>CM031236.1:517188569-517363569 GCA_018340775.1 Taxus wallichiana var. yunnanensis | reverse complement strand
TGAAGTACATTTTTTTGTGATTTCAACTCTTGCATTTATCGATAAGTTAGAATAGATACAAATGTAAGGGGAATGTGAATGCATGTTTGATGGGAAACAACAAAGATAAGAAGATGTGGAGTGGACCCGACATTGAAAGGTAGAAAATGCATGCACATATAAGATTAGGTTTTCTCTCTATTTATGACAAAAAAAAGGTTATTCTTCAAAGAACATTCATGATGGTGTTGTCATTCACACTATTTTGTGACTCATATTATTCCTCCCCCAAAAAATCTCTACTTTATGTACTCAACTTTATAGTTGTGATCTCACTCGACTATACATGTGAACTTAAGGGTGAAAAAATTGAGGAAATTCCAAAATATCTTAGGTTCAAAATGCAAATGCAATGCTTGTTTCTTATATAAATTTGTAGGCCCCTTTTTAGTTGTCAATTTGATAGACAAGACTAAACATGAATGGAATGTTGGAAATTAAAAGGTGTGAATTAAATACTTGCATGTCCCACACCTATTTCATAGATCAGATAGTTCCTCCCCAAATATTATCTATTATCCATGCTCCACTTAAGCATTTCAATCTCACAAAGAGGAAAAAATTAAAAAAGGGAAACTCGAAAAGGATTAGGGTTCAAAACCCATCCAAAATACTTGTCTTGTAGCAATTTGTAGCCTTGTTTTCTAGTCGTAAGCTCAAGTAATGGTAGGAAAATAGGTGGTGGTTAAAAACCATCAGTAATTTAGGGCTTCAAGGCATCAAACATATTAGCGAAAGGTAGATTCAATATGTCAATTAAGCTTGTTAATTTTCTTTATTTTATGGCACCAAGGAAATTAATTGCACAATGTTTAATTTGACAGGTAAGATGTAGACATAAAAGGAATGTCGGAAATTAAAAGTTAGGAATGAAATACTTGCATGTCCCACACTTATTCCACAGAGAAAAGTGTTCCTACCCAAATAATATATGCTATTTGTGCTCCACTTATTCATGTCAAACTCGTGCGCATTATTCATGTGAGTGAAATGCGATCTTAAAGGGGCCAAAATAAAAATTTGGCGAGAATTCAATAGTGGCCAAATTCAAAACCCAACCAAACTAATTACTTCTCGTAGAACTTTGCAATCGCACTTTTTAGTTTCAAGCTCAAGTAATTACTTAAAAAGTAGGCGGTGCGGAATACTCATCGCATATTGAGCCCTTTTAGAGAATGGAAATATGATTGAATGAAATATTTTATCCATCGAATGATAGTTTCTATTTTTTTATTTTACTTTTTAAAGGTGTCAAATTTTTCAAGAGTGGACAGGGTAAATTTCAAGACACTCTAAAAATAAATGATAGATATTATTTGGTGAATTTTTAAAAATGACTTTGGAAATCTTAGTGAATGTCATGAATTGAAAGGAAATGTTGTCACCAAGAAAAAATATTTTCTGGTAGCATAATGTTATTAGACAATAGCAAATTTATCTTTTGTGCATGCGGTAAAGGCGATTCAAATATAAAAATTTAGCTATTATTGTAAATGCTAGGCGAATCAACCCCAAAAAAGTAACTTCTGCTTAGAAAATTTAGGCGAAATAGAAAGCAACCTAACACATCAAAATTATCCAAATTCAAGTTTAAAAACCCAAATATTCATGAATTAAAGAAGATTAGCCACTAAAATTTACACTGATTGGATGAAATTTAATCTGCTAGATAAGGTGAAGACACGAACAAAAAGTCGGAAATAAAAATAAGGAAATAAAACACTTTTTAGTATGAAATTTAATATACTAAATTTGATAGATCGGTTCACTTTTATTAAATGTTTTTTAAAGGTGACAAATCTTGGAAGATATTTTGGCATGGACATAAGGCTTATTAAAATATATTCCGTACCAAGGAGAAAATAAGGAGAGAATCTTTTTGGGTCATATATGATTAAATAAGTATTGAGTAACATGTGTCCACTAAATCAAAAACAAAAAAATGTGTTGCAAGATGAACGACCTCAGTTAGTGCTGACAATGAAAGAATGTGTTGCAGGGGCATCAGGAAAGACAATAAATGGTGAATTTTTCTGGAGGGGTCACTCAGTCAGAGAACAACACCATTTCCAACGCTTTCACCTCTTCTTTTGTTTGCATCAGCGAGGGTGACAACATGACACAATGCGAGGAGATGAAGACTTTAATTTCTCTAGCAATTGAAAATGTGCACGTGGATGGAAGAGATTCGAGGTCATTGATATAGTCTAGGATGTGGACAAACACAATCAAATATACTTGACTTGACACAATATCAAAATGTACTCCAATTTCTACATGTGCAAATGCCTTTGGCATAATAATTTCACTTTATAAAATGAAAGTAATGATCTCTTACACATTGAATGAGTATTCATCATAACACCACGTCGCATTTCTTGAAATTCCGAATTCTTTAAAGATAACATTTAACCTCTAAATAATGAAATAAACTAAAATCTAAACTGGTATGTTCCAAAGCAAACTGTTCCGTCGTCCCGAACATTCATTCACCGAAATTATCTACTGGTTTTCAGAAATGTTTTCATTGCTCAACTCTCCCTGTAAATTTTTCTAAATGGCAAGACTAAAATCAATCTGGAATTCGTTCAAGAGAAAAAAAAATTGTAGTCTATCGTGAGAAATTATCTATTTCTGTTGAAATTTGAAATTCATTTGAGAGTTTATTATGGCAAACGGCAATGGAGAGGTTGCAGGAATCAACCTAGGGATTGAATACAGTTGCGTATAGGTGTGCAACAACATGAATGTGTCGAGATTAGTATTTGATAGTCATTAATGTGCCCAACACGAAAAGAATTGTTAAGATTCTTTTTGGGATCGTCGAGTCTATATTCTACATTATTCCATCTTGAAGGACAACATTCATTTACTCATTCTGGGAAAAAAACAGTGAAAAACAAAATAGAAGAAATAATAAAATAAAGTAGTATGATGCCACCTAATATCAGACAAACATCATCGATCCTAAAACCAAGGATGTAGAATTTGCAACCCGAATGCTTATAAAACTAAAACTTCTATCCCCTAATTCTAATGGCGATGCTGAAATCGACTGCCATTTCCATTGGAACTTCTGAACTCGAATAAGGGAAAAAAACTTAAAAGGAAAACAACAATCAAAATGGGGTCACCGCAACAACAACGTATAATTATAATCGATACATGGATCCAGGAGGTAGGTGAGGCTAAGAAGTTGGTAGAGGAGATTGAATCTTGTATCAAAGATTGGTGTTTTGCATTGTAAACAGGGACAAATTGTTCTCAGCATGTTGTAACAACAACAAGGCGGAAACTAATGTTGTCCGGTACCAAATTGGATCGCCTCGAATCTCTTATTGACAACTCACCAACTAAGCTCATCTTGTAAGTTTAATATAGGAAGCGAAGGTCTATGTTGATAAAGACTACCAGTATGTAGTGATTTTATAACAATTTATGGTATTTAGAAGCATAAAATTCCTTTCTCATTTAAAACTCCTAATAAAAATGACTTTTTCGCTATTATGTAGTCATTATTCCCATCATTTAAACACAACCGAACATTATCTTTTTTTTTTTTATCATTTTAAAGTGAAACTTACACCTTTGGTCAATTTGCTTTTAAACGAACAATTTGTCTAAGAAATTGAAAAGACAATGATGAATACCAAGCCTATCCAATAAAGATTAGATAAAACACAAGTTGATAACCAAATCAACACATAGAATTGTTTTATAGTCCACAATGCCATGAGGCTTGTATTATTCTATTGCTATGGTACTGTTAACTGTCAAGATTCCATGGGTGATGGTGGCATAGGAATTTCATAAAGAACTTACCATTTCCCTTTCGAAAGAGGAGGAAGCGGAGAAACTACATCTTTTTCTGGTACATGGCGATTCACTTAAATTCTGTTGCCTCTTCTGTGTGAAGAAATGGAAGAAGTATTTCCAATTTTTCATGTTTTCATAAACCACAGAGGACATGACGTAAAGAAAAATCTTGCGAGCCTCATCTATCACGCTCTCAAGAGGTTAGGACTGCGTGTATTTCTGGATGAGCATGAACTGCAAACGGGGGATTCTTTATCCCCTGCAATAATGTCTGCCATTAGTAGTTCCTCCGTTCATATAGCCATTTTCTCTGAAACATATGCGGAGTCTACGTGGTGTTTAAATGAGCTCTCGTGGATGTCGGATTGTGATCATGGCCGCAAGATTATCCCCATTTTCTATGGCATCCAGCCTTCAGACCTTCGGTATATTGACAAGGGATATTATGCCACTGCCTTTCACAATCATAGAAACAGGGGAAGGGTTCAAGCCCAAGAATTGGAGAGATGGACGAACGCCCTCATCAAGGTCTCAAATATTTCTGGCCTGGTTTTCTGCAAGGACACAGAGTAAGCTCTTACACGAGGGTTTCTGTTTTGAATCCATTAGTTCCAGTGATATTTAATGAATTTTGTGAAAATGTGGCAGTGATCTCGGTGAGTTTTTGGATAGGATTGTGGAGGTTGTGATAAAAGAGGTGAGAACGGAACCGCTGGATGTAGCTATACACCCCGTGGGACTCCATCAAGCGGCAGAGCATTTCAATAATGAGGTCTTCAATCAATCTGAATTAAGTGAGCATACCACGATTGTGGGGATTGTGGGACTTGGCGGATCGGGGAAGACAACCCTGGTGAAACATCTCTACAACTCAAAGCGCTCCGAATTCAAAAGATCTTGCTTTTTGTCTGATGTCAGCAAGACGAGTTTGCCATGTTTGCAGCAAGAACTGCTTAATGATTTGCTGGGTTATCATAATTTGCATATTGAGAATACCAGCAAGGGGAGGAGGTTGCTGCGAGATCGTCTCCGAGGGTTCCCGCGAGTTCTGATTGTCTTTGATGACATAGATGATGCAGAGCAAATAGAGAATTTGTTATTAGTAAAGGATGTTCTGGGAAATGGCAGTTTGATTTTGGTCACATCTCGTGATAGAGATTTACTTGTGCGCTCTCAAATAAATATATTGTATGATGTCAAACTACTAGATCTAAAAGATGCGCAAGAGCTATTCTGTTGGCACGCTTTCCATCAATCGGAATCGCTCCAGGGTTTTCAAGATTTGGTGGAAGAGCTGGTCTACATCTGCGCTGGGTTCCCTGGCTCTGAAAGTGTTAGGTGCACAGCTCTGTGGAAATCATGACAGAAGCTACTGGATGCGGCAGTTACAAAAATTTCAGACACAAATGCCAGACAATATATTACAGGAGGTACTCAGAGTCAGTTATGACTCTCTTAATAGTAAAGAGAAAGAGGCATTTTTAGACATTGCACATTTCTTAGTTGGAGAAGATAAAGATCTTGCGGTGAGAGTTTTGGAAGGATTGATTGATGGCAGCGGTGTGGACTGCCTTGACACTCTTCGCCAAAAATGTCTCGTGGAGTTTGAAAATGCAGATGTTGAAATCCTTCTCCAACATCCTGTAAGAATTATTTCCTGCCATAGCAGCATTTACTTGATTTGGTAGCAAATTATAGGACTCAGGGCTGGAACCATTTTTGGAATTTTGAAAATGCAGATGTTTGAATCCTACTCCAAAATCTATAAGCATATTTGCGTAGCATAGTAGCATTTATTTTATTTGCTAGCAAATTATAGGACTTGAGGGATAGAACTATTTGTGAAATTTGAAAATGCAGATGTCAAAATCCTATTCCAAAATCCAGTAAAAATTATTACCTAGCATAGCAGCATTTACTTTTCTTAGTAGCAAATTATAGGACTCCAAGGGCTTGAACCCTTTGTGGAATTTTAAAATGCAGCTGTCGAAATCCTACCCCAAAATCCTGTAAGAATTATTGCGTAGCATAGCAGCATTTATTTTATTTAGTATCAAATTATAGGATTCGAGGGCTTGAACCATTTGTGTAATTTTAAGACACAGATGTTGAAATCCTACTGCAAAATTCCATAAGAATTATTGCCTAGCAACACAGCATTTACTTTATTTTGTGGCAAATTATAGGACTCGAGGGTTGGAACCATTTCTGGAACTAATAGCTAATGAATATATTCTCAGATGCATGAAAGCAGATCTGGTGAATGGTTCTACTTGGAATCCCCTTCCCCACCAAAGGAGAGCAAACAGACCCGCATAAAACCTCCACCAAAGGGGAGCTATTTCAACATAGAAGGCTGGAGAAGACCGAAGGGAAGCTTCAAAATTAAAATGCATGATTTAGTTAGGAACTTGGCCAGACAAATAGGGAGAGAAGAGTGTCCCCTTCGCCTTTTCCTTAGCTGCGCAAAGGATACAGGGATTTCAACAGAGGTATTTGACCCTTCAAACATTGCTTTTCTTTGTTTTTTATCTTTTGCTTTGAATTATTTTTTGTTCATTTGTTTTCGTTCTCCTCAGTTGCAATCTAAGCCCTGTTCTATACGAGGAATTCGAAAAGATGAAGACGACGAGAAGCTTCATTTGCCAGTTTTCTTACAGCACCAAGATATATGCGGATTGAAATTTCTGTTGCTTCCACATTCCATTTCCCTACTTCAAGTTAGTGGTTTATCTGGAGATTTGATATGGCTGCGCTTGCCTAACTTTAATTGCAATGACATTTCTTGCACTGGTCTTTCACTAAGAAGTTTGAGAGTGTTGGAACTTACTGGTATTAACTTCCAAGACTTGGGCAGTTTATCTGATGATGTTGAGGTATGTACATTCTTTCTTAGCCAACATTTTAGAGTTGAGTTGTTCCACTTTTAGAGTTGAGTTGTTCCACTTTTAAAGTTGTGTTGTTTCCATAACATTTAACAGATTTTTGCTTCACAGCCTCCTTCGCAGCTACATGAACTGACAATTACCTGTATTGAGAACCATCAGCGTCTAATCTCCCATTCAAGCCAAGAGCTTCCTTCAAGCAGCAGGCTTGAGTACAGAAGCCCCATGCAGTCATCCTTACCGTTGGGCTCATCTCCACAAACACAGATTCAGGGGTGGTCTGGAATGCAGTCAGTCCTAAATAGTTTCCAGGCCTGGTTCGGAAAGCTGAATCTGAAACATTTGGTTAAGATAGTTTTGAAAAATATCAAAGCTATGCAGTCACTTCCAATTAAATTTGAGGAACTAAGAAACCTTAGACATGTAGATCTATCTGGCTGCAGTGATTTGGAAGTGTTGCCAAATGCTTTCACTGAGTTATTGCAACTTGAGTACTTAGCATTGCGAGATTGCAGGAAGCTCCTCCTCCTCGATTTGGGAAGAATCTCCAGGCTTGAGTACCTAGACTTCGAGGGTTGTAGTTTGTTGAGTGAATTGCCTAGGGGAACAATAGTTCAAAGGTCCTTAAGATACTTAAATTTACTGCGTACTCGTCTGGAGCGAATGCCTGAGCAGCTACAACAGCTGGAAAATCTTGAACAACTACATATAGGGAGCCCAGCATTGAGAGTTTTACCATCATCTCTCACTAATTTGCACCGGTTAACAGACTTGACTCTGTTTGGATGCCCCTGCTTATTTGATATTGGAAAATCAATCAAGCAGCTATTACATTTGGAAAGATTAAGGATATACGCTTCAGGAATGGAGGCATTACCAGAAGCAATTGCATGGATGAATATAAAAGTCGTGGATATTCAGCATTGTCCAATTGACTGTTTTCAGATCCAAGGAAATGTTGATCAGGGCGCTGATCGATTTCCACGGTTGGACCTCAAAGCTGCTCATCACAATAACGTAAGTTGTTTAACCAATTTGATCATCAAGCATAGCTGCATAACCAAGGTATATATTCCTCCGGAAAAATGTCTTTTCCCAATCTTGAAAATGTTAAACTGTCAAACAATCCAGATTTGAGAGTGATTGAAGGCTTACCAGGCAATTTGTTAAGGCTTAACCTTATGCATTGTCCAGAATTGAAGACACTGATCTGCCTTTCCAATCTCACATGTCTTAAATACCTCAACATAAGTGGATGTTACAGACTAGAAACGCTGGATTTGAAAGGTCTGAACTCAATAGAATATCTGAACATAAGTGGATGTAATAGGCTAGAAACACTGAACGTGGAAGATCTGAGATCAACAAAGGTAGTAAAAGCAGACAAATGTTGGAATCTACAGAGTATTCAGGGACTAGCCCAGTTGCAAAAGTTAGCTTATTTTCATATCTCAACAAGCAATAGTGTCTCTAGCTCTATTTGGAGAAACATTATGGTGAGTTTCAGTAAAAGCCACTTATAATCTTGTCCAAAATAATGAATTTACCATGTAAATTTAGATCAAACAAAGTTTGTGGCACTCAACCTGTGGAATGTGTGTGCAGATGTTTCCTTCCAATATATCAACTGGTGTCCTTTGTGGAGCAACTACAATGATCAGGGACGTCGATGAAATGGTAGGTGTCCAACAAGAAGTAGAACAGATTTTGACTGGACTGCCACTTCTAAATGATAACTTTTTGTTTTAATTGTGCGCAGGACAGAGTAGCAGTAGCACACAATTTTCAAAATGTTACAGTAACGGATATCTCCCAACTTGCATTGTCGAGTAGTACTTTTGATGTGGAACTAAAGGGTGCAATTCTGCTGTGCCTTATAGCAGACGAGCATTGTGAGTTTAAAGTAACATTACTTGGTCATACTTACACCACCAGCTGTCTTCACCATATCAGAGGCAAATATGGGGTGCATGTGTTGATGTGGACAAAAGACTCAGAAGTGTTTAGAGACTTAAATTTCTCTAGTGATGGGGCTGTATATTGCCAGATTGAGTTACTCAATCCAATCTTTCCAAACAAGGGACTGGAAAAAGGATGGATGGTGGATGCCCAAAATTCAGAGGTTTGTAAACAATTCTTAAACTCTGTTTTTGATCTGACTCCAAAAAATCAAGAGTAAAGTAGAGGCAGTCCATCGTGTGAAAGCTGAGGCAAAAGCCCCATTCACATCCATGAAAAATTGGGAATAATTCAAACACAGGGCAGACTGAAGAGATGAATGGTGACGGCAAAAACAGTTTGAAGTTTCTGTAAACAACTCTTAAGCTCCTTTTCCTAATTTCATTGAAACACTATTACTTAAATTACGGTTAAGCTGATTTTTTTATTTATTTGAAAGAATTGATATGTATTAATTTGAGGAGTTTATCTTGTTACTGAAAGGTTCTTATTTCTAGATAACCTTAATCAAACTGCACCACTGTTAAAAATAAAACAGCTTTAAACTACACCGGATGCATGTAAGATAGAGAAATGAGCTGTCAATGTTATGTGGCGTTTGCATGCCAGTAGGTGAATGGAAAGTAACAATCTACATAGACAGAAGCATGCTTCACACTAACTATTAGGCAATTCTTTCATTTTGATAATGTTGGGGTAAAAAGAAATATATATTATCTTTGCAGCATATCACATCCACCCAAGCCTTAAAGGCTCAAACAATTTGAAAGCATGATTTTCGCTACTTGAACAGGGAGCCATCTCTTAGGGTGGAGCCCTATGGAGGAGATTTCTCTGAAAAAATATGGAGCCCAAGTTTTGTTAGATGTTATGGAATCGGCACAACTTTAAAAGTGAAACAATTGTAGTTTCCTGTATCAGGTAGCACTGAAGTTTGTTCTTTTGTTTCTTTCTTCATTTCCAGCAACATGTTGGTCCATAAACCATCTTCATCAACATAACTCTGATCACCTTTCTCTTTACCTTACCCATTTCTTGGGCATAGTCATCCATCCACCTCCTCCAAGATGCTTTGTTTCTCATCTTCAATCCTCTTGTGGGATTTGACCCACCACTAGTTGACCACCACCACTAATTGTATTCATCACCATTGTTTCTCAATCTTTCATGAACTTTGAACCAACTGCCTCATCCTCCAATAAAAGCATGCAACTCATGCTCTATCTCAAACCATCTCCTCTTCACTTTTCTCATGGATTTCTTGTCAAAGAATCCATCATATACACAACCATATTACATACTTGATCTCCAAAGGCCAACTCAAATGAGTTCTTCTCAACATTCTCCTCTTCTTCTATGCATTCAATCATACCTACAACAAAATTAATAACCCAAGCATTTAGAGAGTCAACAATTCTCATAGGGTCTTGCATATTCAACACTCCCACTTCTACAACATCATGCTTCAGCAACTCCTCTTTAGCTGCAACTTGTCTTTTCACACTCTCAATCTCTCTCCATTCCTCAACTGTTGTAACAAACTCGAATACATAGTATCATGAGAATCAAGCATTCTCATATGGATCTTCTCCAATGTCATCTCTGCTACAACTTTAATCTCTTCTTCTCTACTCAATTCTTCCTTCAAATCAGCATCATGTGCATTCACTTTCACATCCTTCTCTATTTTCATGTCTTCCAAAAGACACCATTTAGCTGCAACATCATCCTCTTCCACACATGCTTTGGATGATAATAATATCAACTCCACCATCTCATTCTCTTTTCTTTCTCCTCCTTTCTTCATCTTCTTAGGTATCACAAGCATGCCATGTGCAAAGAAACTTTCACTCTCCTTGTCCATATCAACACAATGTTGTTTGGAAATAAGGGATAAAATATGTAGAATAATCCACACCCAAATTCAAAAACTAATACATCTTATTACGGACTCAAATAAAAGTGCGAATAAAATAACACAACACAAATACAAGTATTTAACGTGGTTCACCCAATTTGAACTATATGCACAAAATCACTTGCTCGATATAATATAGACAAACTCTGCTTAAGCAATGTTTTTCATACAAAATAAATAGACATGTTTAAGGTATCAAAACCATGGGCAAAAACCGTCCCATAAACCTATGGGTCAAAATCCCACCCATATGAGAAAATCACATTTCCCGATATATCGGGCACGTTTTAAGGCCCAAAAAAAAATTTCACATTTCCGGGGTTTCGCCCTAAAAAAATTCGAGGGACCCCCCCGAACCCCGTGAGAATACATGAAAAATGTACAATACTCTTAGTGTACAGTCTTCAACACTTTCACACATGAAAATAGGCTCCATAACCTAACAATCTCCCACTTGGAGACTAGTTTTCCTCTGAGCAAACTTCTCAACCCTTCACTAGTTTCCATGAAGACCAACCAAAGTTGAACACAACTTCAGTTTTCCCTTGTGACCACCTTGGTCATCATGTTTGCAGGATTCTGATTGGTATGGATCTTCTCTAGCTTCAACTTCTCTTCCTCCAAAGTTGTCTTGATGAAATGGTACCTTAACTATATATGCTTTTGTCTAGAGTGGAAAGCAGAGTTCTTAGCTAGGTGTATAACACTTTGACTATCACTATGTAGTTTTCCTTCCTCCTACTTATGCCCCAACTCCTCAAGCAATTATTGTAACCAAATCATTTCTTTGTTTGCCTCTGTGGCAGCAACATACTCAGCCTTTGTGGTTGACAAAGCCACCAACTTTTGTAGTCGTGAAATCCAACTCATTGTTGTCCCACCTACAGTGTAAACATAACTTGTTGTGCTCCTCCTGTTGTCTACATCTCTAACCATATCTGAATCTACATAACCACACAAAGTGGTGTCTGATCCACTATAGCACAAAATTGTCCCCATGGTCCCTCTCAAATACCGAAGGATCCACTTTCTTTTGCCAGGTGATCTCTGCTGATCACTCATAAATCTACTCACCGCTCCCACTGCATGGGCAATATCAGGCCTGGTACACACCATGGCATACATCAAACTGCCAATTGTTGATGAGTAAGGTACCTTGGACATTTGGTTTCTCTCTGCTCTCTGTCTTTAACACTTTGCTCCTTTGATAACTTGAAATGGCACCAAAAGGTCCCAACCGGTTTAGCATCCTACGTATTAAACCTCTCCAGACTTTCTTAATGTACTCTTCTGAGATAAAGTCAGCTTCCATTCCTTCCTATCCCGAGATATCCTCATACCAAAGATTTGTTTGGCTGCCCCAAATCCTTCATATGAAAAGGATTCACTTAGTTGCTTCTTGAGTACTTTTATTTCTGCATGTTTTTACTGCAACCAACATGTCATCCACATACGACACAGGATAATATAACTTCCATCCTCAAATTTCTTTGTATACACGATGGTCGAGAATGACATCTAATATAACCTTGCTCCATCATGAAGCTATCAAATTTCTTATACCATTGACGTGGAGCTTGTTTGAAGCCATCAAGCTCTTCTTCGTTTACACACCATCTCCTCTTTACCTTTGACCTCATAGCCCTCTGGTTTCTTTGCATATATAGTTCCTCCTCCAAATCACCATGGAGAAATGCGTCTTTACATCAAGTTGTTCTAAGTGCAAGTCTTCTGCTTTGCTGACTATTCCTAGAATAGTTCTAATAGAAGTCATTTTTACTACGGAGAAAAAATCTCATCAAAATCTATACCTTTTTTTATGCATGAAACCCCTTGACCACCAACCGGGCCTTGTATCTTTTCTTGCCTCCTTCTTCTCTTTGACTCGAACACCCACTTGTTATGTAATGCTCTTTTGCCTTGGGTAGCTTCACCAAATCCATGTCTAGTTCTCCATGAGAGCCTGATGCTCCTCATCCATGGCTTGCTCCCACTTCTTCCTAGCATCTACCTACATTGCTTCATCAAAGCTCTCTGGCTCTCCACTATCAGTGAGTAATAAATAATAAAGAGAAGGAGAAAAATGTTCAGGTTCTCTTCTTACCCTAGAAGACCTCCTCAATATAGGAGTTTGGGGTTCTGTTGAGGAGGTTCTTAAACTGATTCATGTGTCACTTTTCCATCTGGAAGATCCTCTACTGCTGCATATTCTTTCTTGGATTCTTCCATGTTTTCCTATAATTTTTGCTTATACATGACTTTCTCATTAAAGACCACATCCCTAGATCGAATGATTTTATTGTCCTTAATACTCCAACATTTATATCCAAAGTCATCACCACCATAACCAATGAAAGTACATTTTTCTGACTTAGCCTCTAGCTTGGTCCTATCATCCTTATCTATATGAACAAACACCTCACATCCAAAGACTCTAAGAAATGAATAATCAACTTTCTTACCATACAAACCTCCTCAGGTATGCCTCCATCCAAGGCACTTGAGGGTCCTCTGTTTATCAAGTACACAGTTGTGCTCACCGCTTCTGCCCAAAAAGAAAGAGGCAATCTGCATGTAACCTCATGCTCCTAGCACGTTCCATTATTGTTATGTTCATCCTTTCTGATACCCCATTCTGCTCCGGAGTTCTAGAACCGTCTTTTGCTCTGGATTCCATTCTTAGAACAATAATCATCAAATTCATTACTGTAATACTCCCCTCCATTATCTGACCTGAGACATTTTAGCTTAAGACATGTTTCATTCTCTACCAAGGCTTTCCATTTAACAAAAGTGTCAAATACATCAAATTTGTTTCTAATACAATAAACCCAAACTTTCCTTGTTGCATCATCAATAAAAGTAACATAATAACTTGAACCCCAAGAGATGATACATGAGTCGGCCCCCACACATCAAAATGCACCAACTCTAACTTACTCTCTTTCTTTGTAGGTCTAACCTTGAGAAACCTTACTCACTTTTGTTTCCCATATATGCAGTCCTCATAGAACTCCAAACATGTTTATGTATATCCAGGCAAATCCTTCTTTATGATCTCCATGCCCTTATGGCTCATATGACCGAGCCTATAGTGCCACAATGTTGTATCTACTTCTAAAGTCACAAGATTACAAACATTAGTGCTATAAGTGGTTAAATACAAGGTTCCAACCTTCTTACCTCTTGCCACCACAAGAGCACCCTTGGTAACCTTCCAAGAGTCCATTGTAAATATCACAGTACAACCATCACTTCCCAATTGCCCTCTACGATATCAAATTTCATCTTAATGTAGGCACATGTCTGACATCCTTCAATAGCCAAGTATTCCCATTCTACATCTTAACCTAAACATAACCTTTTCCAACTATGTTACAAGGCTCATCATCACCAAGAAAAACATGCCCAAAATCTCCTTGAACATAATCAACAAAATAATGCCTATGTGGAGAAGCATGGAAAGAAGCCCCCGAATCTAAAACCCAAGATTCAATAATATTGTGCAAAGAAAGAATCAAAGCATCCTGACATACATTACCCGTTGCCACATTTTCCTCCTTGTTTTCTTCCTGTTGTTTCTTCTTGTCCCGAAGCTCCCAACAGTCCTTCTTTGCATGCCCAGACTTTCCACAGTGACATACTATCTTGCTTTTGGATTTTGACCTTGCCCGATCCTTTGATTTTCCACGGTTTCCTCTATTCTTCTGTCTCCCTCTAGTTTCCATTGTCAAAGCATTCCTTAAAGTAGAAGATTCACTAGAGCTTTTTCTTCACATTTCCTCGCTTAGAATCACCCCTACAACATCCTCAAACTTCAACTTTGAGTTAACAAGAACCGAGTTGCTTACCGCCATTACCAAGCTATTCCAACTCTCAGGTAAAGAGCACAGAACTAATAAAGCCCTAACTTCTTCATCAAATTCTATTATAACCGAAGCTAGCATATTTACAACCGTATTAAAATCATTTAGATGATATACTACTGAACCATTCTCAGACATCTTCATATTAAACAACTTTTTCATTAAAAATATCTTATTAGAGGTAGAGGGTTTTTCATACAACTTCCCTAATGCATCCATTAGTTCTTTTGTAGTCTTTTCCTTTGAAACATTAAATAATACCGAAGATGCAAGACACAGCCGGATTGTCCCAAGTGCCTTCCTATCCAACAAATCCCATTCCGCATCTATCATGCTTGAGGGTTTGTTCACCTTCTCAGACAACGGAGTATAAAGATCCTTCTGATAAAGGTAATCTTCCATCTGCATCTTCCAAAGACTAAATTTTGCATTTGAATTTATCAACCCTAGATCTTCCATCATCTTGTCATAGCTCCCACTCAAGATAAAACTTTCCTTGTGATTCAACACTTCAGCAAACCAAACCAGGCTCTGATACCAATTGTTAGGAAATAAGGGATAAAATATGCGGAATAATCCCTCACAGAATCACAACAGTAGAAACTAATATGCAAAAAATATTACAGATCTCAAATAAAAGTGCAGAATAAAATAACACAACACAAAGAGACAATATTTAACGTGGTTCACCCAATTTGGGCTACGTCCACAAAGAATCACTTGCTCAGATTTTATTACAAGCCACCACTCTCTCAATACAATACCCAGATCTGTTTGGAGCTATGCTCAACAAACTCTACAGAATTCACACCCAAATTCAAAGCACATCTACAATGTTTTTCATACTTCTATCATATGCATAAAACCATATAAATAGACAACTAGCTTAAGCAGTTTTACAAAACCATGGGCAAAAACCATCCCATAAACCTATGGGTCAAAATCCCGCCCATATGAGAAAATCACATTTCCCGATATATCGGACACGTTTTAAGGCCCAAAAAAAAAAATTTTCGGGCACAATACCTTTCAACACTTTCACACATGAAAACATGCTCCACTTTCACTATCATTGTCCATATAAACACAATGTAGCTCTTAACTCATAAGAGCTTGTCTTCAACTCCTATGTGGGCTGCTCCCACATATGTGCCACCATGGTCTTCCTTCATTCTTCTTGATGAAACATATTCACCATCTCTATCTCCTTTTTTAACTCTATGCCACATGAGTGAAATTCTTCTGCTTCTCTCATCTCTCCTTCATTCTTTGTCATCTTCTTCATTTCTAGACTATCTAACTCTTCACCATTCCTTGCATTCTTCTCATGGAATGTAGTCACATGTTAGACTATCAAGGTCCATTCTCAACAACTTCTATTATTTTCACAATACCATTCTTCCCTTCATTTTCATCCTCTACTTCACATAGAGGGTCTTCAAATGTGCTCTCCTTAAGTGCATCAACTAGCACTTCCTTCATCTTCATAGTTTCCTTTATGGAAACCTACAACTCTTCTTTGTTGTCCTCAACCCTTCTTCCCTACAAAAGAGAAATATGAAATTCTTTATCTTTATCTTTCAATGAAAACTCGGCCTCTTCCCACTTATGGGATTCCACATCATCAAATAATGGGTCTCCTCCTCTTGGTTCACAATCTATCACCTCTACATCCTCATTCATGAAGATCTCTTCTTCTATGGGTTGCTCACAAACCTTTCTCTTTCTCTGTTATGAAACCTCACTCTCTTGTTGTCTTTCAAGACAACCTTCTCCTCACTCATATCCTTCTCCTTGTTATTGGAATAGCTTTGAGTTGCTCACATGGCAACTTCTCTCTCCTATTACCTTTCACGACAATCTTCTTCCTTCCTCTCTCAAGCCTCAAGACATGAAGCTTCTTCAACCACTCTCCTTGCATTCTTGGGTGCAAAACTAGCCCCATCAACTTGGAAACCATATGTTCCCAAATTTTCACCTTCTTCTTTCCCTTCCTTTGTCTCCTCTCTTGGAGATCTCTCCAATAAACAATTGCAACTCCATATAGCCTCTTACATGCAACCACTACCCTTTTGGGGTCTTCAATATTCTCCTCCTCAAAAAGAACTTCTAACTCCACTATCCATCTCATGAGCTCATTTGGGCTCTCTTTACCACTAAACAAAACAACATTGCAAGTGGGCTTACTAAAGTTGGTATAGACATTTCAGAGCATAATAATGCACTTCTATATTAAATTCATACACAAGGATTGTTGGATTGTTGTTAAAAATAAAATACTCACGCAACTCCGAAGAAGATCTTGGGGCTTTCTTGGTCCTTCTAAATGTGTCCTTTACGATAATGTAGAAGAAGATATTGAGCATCTACTACTCTTTTGTCCCTTTGTTGTTCAGGGTTGGAATTGGTTAATTGGCAAGCTTAACTTAGCTTGGGCTCCATGTAGGAACATTGTGGACACCTTAAAATCTTGGCCTAAGTTGGGAGGTAAAAGCTCTCTTAGCTCCATCTGGTCTATTGCACCTTTCCTTTTGATATGGCACATTTGGTGGGAACGTAATCTTCACATTTTTAGGGAGGAGGTTTCGAGTTTTCCTTTGTTCTTTAATAAACTGAAATTTCTATTTCATAAAATGTAAGCATCCATAGCTTCAATGATCCCATCTACACATATTGTGATGCTTTGAGATCAGGAAAGCATGGCCCCTCATCAAAATCCCCTCCTGGCTCAATTTTTAGTCAAGGCTTATCCCAGCTTGAAAAAATCTCAGAAGAAGAAATGTGCGGTGGATGCCTCCTCCCCGGATTCTATAAACTCAATTTTGACGGGGCATCAAGAGGTAACCCAGAAAATCCAGGGTGGGTTTCCTAGTGAGAAAAGAGAATGGTGAAATTCTTGTGGCAAGTTCCATCCCACTCAAAGAGGGAACTTGCAATCTAGTTGAAGCCCAAGCCCTTCTAGAAGGGGTTAAACTTGTAGTTCACAACGGTTAGTGAGTCACTCATGATTGAAGGTGACTCACAAGTCATCGTGCATGTTATTGTTAAGGGTTTGGCTATATCCTGACACCTTAATTTTTTTATTTCCAACATCTTGTATTGGCTAAGAAAACTTAAGAACTGGAGCATCAATCACACATTTCACAAGGCAAACAAGTGCACAGTAGATTTACTTTTCAATTATGTTATTGATATGTCGATGACATCAAAACTTAAAGTAACCCAAATTCTGGTCAAGCTTATTTGCGATCATCTCACAAGAAGGAAGAGCATGTTTACATCATCTTAATAATGGCACCCCTAGTGTCTCGGATTTTTAATCTGTCAAATCCCATTTTCTCCTCCATATTTTTTTGGATTTTTCTGGTTCGCTCATCATGGCTTTCTTGGGCTTTTCATTTCTCTCTTCGTGGAGAATAGCCGAGTTGGTGCTTTCTTTGGCAATCGATCGACATTGTCTCTCAGATGTTTTTAGGTACTCCTCTCACAGAGAAGCTGAAGCTATCAAAAATATTTTGGGGGAGTCCTACTGTTTGAATCGCGCAAAGCTCGTGTTAATTTTTGATATTGCGCCTTGCTTCGTCTATTTTTGCTTTCTTCTTCATCTTGTTCCAACCGATGTGGAATTCATGACAGAGGACATCATCTACCCTGTTCATCGGGGTGGACATCGCGCTAAGTTGGTGGATTTCCAATTACTTGATCCCCTTTTATGGATCGAGGAAGTCAATGAATTAGATATCAGCTCTGAGTGGGGAATTCAGTGGCTCGGCGGTCAATATAGAGCTTTACTTCATTATGCAGAAAAAATTAGACACTATCTTCGTGCATGGTCACCCCGACCCTCGCCTACTTCTTCCACTCGGATATTGACGTAGCCTTTTCCCTCTTCACTCTTTCATCGACAACATCAATGAGTTGAGGGATCGTGCAAGTGTTGATTTTCGTTTCTTACTTCGAGAAGATTCTTGGTGTGTTAGAGGCAATGCTAGTGGTGTGGCTCATGTCGTGGTCTAAGATAGGTGCTTGTTGGTGGCCTTTCCCCTTCTTGTTCACTCCTATTCTTCATTTTCTGCTTGGTTCCTTTTATGTCTTTCATAGTTATTTTGGTTGTACTTTTTGCTCCGACCTGCTTCGTTTCGGCCCTCCTGGTTCCCTTCTCTCCTTAAAGGGTCTTCGATTTTCGACCTTGTTCCTTCGTCTATGGTCTTTTTTTCTCATCTTTATTTTATGTACAGTGGGGCCCCTTAACCCTCTCGGTTCAAAATTGTTTAAATTTTTTTAAAAATGATTTCTCTATATGAATACACTCTACATGAAAAATTTGAGTGCGGTAGAATGTCATTAGGCTATAATTCTTATTAGAGAAACCATTTATTTGGTGTTAGTAATTACTTTTGTTGTTTGTCTCTTGTTATATATGCAAATATTAAGAATTTAGATTTATAACATAGCTTCATTATGAACATGATATATTTACCTTTAGGAATAGCTTAGTGGCCACTAGGGTGCAACGAGTAGATCATGTTGTATTTAAAAACTTTTAGTATAACTTCTAGGTCGCTAGTCCAAGTTTATTTTCTTGCCATAAATGTAAAAATATTCTACCAAAATCTCATAAGAAATAGAGAATTAAAGATGTATAGCTGTGTAACACATGAAAAACACGATTCTAAACGTATATTTATGTATCCATTATATAAACTCCAGATTTATTTGTTATCACTTACAACTTTTCGATATGATTTATCTTGTATGAATACACTCTACATGAAAAAACTTGCATACACTAGCGCCCGCTAAGCAATAATTCTTATTCGGAGAAAACATTCATTTACCTTTCGCGGCCTCAGGGAGCAGGTTTTTTTATATAGGCAACACACTATTATTTGGTGCTAGCAATTGCTTTTGTTGTTTGTCTCCTGTTATATACGTAAAGATTAACAATTTAGATTTATAACACAACGTTATTATGAACATGATATATTTTCCTTTAAGAATAACTTAGCAGCTCGCTAGGGTACAACGAGTCCAAGTCTATACGTATACCATTATATAAATTCCATATTTATTTTTTACCATTTATATAAACTCTTGTTTGAATACAATCTACATGAAAAATGTTGCCTATTCTAGCCACCACTAGGCTATAATTCTTATTTGGATGCGCTCTTCGTTTACTTTGCGGACTCACAAATAAGTGTATTTTGTTATAAAGCAACACACTTTAAATACACAAAGATTAACAATTAAATTCATAACATAGCTTCAATTAGATGTTAATTTTGGCACGATGATGTTAATTTTGGCTTGCATCCCTTACACATGATTTGTGCACACAAGAAAATTTAAAACAAACTATCATAAGTTATTCTAAATATTGCAATTTCTCATTCTAATGCTCAAACATCTATAAAAACACTTTTGTCAATCAAAACCCATTATATTTCTTGTGCAAAATTTCACATGCTCCTAACTAAACTTTTTGCATTGTTGGACAAGACCATCCAATAGGGACATATCATATTGGTCACTCCTATCCTTCTCGGTAGATCTCATTCAGGGCCCTCTAATGGTCAATTTTTCAAATATATATCTTTATTATACTTTCTAGGTCAACTTTAGTGTGAAATATTACCATTGGAATTGTATAAATATAAATCGAACCCACTCATTTATTAACTTGGCTAACATCTGGTATGTATCATGTGCTCATATAGAAATATTTATCAAAGATTAAGAAAAGTTTAAATTGGTTACTCAATTTAGTGTCCCTCTTATCCATTTACTTGCCTAGGTAACCTGGGGCACGTTCACGTCACCAACTATCCCCTTGGGATATTATCCAATTTGTGATTTAATCACTTATTCCAATTTTAATTCATCACATCACATCTTACCCATGAGTAATTAAATAATTAAATATTTAATTACGCTTCTTCCCATGCATCTTAATCACTTATCTACCCCAAATTTATTCTACCCATGTATCACATCCATTTTTTAATCTTCCCTAAGCGGGATATTTCCCGTGGTCGGGATAAGTCTTGTCTTTCTCGAATCGATCAATTTGGCCATCTCGGGAGTCTTTTCCGCGATCGGCGCCGACCCATTTGGTCGGCGCCGATTTTATAGGAGCGGCGCCGATTATAAAAGCAAGCCCGTAACTCGGCCTCTAGGGGGAAAATCGAACCGAAAAAGAGACGAACGAGCGAAAGAAAGCACTTACGCACGAACAGAGCGAGAAAGATTCGGGTTGCAAAGAAAGGGAGATCTTTTTAGCATCAATTGTCTCAGTTAGGGCAGATCCTGTCCTAATCAATCCCTGAGAGGAGCACCGTTACTCTGCCCGTATCATATCAACATCATACACCACCATCTATCATCTAGCGACTCTGTTCCAGCGTCTCTCCATCTTCGGCACATCTTGCAGACTACATTCACCTTCCAATCCCCGAATCTCATCGCAGCCCCGATTGGTCGGGCGCCTTGATTGACACTGATCTTATCCAGTCGACGCCGATCAGTCCCGGTCGACGCCGATCACATCAGTCGCCGCCGATTCTACCCAGTCGACGCCGATTTCACTGCAGACAGGTAAAAGGTCACAGGTAACACAAATCCAGCATTATTTCGCAGTTCCCTGTTTTCTGTACTTTCTGCTCTCTGCTTCTACTGCGTTTGCTTTTACCGCAATCGAAAAATCTAGTCTTTATTTACATCTTTTATCATGTATGCTTCTTTTCTTTATTGAAAACGTGGACTGACATCCGCCAAGGAAGTTTATCACTTCCCGGACCCGCTTCTCGGGCAGTCCACCCAAATATCTTCTAACGCCATCTTTTTCTGTCAAGCACCGGTGTTTTGCAGGTTACTCGGATCTATTGTGTAAATTGCTCGTGTACGCCCGTCTTGTCTACATCGGCTTCCTCATCCGTCTACATCTTCATCAGGTATCGATTTCATTGAGGTTTTTCAGGGTTTTTGTGCTTAGTTTGGTGCATTAACTTGGACAGGTAACAAGCGCGAAATTCTTGATCTACATTCTGGCACGCCCGGTGGGACCCAACCAAAGTCCCTTATTGGTAAGTTCATTTCTTTTCTAGTTTTGAACTTTGTTCCTTTTCTTCACTGATTTCTATCAGTCCTATTTGAGCATTTCTGTTCATCATTTCAATCTTGCTTTTTAGGCGAAATCATTATCTGGAAATTTTTCTATTTTTAGAAATTTTTTCGTTTCACCATTATCTGGATGTATCTTTCCGGATCTTGTTTGTTGTTTGCTTGATCTTTTCTTGCGGAGCACTTTGCTTGCTCGTGGGATTGTTCGAGGGGAAGAGCTCAACAACGCGCTTTTTGAAGTCCACACACCTTGGAGAGCTAAACCTACAGGTATTCCTCTTTTTCGGTGTTTTCTCTTTTTTTTTAGGATTTCTTTGTTGGTTATCTATCACATCCAAATACTTCAGTTTTTTTTGGTGCTTAAAAAGAACTTAATCGCATTTGGGAAAGAACTTGTTTGACTTGTCTTCATCGAAATCAAACATTTCGTTTTAAGTGCTTAAAAAGAACCTTTTCTTTGTCATTGCTGCATGCTTTTTCATCTAGTTTTAATTAGGTTGGAGAATTGATCAAAATCGGTAGTGACACTATTTGATTTTTATTTTTCACCCTTGCACACAAAGCCAAAATCACTAGGTATAAAGCATTTAAACAAAACTCCTTCCCTGGCCTCGCCTACTTGGAAGTGATATCCAAGAGGAAGAGCCTACGCGGTACTCGGGCCGCGCTATAAATTCACGGAAGATTTTGGTATATATTGGCAAAGCACCCGACTCCCTTATCGCAGCGGTGTGTGAAGTGCGGGGGTAGGCCCCTATATCAAGCCACGTACCGGTCTTTTACTGAAGTGCCTTCGGGACTCCTTACCACACATTACCCAAACCATCCTTAGTTTGGCTATCTGAGTAGTTCCTGTTCTAAAAAGCCTTCCCTAACATTTTCTTTTCTTAAAAGCATCAAAATTTAAAGGAGATAATCACTTGCGCTGCTTGAATTGTTTGTGCATTAGCTAGGACAATCTTCTTTCTTGCTTGCTTATGACGGTTATCACCCGGTCACAATCTAGGAAAATGGCCCAACAGGTTCCTTCTTCCTCCGAAATCACCACCAGCGTGGATGTTTCGGCACCCCTCCAATCTTCCTCGGGACCACTGTTAGTGGGTTCCCCCTCATGGTCGTATAATCCTTTCCATCAAGCCAAAACAATCCCATCACGTCCAGCTTCTCCTAGTCCATCAGAAATATCTTCTGACTTGGAGTCTATTCCTCGCGGGGATCCTGAATTTCAGGCTCTCCTTGATCGTAATCCGGTAGCCCTCATGGACTACCTAGTACACAAGTCGATCCAAATATCTGACCAAGACCCACCAATCCGACAAGTGTACAATTATCCTCGTGGATCATCCCAGGCCTCTTTTGAGCAGTTTGCACCATCTCTCTTGCCTCGAGCCACGGAGAAGGGCGAGGCCCCTATGCCTCCATTTTCTCTTCCACCTACCATGTCAACTAGTTCTCAATTAGTCTTACCTATCCCTAACATCGCAGTTACCTCGAATATTCCACAACCCGTTTCTGAGAGGTCTTCTGCCCTTGCTATGGTAAATGCGTCGGCACACCCGCACATTGCCGTCAATTCATCTATGCCCTCCATCGTTTCCCAAGGTCAATACCTCTTCATGAGCCAACCCCCTCCGAATAGTCAGTTGGCTCCTCTTACTTCGTCCCTCTGGGGGTCTTTCTTCCAATATTCCAGCGACTGTGACATTCGCCCATCCTCTAGTATCGGCACCCTTGATACCTAATTCGGCAGTAGAAGGCCCCTTTCAAGTCTTGTTCCCCAACATGTCCAAACCAACCAACACCCATATTCCTCAATCTGTCCCTATTCAATCAACAAACATAGGAGTCCACCAATCACAGGCTCCATTCGTCACCCAACCTATATTTTCTCAACCACTTATTATCTCACAGCCTGCCTATACGCAAGCTACCTCACAACAAATACCTCACCAGTGTCACCCAAAACACCTGGTTATTCCTCTTATCATCCTATCCAACAACAGATGAATCCCCCATTGACACCTCAACAACACCCACTACTTGCTTCTTATGTAGGACATACCAATGTACCTCCTCCCCAATCGGATGTAGTTCAAATTCTCTTCAAGAAAATTGCAGACTTGGAAGCCTCCACAAAAGGAGCCCGTCCTTCATACTCCTTTGAAGAAGTGTGCAATGAACCCATTCATCCTTCGGTGGCTTTTAAGCCTTATCCTCCCCAATGGGAACTTCCCAAATTCTCAAAATTTCATAGTCGGGAAGACCCTCAACAACATCTGCGAGCATTCAAACATGCTTGCTACCTTATCGTCCAGGACCAGGAACTCATGCTCCGTACCTTTCCTATGTCTCTAGCGGGTCCCGCTTTGGACTGGTACAATAACATCCCTCAACATTCTTTGTTTTCTTTCTCTCAATTGGCCCAGATGTTTGTTGAAAACTTCTCAATAAATATCGCCCATAAGATCTCAATTACAGATCTTTACAACATTCGCCAATTCGACGATGAGTCTATAGCAGACTTTGTCGCTCGTTGGAGAGGGATAATCAACCAATTGTCTTTCTCCCTTCCTCAATCCCAACAAATCGAGTTGTTCACCCGATCTTGTGCTAATCACATTTCTTCCACTCTAAGGATCCAAACTTTTCATACCTTTGAAGAGGCCTTTACAATGGCACGCAAACTTGAATCTCGCGCCATTGAACAAGGGAAGCTAAAACTTCGCTCCAAATCTAAACCAGATTTCTCTCGCTTTACCAAACCAAATTCTTTCCCTCCTAAAGATAAGAATCAAGGGTCCACAAATGCTATCGTATTAAAAACACCAAGAACCGATAGTACTCCTAATCAACCATCACGAAGAGACCCTTCATCTACTCGAAAAGGGCCTTCATCTTCTCGATCCTTCGCTCCATTGGGGGAATCATATGCCTCTATCTTAGAAAAAATGTTGGAAGTTCGCATGATCGAACTTCCACCCATTAGGGATATTGATGAAAGTCGAGAACGTCCTTTCTGGTATAGGGAAAACGATTTTTGCCACTATCATAGAACCAAGGGTCATGACATCGAGCGATGCCAGACTTTCAAAAACCTTGTCCAAAAATTCATTGATAAAGGCGAGCTTATTCTAGATAACCCAAATGCTCCCCCAAATCAAGCACTGGACGTTTTCAAACAACCCTTCCCCAATCATGCCCCAAATCATAATTCTTCGGAATCTCAAAAACCAAACACCCACACTATCAATTTCATCTCTACCGAGGAATCTTCTTCTGAAACCAATCTATCCGCAAACACATCAATCGAATCAGATCCTCCTTCCTCTTCATCAATCACGGGAGTTCCAATATCTTTAGATAGTCCACCTTTGAATATCCCTACATTGCTAAACACGGAGTCATCTCTCTCCGCTCCTTTGTCCGATCTCCCATCCATACCCGAGACAGTGTCATCCTCATCTGTCTCATCATCAGACATTCTTTCAATGCTCGAGGCAATCACATCCCTCCGAGTTTCCACTACGGACACATCTACTTCCGTTGCTCCCATTCCCGCCGCAACTATGCCTTTGGTGAATGTACCCATAATTGTGCCGACTTCGACGGAAGTGTCTTCGATCTTGACCCTTCCTATCTCTTTTCCTACTACATCAGAAGTTCTCCCTCCGCAAGGCACTCCTTCTTCATCACTCCCTTCTCCCATCAATAGTGTTACTTCACCTATTAAGGAAAAATCAAAAGAAGTAACACCAACACTTGCACACTCGATTCCTCAACCTAAACCGCGACAACCAAAATCTAACACTACACCATCAGTACCATCCCACTTGCTTCCTCCGAAAAGTTACAGTCACCTTATGCCGTGGAAGTTGTCACCATCCCTGAAAAAGGAAAACCCATATTTCGAACCATCAAGACCCTTGGTGCTCTTCCACAAAAATCTCTCTCCACGCCTCATAAACGATTGGATTTGCCCGCTGAGAAGGCGTCTTCTTCTACACATCCATCAAAGTCATCATCTTCTTCTTCATCAACACCCCTAAAAGTAGACTTACCTACCCAAAAGATGCCACCTCTTCTATCAAGATCCTCATCTTCATTACCAAAAACCAAAGCACCCTATATTCCTCCTATTACACCTACCTTGAGGACTTCTTCCTCATCCGAATCAATATTATCTAAATCATCCGTAAATCCGACTAAGCAACCCCCTTTGTCTCCAAAGACCGCAAAATCTGTCACATTTCCATTCTCCTCAAAATCTATCTTAGGGGCTCCCCCTCCACCAAAGTCAATCATGTCTCATTTACTCCCATCCCAAGCACCCAAGACTGCTCCTCCAAATGTCCAAACAAATAAGAGGATCCCTAATAAAACTATTAAACCTAACATGCAAGTTCTTTTACCTCGGCAGTCGGTTAATGTAAAAGAACCATCTTCATCATCTCCATCCTCATCTTCGTCTACCGGATTTTACACCGAAATCCTTCATCAACTTATCCAATCTTCATCTATAACCCTTCCTCCGATTAAACCATATAACCCGAAAGGAGTGAAACCTGCTTGGTTTAACTCTGATTTGATTTGTGCCTACCACCGTACTCCGGGTCATGATACTGAGGGATGTAAAGCTCTCCAAGCCGTTATCAAGAACCTTCTAGAAGAAAGTGACCTTTTGCTGGAGGAGGAGGAACAAGTACCTCCTGTCACCCTAGCCTCATCCGAACCTCAACCATCCATTCAGACCTCTAGTGGTTCCACGTCGCCCGATCTTCCACCCTCCCAAATTGACATGATCCATATCGCCACTAGAACCCAACGTTATCATAACCCATCTTCATCTTCAACATCTAGACCACGGGTTGTCATTTCTGCAGCCCCTGAAGGCGTGTCTCCTTCCTCATCAGCCCCACGACCCAAGGTCTCCATTCGTGCTGCACCTCGGACTCAAGTTCCCGTATCCGTTGAGGAGAGTGTCATGAAGCAACTCACCCAAGCTCCGGTCAAAATGTCTCTTTTTGACCTCATCCAATCCTCCCCACAACATCGCCAGGCTCTAATCGATAATCTGCGTCGCATCGCAGTAAATTCCGATGAGCCCCAACCCTTCGAGTTGGTTGTTGGATTGAATGGTCCATCGACCGCCATTTCTTTTGAGGATTCAGAAATTCCTCATCTTTCTTCAGAGGATTTGGAGGCTCCCCTCTTCATCACAGTCCAAGTCAATAACACTACCTTAAAACGTGTTATGATCGATAGTGGAGCTGCTCTCAACGTCATCTCCTCCCACACATTCGAACAACTTAAGTTACCAAAGAATGTGGTGTCACCTCCACCCTTCGCCCTTCGATCATTTAACGATCAGCTAGCAGTCACTCTAGGAACTGTGGTCTTACCCATCCGAGTAGGTAAGAAGCTGCTCCATGAACTCTTCTATATTGTCGAAGGAAAATTCCACTATAACATGATCCTCGGACGCTCCTGGATTCGCGCAATGCATTGTGTCCCATCCACCCTCCATCGATGCCTAAAATATCAATATGAGGGCAAAATATACACCCATCCAGGAGATCCTTTTCCTTCTGCACAATGCGACATGACCATTAGGTCCGCCCCTTTAAAAGAAAATACATCTTCTCCAAATGGGGCCTCATCTTCTTCCATGCCTGCAACCAAATTACCGGATTTACAAAATCTGGAAGAGACATTGCAGCGTTTCTCACTAGGGGAGCTTCCTCTCTTATCTTTCGATGCCCATCTCAAACCTAATGAGTATGGTAGACCAGACAAGCAACCTGAATATCAACCAGGTCTCGGTCGCATCGTCACCATTGGTTTGCCCAATCAACAGACCAATTTCATCTACGGTGGTCTTGATACACCTCATTATCGCCCGGATTCTCCTCCTAGAGCCAAACCTTACCTAACAGGGTTTGATTATCTACAGAATCCCACGTTTGCAAAAACTTATCTATATCGATGCGCGTGGAAAGGCTTTGGCCTTGGAAAATATGAACAAGGTATACATGATCTCAAATCCATTCCTACTCTCATGCCACATCAAAAATTTGGGTTAGGATTTAAACCCCTTTCAGAGGCCACCGTCACTATTCTTGATGAACCTCTTCCTACTAAGGAACCATCTTCTCCCACTAAATCAGAAGCATCACTTGATGTGGATGACGACATTTCCATCCCACCTAACTTTTTTTTTTGATCAATACCATTTCCTTAGGGCCGTTAGTCTATGAGACTAACAATCGGTCCGCTTCCATACCTTTAATCTTCCCTGAAATAGTTGGAGACGACTCTCCTACTATCAACACTATCCACTGTGCGGATGACGATTCTGTCCTCACCTATCTGGGGGCAGAGGATTCTTATCTCCCCAAGACTATTCCTTCTGACACGTCTACCCTTCTCAACGAAGCCACTATCGACCTTAATATAGGGACTTCTGAAGACCCTCGCATCATTAAGGTTGGCCAATCCCTTAATCCACAGGAGTTAGGGGACTTTACCGCTTTTCTTTCCAAACATCGTCAAGCCTTTGCTTGGTCATATGAGGATATGCCAGGACTCGATCCCGATATTGTGGTCCACAATATCGTTACCCTTCCCAACATCAAACCAGTCAAGCAAAAATTGCGTAAAATGCACCCTAGAGTAGCCCTTCTTGTCAAAGAAGAGTTACAGCGCTTGCTCTCGGCTAACTTCATCCAACCCATCGATTATCCGCAATGGGTGTCCAATGTAGTACCAGTAACTAAGGCTACTGGGAAGATTCGAATTTGTACCGACTTCCGGGATCTTAATCTTGCCTGTCCAAAGGATGATTTTCCTCTTCCTAATATCGACCAACTCGTAGATTTAACTGCGGGTCATGAGATGCTTTCTCTTATGGATGGTTTCTCTGGATATAATCAAATCCTCATCGCACCAGAAGACCAACATAAGACTTCCTTCATAACTCCTTGGGGGACCTTTTGCTATCGTGTCATGCCTTTTGGCCTTAAGAACGCAGGAGCAACCTATCAACGAGCAATGACATACATCTTCCATGACCTCTTACACAAAACTGTAGAGGATTATGTTGACGATCTCCTCGGCAAATCCAAACGCCGTCAGGATCATCTTTTCATCCTTGCACCTCTCTTTGAGAGGCTTGTCCGCTTCTGTCTTCGTCTAAATCCAGCTAAGTGCGTATTTGGCGTTCTCACTGGTAAACTTTTAGGTTTTATCATTTCCATCAGGGGCATTGAAGTCGACCCCGCGAAAATAAAAGCTATCCTTGAGATGCCTCCCCCTTCTAACTTAAAGCAACTCCGCAGTCTCCAAGGACGTCTTCAGTCAGTGCGTCGCTTTATCTCCCAATTGTCGGACCGTTGTCAACCTTTTCACCATCTTCTCCGTAAGAATGTTCATTTTGAATGGGATGAGCATTGCCAAAAGGCCTTTGATAATCTCAAAGCTTATCTTCTTTCTCCACCTGTGCTTACACCTCCACGCGAGGGGGAGCCTTTCTATCTTTATATCTCTGTGACTGACCATGCTCTGGGAGCCATGATCTCGCATCGGACACTTGTGGTAAAGAACAAGCCGTCTATTACATCGCCGCACCCTCCATGAGTATGAAACACGCACTCAAGCTGAAAAACTATGTTGCGCTCTCTTCTTTGCAACTTCTAAGCTTCGTCACTATCTCCTTAATCATAAAACTTACATTGTCACAAGTGTCAATCCACTTAAGACAATCCATGCAAAGCCTTATCACAATGATCGTATCACCCGTTGGCTTATGCTCATGACAGAGTTTGACCTCGAGTTTATCCCGCAAAAGGCTATCAAGGGTCAGGTTATTGCAGATCAATTAGCTGATGCTCCTCTTCCGGACACTCGTGACCCCCTTGCTCAATTCCCCGATGAATTTATCCAACAAATTGATTTTGGTCTATCTCCATTTAAAGTAAAACTCTTCTTTGATGGATCCAAATGCCAGCAAGGGGGAGGTGCGGGTTTCGTGATGATTCCTCCTTGGGGTATGCCTATCCCAGTCGCACACAAATTAAACTTTGAGTGCACCAATAATATGGCTGAGTACGAAGCTCTTGTCTTAGGTCTTCAAAATGCCATTAATCTCGGCGCTCGCCATATTGACATCTTTGGTGATTCTGAACTCATCGTTAACCAAGTCACGGGTGTCTATCAATGCAAGAATGATATCCTTCAAAAATATCGCGACATCGTTCTTGCCCAACTCCAATCTTTCGACAAGTTCACTATCCAAGCCATTCCGCGTACTGCAAATCGATTCGCAGATACCATGGCCTCTTTAGCCTCCCTTATCCCGCCTTTTACCGAAGACTCGCGTCTTATGTGGTCAGGCAACGATTGGATCAACCATCTTATCTTGGGCAACTAACGCCAATCAATGCTGTCACAACCCATACTCAGGATGAGTGGTATCAACAGATAGTTGATTATCTATCTCATTCGGTCCTTCCTCCAGATTTGTCTCCCAATGGTAGAAGGTCTTTTGTCCAACGCGCCAATCGCTACACTATCCTAGGCGGGATTCTTTACAAGCGCGGCTTTGATGGTATTTTGCTTCGATGCCTCAAAACCCATGAATCATCTAAAGCTATTCAGGAGGTCCATGACGGTATCTGTGGTGGACATTTTAGTGGCTTAGTCAGAGCTGCGTATTTTACGTTTGGGATATTATTGGCCTTCTCTTAATCAAGATTGTTGTGAATACACTAAGAAGTGCATCAAGTGTCAGCAACATTCCAATCTCACGCACATCCCTAGTCAGGCTTTGCAACCTGCGGCGGATTTGTGGCCTTTTTCGCAGTGGGGTCTTGATCTTATTGGTCTCATCAATCCTCGTTCTTCACAGCGTCATCATTCTATCATTACCGCCACTGAGTACTTTACTAAGTGGGTAGAAGCTATCCCCCTTTCTTCAACAAAGGCTAAACCCATAGTTGATTTTGTCTATCAACACATCATTTGTCGCTTTGGCGTTCCACACAAGCTAATCACAGATAATGGTAAGTCTTTCAAAAATGCTGATTTGCAAAATCTCTGCAATGCTTTCAATATCAAGCTCAGTTTTTCTTCTCCATACTACCCTCAAGCTAATGGTCAAGCCGAAGCTTCCAATAAAACTTTGCGTAATATCCTCGCAAAGGTAACTAGTCGAGCTGGTAGGGATTGGCATCTACATATCCCTTTTGCTCTCTGGGCTTATCGGACTAGCATTCGTACTCCTACTGGTGCTACTCCCTTCTCTCTCGTCTATGGGTCTGAGGCTGTCCTTCCTTTGGAAGTCCAAATCCCATCTCTCCGTGTTTCTCTCAGAGAATTTGTCTCCGATGAGGATTATCGCCAAAATCGCTCTAAAGCACAACTTCAACTATTAGATGAGCGCGCTTAACGCTCTTGAGCATCATCGTCTATCTCGAAGCGTGTCAAACGTGCTTATAACAAGCACTTGCAAACATCGTGACTTCAAAATTGGTGATCTTGTTCTTAAGGAAAATCAAAATGTCACTACACTCGAAAGAAGTCAACGTGGTAAGTTTGCTCCCAACTGGATGGGCCCCTACATTATCACTCATAAGTATGGGTCTGGGCTTATCGCTTCTTCTTCCATGGATGGTATCCTCAAGCGGAACCTCTTAATGCCTTGCATTTATGCCCTTCTACCAAGTTAAAATCTATCTTACACAAATCTAGTCGCAACTCAGATCTTCCATCCGTCCTAATAACCAGTCATCTACTTTCGTGGTGATTTGAAATTGTGTGGTTCTCCGCCTATTGCCTCGTCTACCTTAAGTATGAGTATCGCGGCTCTACTCATTGCACGTTTCTTTTGGATATGTTCCTCCTCATGGTAGGAATACCTTAATCACCACTTCATCTGTCCCAAGTACTTATCTTCATCAGATCTACTCGGGTCGTGAGTGCATGTTCTTCTATGTTCTCTTCCCCTCCATTTGATCTATCTAGGTCTAAACTCAGCTTCTTCCAAAAAGTTTCCAAAAAAAAAAAAAAAAAAAAAAAAAAAAATGCTATCCAAAAGATAGACTCGATCCTCAAGGACAAATATCCATACATTATCAAGTGAATCAAAAAGAAAATAGACCATACCCTCGAAGGATGGCTATCATTAAAATTCACAATACAGACCGCTCCCTTGAAGGACGGCTGTTTCTCAAAGAAAAATTCAAGGCTTCTTGTAATTAATCAGCCTTCCAAATCGCTTTATAAGATCACTGAAAGACTTCCCGCATCGATCAGTCTTTCCATATCAAGCAAACTTCCCGCATTGATCAGTTTGCTTTTCTGTCAAAATCATGAAGCTGAGATTTGGGACCTTTTGTCGATCATATGGAGAATCCTATTGCCCCACTATGGACATGTATTCTGTCCCTTGTAAGTTCCGACAAGATACTTACTTTTCTTTCCATTTTTATCCTAGATCTGGTTTGCGACTAGTTAGTGTCAGATTTATTTTAATCTTATATAGGGCCTTGTATGCTTGGTCTTTTGGTTTCCTTTCTGGATTTTATCTATGGTCGGTTGGGAGTCCAACTTATCATTTTCTTCTTCTCCGAGTATCTTCTCTTCTAAGTCACAGTTGTTTCCGCTTTCATCTTTGGCTCTTGTAAGGAGTATTCTCCATTTCTTTGTCTCGCAACCCTGTCAAATTGGCATTTCACATGTTAATTCAATCAAAATTTCTCTTCTATCTAGGTTCATCTTATCTATCAAAACATCTATCTGTATTCATTTCTCATTACAATTACATCCATATATCAAACACATTTGTCTATCTATCCATCAAAATATCGAAAAATACGTACATCTAAGGTACATTACATCTATCTATATCTCATCCATATATCAAACACATCTGTCTATATATCCATCACAATATTTAAACACATGTACATCCAAGTTACATCACATCATATATCAGTCTATATCTATCCAATCACATCTATTTTATCCACATTTCAATCTATCTAATCACATCTATTTCTATCATCCATCAGTCTATATCTCTCTAATCATATCTATTTTTCTATATCCATATATCCATGTATATCAAAATTACAAACATGAGTACAATCATATGACCAATAATATGATGAATCTATATATATACATGTGTGTTTTTACAAAAAAATGGGTGGCTTCCAATCGAGCCATCTATACAATGCCTTCCAATCGAGGCTACATCACTATACAAATACACAATCTACCAAGTCTCTATATGGTGAAATCAGAAGCGTGGAGGACACTATCTCCTCCACCCTCCTCTGCACCCGGCTGTCCCTCCTGACCGCCGCCTATCGAGCTCGAAGCACCTGCTGCTGGAGGTCTCGGCCCACCTCGGTCCCTCCCAGTGCTCCCTCCGCCTGAGGCTCCGCTCGCTGTAGCTGTCGCTCCTCTCCTCCTCGCCCCGTACCGAGGCACATCTGGGGCATGCTGCGCTAGAGCATCCTCATAATATCTCACCTCAGCCAGGAGAGACTGGTATGTGCTCAGGCTCACCATACCCGGTGCTCGTAAAGGTGCTTCTTGCCGGGCTTGCGGCCGCGCTGGGTGGTGCCCCTCCTAGAGCCGTGCCCTGTGTCCCAGACTCTGATGTGGCACCAGTCTCTCCGTACTTGGCCCTGAGGGCCTCCCTGTGCCGGAAGTAGCGGTCCCTCTCGCTGATCGCCAGTATCTCGCTCTCGGCGAGCGGTGTCTCTCTCCACACCGTGGCATCCTCTCTCCGCCAAGGCCCCGATCTCCTCCTGCAGCTACCCGATGTGTCTCAGATCAAGGTGGGCATGCTCTCCCTCTAATCTGTCTAGTGTCGCAGCTATGTCCTCCTCATCAGCATCTATCGAGGGCGGGAGATGTCGTGGAAGCTCTGTGTCATACCACGCTGCATAGCCCTCATCCACCCCCGCGTCATCATCGCTGTCCGTGGAGGGTGGAGCCTCTCTCAATGGGTCTGCCGGGATCAAAATCGGCAAATCTGTCTCTCTGCTATCCCGCCTATATGGCGTGTATGTGGCCGGTACTGTCTGTACTAGGCCAAACTGCCTCAGTATCCGCATGAATGGGACTCGCTCCCACATATCTGGTCTGCGACCCCTGACCACCCGACTCCGTCTCAATGCTACCAAGTGGGCATCCTGACCAACCCATATCGGAAATGCCCGATATGGTCTCCAAATAACCTGATCTGGTGTAAGCGTCCTGAAACGCTCCGAGTACCACTCAGCTGATCTACCTGTGTCTCCTGCGGCCATGTCAGCCCGCCATCTCCGAAATCCATAGTCCACACCCCCCACTGCTGCCGGCATCCACGGAAGCCCGGATGGCCTAATCACTGCTATGTGCTCATACGCCCAGCAATGGAGCACAAAACTAACATCAATCCCTGTCCTCCGACCAGTAGTGTACATCCATAGCTCATAGTAAATCTGAGCTATCAGGGCATCAGCGAAGGCAAAATCTGCTCATCTTAAGATGTCGCACACGCAGCTTCTAGCAAGAGCAATGGGAATCTCCCACCTCCCGTCTCTGCAAGGCAAAATAAGATATAGCCATCTGAATCAGGGCTATCCGCCTGCTCCGAGGGCTATCCTGTCTATACTGTGAGGATATCCTCACTGCCCCAGATACTATCTCCGAGTCATCTGATCTGTCTCTCGCATAATCGCACCACTGGGGCCCTCTCGCCGCCGCTTCTCTGGGTGTGATCTCACCGGGTCCCCAGTAATCGGTAATCGGAGGATCTCAGATACATCCTCATGGGTGATAGTCATCTCACCCGTCCTAAACCAAAATGTGCACGTGTGGCTGTCCCACCGTCGCACTAATGCCCGCATGAGCTCCACATCCCGTGGCACTCGTCTGTAATATCTAAAACCCCCGAGCCCGGCTCGCTCTAGATGCTTTGCCACCAGACGGTCACATCATCAGAAGGATCGTCTCTAATAGCTCAGGGATGGCATCCCTCATATGAAGAGCCTCTCGTGCCTGCATCCACGACATCAAAAGCATAATTAGTCTCTTATTTTCATAAATCTCATCTTCCAAAACAATAACATCCAAGACTAGAAGGAAATACTAAAAATCTTTCAATCGGCGTCGATTTAGTCAAATCGGCGTCGTTCATTATAGTCGGCGCCGATTAATATCAATCGACGCCGATCAAAACAATCGACGCCGATTCTACCAATCGGCGCCGATCGCCAAAGCCAGCGTAAACTGCACTCGCCTCCCATACGCATGAAAAAATCAAACAAAAAAAAATATATATATAACGACAAAGAAGGGTTCGAAAATGATCACTTACCCCAGGTCGTGTCCTCCTGCGCTTCTGTCCGCTCCCAGAGGCTTCCATTGTGTTCAAATCACAAATCTATCTCTCTCTGAATCAATCGTCACGTTGCAAATAAATCGTTTACGTTTTCCGTTCGCATATTTATATGCGTCTGGATTGGTCGGCGCCGATTTTTTGGGTCGACGCCGATTGTTTTGGTCGGCGCCGATTATTTTGATCGCCGCCGATTTTTCATGTCTGTTTGCCATAGTGTTGATACTTGGCTTTCTCATCTATCTGATCATTGTTGTGTGCTGAATCTTGCCTTTTGGCACATCTTTTAGATGTCATCGTCTATTTCGGGTTTGTTCCCTTTGCGTGGGACACTCGTATCTTTCGGCAGCTTAGAGTTAAACGGGTCTGTAGGCACTAACGTCGTCTGATTTATCGACCGTCTAGTTCTCCCTACCAATGTGTCTCTCTTTAGATGCTGACTATTTTGCAGTTCTCCTTACACTCATGGGTCTGTAGGAACTAACGTCGTCTCACGAGGAGACCGGCTAGTTTTCCCTACCAATGTGAGTTCCTTAGGTTGCTGCCCTTGTGTTTATTTTTATGCGTCCTCAATGATCAGTTCTACTCCAGATATCCGACTGGGGCATCCTGCATTCTTCATCTACCTTTTTCAAACTCGGGATCGTCTGTTCTATCATCCATCCCATCCCTAGTTTGAGGGGGATCACATCACCACAAATTCTTCTCTTCTTCCATCTCTTTGTTTTTGTCTCATAACCTTGCTTATCGCAAGTTACTTGACAAAAAGGGGCAAAATGTAGACACCTAAAATTGGTTACTCAATTTAGTGTCCCTCTTATCCATTTACTTGCCTTAGGTAACCTGGGGCACGTTCACGTCACCAACTATCCCCTTGGGATATTATCCAATTTGTGATTTAATCACTTATTCCAAATTTAATTCATCACATCACATCTTACCCATGAGTAATTAAATAATTAAATATTTAATTACGCTTCTTCCCATGCATCTTAATCACTTATCTACCCCAAATTTATTCTACCCATGTATCACATCCATTTTTAATCTTCCCTAAGCGGGATATTTCCCGTGGTCGGGATAAGTCTTGTCTTTCTCGAATCGATCAATTTGGCCATCTCGGGAGTCTTTTCCGCGATCGGCGCCGACCCATATGGTCGGCGCCGATTTTCTAGGAGCGGCGCCGATTATAAAAGCAAGCCCAGAACTCAGTTCTAGGGGCGGAAAAATCGAACCGAAAAAGAGACGAACGAGCGAAAGAAAGCACTTACGCACGAACAGAGAGCGAGAAAGATTCAGGTTGCAAGAAAGGGAGATCTTTTTAGCATCAATTGTCTCAGTTAGGGGAGATCCTGTCCTAATCAATCCCTGAGAGGAGCACCGTTACTCGCCGTATCATATCAACATCATACACCACCATCTATCATCTAGCGACTCTGTTCCAGCGTCTCTCCATCTTCGGCACATCTTGCAGACTACATTCACCTTCCAATCCCCGAATCTCATCGCGCAGTCCCTGATTGGTCAGTCTGCCTTCAGTTGACACTGATCTTATCCAGTCGACGCCGATCAGTCCCGGTCGACGCCGATCACATCAGTCGCCGCCGATTCTACCTGGGCCGACGCCGATTTCATCTGCAGACAGTAAAGGTCACAGTAACACAAATCCAAAGATTATTTCGCAGCTTCCTCGCTTTCTGCATTTCTCTTCATTGCTTTGGCTGCTTTTATTACTGCAATCAGAAAATCTAGTCTTTATTTACATCTTTTATCATGTATGCTTCTTTTCTTTATTGAAAACGTGGACTGACATCCGCCAAGGAAGTTTATCGCTTCCCGGACCCGCTTCTCGGGCAGTCCACCCAAATATCTTCTAACGCCATCTTTTTCTGTCAAGCACCGGTGTTTTGCAGGTTACTCGGATCTATTGTGTAAATTGCTCGTGTACGCCCGTCTTGTCTACATCGGCTTCCTCATCCGTCTACATCTTCATCAGGTATCGATTTCATTGAGGTTTTTCAGGGTTTTTGTGCTTAGTTTGGTGCATTAACTTTCCTCAATGCAAACCACCAACCCATTTTTACAAGTCTTTTAAGGAAGCTAGAGTTTCAAGAGAATAATATTGATTGCATGAACATTCATGCGCATTTGGAGTGATCGAAAGTGTAAAATGGAAGAGAAAACATAGACAAAAGTACACAAATGAAAAGCAGTGGATAAATCAATTGGAAAAGTTTGTCCAACTCTACATAAGTTTTATAGGGTGATTCTATCTTCTTGGTCGATTTTTTGGGTAGAATAAAGTGTCAATTTTAAAAATTGATGTAAGTACATATCATTTTCATCATGTTCTTCCATTTACACACCTAGATTAGCATCGAAACTCACAAAAGCTAAGTACACTTATCAACTTATCAATTTCTATATTTAGCATGTGCATTAATTAATTGGATGTCATAAATCATTTACTATGCTTTCAAATATGTGTATGAATATTTGTTTTTAATCTAAATGTACGTCATTTCTAAATTTCAATCCTAAATGAGAAAATAAACCTTAGTAAGACCCTCTAATTTATAAATTAGGCTTAAGTCAATAACATTCATATTTAAGGGCATATTACTATCGCAATATGCCTTCTTCACTTACATATTTAGTGCAATAATAAATAGACTCAAGGTTTATTGTGTTTCAAAACAAACAAACGGTTTAGAAAGAAGAAGAGATTATTATTTTTATTTCTCATTATTATACTCCTATAACACTAAGTCAATATGTTTGTCCCATTATTTGTAAAATTATAAGAAAGGGTTGCTAATGCGAACAAAGAAAATACATGAGTACATGATAAACATTGGTAGATAATTATAAAGATCTTACTTTAATGATTAAACTATAATTATAAAACACTAGCAATTGCACATGAAATGTACGATGGAAATGTCGAAGGGATGAACAAAAGCGAAGTTAAATTAGAGGGGTTGAAAAAGTGGGAGAAGAAAATGCGAGATGAAGGGGTTTTATGGAGGATAATATGAAGGGGCGGGTAAATGTTGTGGGGAACCAATGTGAAACTTTTATTTCTTACAACATGCCATTTTTAACAATCATATGAAGGAGAAAGGGGATGTAGTATGCAATTTATCGAGGTAATGTATTTTAGAGATATTGTAGAATGTTATGAGATGTGATCAATACCACCAATGTCAATAGTTGTTTTCAATTTCAGCCCTTCCATCTTTTTGGGTAGTTAGAAAAGACATAACTATAAGGGGAATTCACTTGTATGTCTCACAAGACACTTTAAAGATAAGGATATATGGAGTGGATCTAGCATCTCGGGGTATTTAATGAAAATTTGTGAATAGGGTGTCCCTCTAGTTATCGGGGTAATGAATGTGATTTCCCTCATCAACAATCTTGATGGCATTGTCTTTCAACGACTACCGACATCAAATGGGCTTTACTATTTTATATTTTTATATGCCAATAAGGCTTTCAATTGGAAGGAATTTAATTTGTTAGATAAGACAAAGACATGAATGGAAAGTTGGAAATAAAAAGGTGGGAGTTAAATGCGTGTATGTCCAACACCTATTCCATGACTCAAATTGTTCCACCAAAATTATATTTTCTATTTGTGCTCTATGTTATCTTCTCAATTTGTCTTGCATTATTCACGTGAGTGTAATTTGTGCTTTAAGGGGCCAAAACAGGCAAAATCCAATAGGTTCCAAACTTGAAATGCAACTATTATGTTTTATTCTTGTAGCACTTTGTATGCCCACTTTTTCAGATATTAATCTCAAGTAGTTATATGAAAGAAGGAGATGTGTAAACCACCATATTTGAATAAAACTTATGAATCTTCGCCTAGTGGGCAAAGGAATGTCAAAATATGGTCTTGGGTGGTCATGAGCCTCCTCCATTCTTTAACTGTCTGATTATTGGAACCGATGAATAAACGGCCACATAATCGAAGGTGTCATGTTGAGATTGAATGGACTCCTCGCATTCAAAATCTAACATCCTTAAAACTTTGAATATCTTGTCTCATGAACCCGAATATAACATACCTTTTTCCTTGTTATCAACGAGGGAGGAAATGGCACCCATGTCCTTCATCCATGGGAATTTTCTATAATTTGAGTGGAATAGAGTACATCCTCTCACAACATGCACTAGGGGTTGTCCAAAGGCAGAGCACAATGTCACAATAAAAAGGGATTTCCTTTGTTGTTTGGGCCAAGGTTATCGATTGGACGATGTTTAATTTGTTTCATGTCCCACACCTATTTGACGGCTTGGATTATTACTACCTGAATAATATATGTTATGTATTCTCCACTTTATCATCTCAATCTTGTTTGTACTACTCACATGAGTGCAGTTTGCACGTAAAGAGGGAATTTTTTTAAACAGGGAAATCCAATATGTTCAATGTTCGAAACCCAACCACATTGTTTTCTTCTTGTAGCTCTTTGTGACCCCCTTTTCAATTTTAGGATTGAGTAATTGTAGGGGAAATGTGATGGACAAAACATCATCAATAGTTGAGCCCCTCCAATGGTTGGTCATATGAGCAACAAGTAGATTTTATTTGCTAATTGAACTTCGTAATTTTTTTTTTTTTTTTATTTTTACGGCAATAAGGTCATCAATTGGATGGCATTGAATTTGGTAGGTAAGATATAGATGTTAAAGAAAAGTTGGATATAGAAAGGTGGAAATTAAATATCTACATGTCTCACACCTATTCCATGGCTTAGATTGTTCCCTCCCAAATAATATTTTTATATGTGCTCGCTTTATAGTATTGATCTCACTTGTAATATTCACATGAGTGCAATTTTTAGTTAAAGGGTCTAGAATAAAAATTTGGGGAAATGTAATAGGTTCCATTTCTTTGCATCCATGGGCATTGTCTATACTTTGATCGGTAGGAAGGACAACAATACTCAGCACATGTGTCGGGGGATGTCAAGAGCCAACAACATAACGACAACTATAAAGAGGGTTTTGCTTTGTTTTGTTTTTTCGGTGTCAAGGTTATCAATTGGACTATGTTTAATTTGTTGTATGTCCAACACCTATTCCATGGCTCATATTGTTCCTATCCAAACAATATTTTCTACATATGCTCAACTTTATAGTCTTGATATCACTCACATTATTCGCGTGAGTGCAACTTATGCTAAAGGGGCCAATCATCAATAATTGAGACCCTCTAATAATCGGTCATATGAACGGAAAGTACATTTTATATATTGATTGAGCTTTGTAAACAAATTCAATATTTCAACCACTAACCAACCATCAAAAACACAAAATGTTGATAGTTACGTGGACAAGTGTGACCTTGCTTTAGAACCCGAGAAAAATTGATGCGTGAAAAATCATTACGTAAAACCACATATAAATCTATTTTAAAGTTGGAGAAATGTGTAGTAGGTGTTGCTAAATTAGGGGAAACTACAAGAATTAAGTGTTGTCTTGTGTCGAAAAAAAAAAATCTTGTAGTATCATTTTACGGTGGTTGTGTTGTGAGAGAAGGGGAAGATGGTGGGTATGCAAGGATTGACAACGACTTACATGCCATTGTCCCAAAAAATATTATATGTTGTTGACACTACTATTATCAAAATTGGCTAAGTTCTATCTATTATAAGTAAAGTAATTTGGAGCATGCCTTAAGTTGATGCAAAATATTTGTACCCACATGCTCCCATTGCGATGTATAATGCACATTAGAATTGTTATTTTGGATGGAGGGCCTAAGTTACACTACGGACATAATTTTCAATCACAACGAAGAAAATAAGCAATGCAACACAAACTGATATGATGCCTACTTATGACGGAAAAACCATAAGCTTGATGTTTGTGACAATATTATAATGAAACATTTTGCAAAGAGTATGTAGTATGAAAATTATGAACATCCAAAATCATTATCGAAATCCATGGGATGTGATACATAGATGTGTAGTGTAAGGGAGAGGAGTCACTGGTTGTGCACCCTAAGTTGAGTGGTGTACAACAGACCTTTTAAATACCATAAATTTTTTTAAAAAATACCCTTTAATAGATTTTGTTATTTTTTATCTAAATATTTTCTTTTGAACATTTATATTGTATGGAAAGTGGTTTTTAAGGTATTTAAATCAAGTAGTTTTCCATACAAAGAAATTTAGGGTGGACCATTTGTAGGGCATTATGTCATGCATTTTTTCTACTTATGTGGCATCATTTCATTGGGTGATTTTTGATGTGATTTGATGTGACACATTTTATTGACTACTTTTTTTTCAAATTTTAAGTGAGAAATTGACATGTACTAGTCCCTAACTTTACATCTACCCTCACCATTATTGGTCCATGCTCCATGATTGGCTCCTCTCCATTATGAAGTGGTGAGGTATCAAACCTATCGAGTTCACCTAGGATTTTTATGTCTAATTCCAAAGCTCAAGTAAATGTTTAAAAGCATCAAATCATTACGAGAATGCATCAATATCTTTATAGAAGAGTGATATAAGATACTACTTTTTATTTATGGAATTTTGTTTTTACATCGACTCTATATGAAAGAATTTCAAATGAAAATGTTTGTATTTATAATAAGTGAATACTATAAATTAACTTAATGATAAACATATATTTATGATAATTATAACTAAAAATTATAGATCATGTTCTTTGTAAATAAATCTTTCACTTATAAAAATGTTCATTGTTAATCTGTTAAAATTATAATTCTTTGTGTAATTTATGTTTGACAAAGTTAAGTGTGTATTCTCTATTTGTAGGACAAGTTCCTCTTAATCTAAAATGTTATGATGTAGATATATAGTATTAAATGAACATCACGATTGTTTTTGTCGCTGCGTTTTAACATTATTAATTGACATTAAAATTTGTATTTGAGTTAAAAGATAATAAACCCTTTTATGGATGATACTAAACATTTTTTTGTTTTTGTACAAATATTGGAGAATACATCTTAATATTCTTGTTGTGATCTAATAGAAAATTGTATTTTAAAGTATGTTAGTTTGAATCTAAGTGTGATATAATATAATTAAGTACGACTTAATGAAATAGTAAAGTTGACATGGATTATCAAAAAGAAACGCATATCAAACTCCAAATATGTAAATTATTTTTATAACATCCTTGCAAATTACACATTTAAAATGCTTTGATGCATACCAACATTTATAAAAATGTTAAATGAATTCCTACAATTGAATAATGTTTGATTGAATGGCAAGATAATCTACATGATTATAGTAACTTTTTTTTCGCATCCTAACATTTTATAGATTTTCTCAATTTGTGTTGAGCATCAAACTAATTATGATATTCACAAAGATAAAACTAGAACAAAAATTTACATACCATTGACAAGATGGGGGAAGTATATCGAGGCTACTCTAGATTTGTGTAGACATCGGCCACACTTGAGTAAGTAGGGTTTCTCACTAAACAAGTGTTGATTCATTGAATGTTAGATCCGGAGTTGCGAGTTAAGGATGAACTACGGCTATGTAGGAGTCGAGCTCGCCAATCTAAGGGAGGTTGAAGCCAACTTAGTCTAGTTTTCATTTAATCCAAGACCAAAATACAATTTATTGAGTTTCCAATCCAAATAGTTCAATGTGCCAAATATTCTCTAAATGCCTTGAAAGACAAACATGAGTCTCGAATAGTGGATTGATGGAAAAAGATCCAAAGCTTTTACACAAAATAAAGTCAAACAAAGCAAGGGCAACACATTGGTGGAGACCGCATTCAATTCACCGCAACATTGGAAGATGTGTAACTATGTTACTACTAGCAATTGCGCATGAGTTGCAAATTACGCCGGAGACGATGATAATGTTTAGTTTTTGGATTTGTAATTTATAGCGAAGTGTATGCAAACTTAAATTGTTTTACGTTTTTGTGATGGGAGGAGCAAAAATGTAGTATGACTACAACATTTGACAAAAACACTTCCTCTTTTACCTTGATGGATGTCCACACCCTGTTGCAAAGCTATTGTTTTGTCATAGCATGTGAATATGCTAGCAAAGCTGAGTTGATCGAGGTTAAATATTTGTTTGTTGCATTTGGTGAAAGAGTCTCAATGACTCTTGAGGAGTTGATTTGCATTGCTCTCTATGCGTGGTCTAGATTGCCAAATACTCAAAACTAAACAAAAGAAAACTTTCTAGAAATTGAGAATAATCTAGCACACACACATTATTATAGTGCAAGCCTATTTTTTTACATTGCTTCATTTAGCATCACCAATAATCACCACAAGAACATTCTCCCTTTTTAAAATGAAGGAAATGGTTCCCATTTCTCACAACAATTTCTCTTGCAACAATTTTGGAGTTAATTTTTGTTGCAATGTGATAATGAGCACATACCCGAAGATTCTTGACAACTATAATATTTGTTCCAAGGGGCATGTTTAACCAACCAAATGCAGTTGCCAACTTTTCACTAGGATGGCAAAGAAATAATTATTTTTCTCCACTTCCACATCATTAAGTAAATGTATTTAATCTACTAAATAACTTGTTGCCTTATCTCCCAAGCCTCCAACTTTGAATAGGTCTTTGTTTATAGATGCAATCTATGATTTATGATATGTCTCATGGGCTTCAATCCAACTACATCTAGAGATTTTCTTAATTCCTCTATCTTTCGTCAATCTCCGCAACATTTGAGCCTCATCTCACCTACCCACTTCTGCATAGATGTTTGAGAGAAGAAAATAAGGTGCATCATTTTTAGGATCCAAATCTAAATGCATTGTGGCTATAAATACTCCTAAGCCTATATTCATATGTGATCTATAGGCACCAAGAAACCACTTCCACATAACCACTAAAGGTTTATGTGGAATTTGGCGCTACACCTGCCAATTGCATTGTGCATGTCTTGCAATGAATATTATTCACAAAACCACATTTTTTGAGGCATTTTGTCAAACAGTTCGCATTCCTTGTGTAAGGTTCCACAATTTGCATACATGTCTACCAGACTATTTGCAACTACAACATCTAACAAAATTCCTCTATTTTTTATGCTTTGATGGATGTCCACACCCTATTCCAGAGCTCGTATTTTATCACAGGTCGGGAGTACGCTGGAAAATGTAAACTGAATGGGTTGGAGACTTGTTTGTTGCATATAGTGAAACATTGAGTGTCTCTTGAGGAAACCGATTTCTTTTGTCCATTGTCATAATCTTATTCCATGAGAAGTTGTCTAGTTCTTTCATTTGGTTAAACACTTTACGGGCACCTATCAAATTTGGGCTCCTGCACAACTTGTGGACAAAGAGAATCCAAGACATTACAATCCTTTCAAATATTTTGATTTCAAGCACAATATTCAAGACAATATTATGAATAAAAACAATTATTGTCCTTGAACGATTTGTGAGTATATAATGTATGAGAAAAAAAAAAACGCTAGCAGGGTAATTGGAAAGGGGCCTCCGGAAGAAGTGCAAGAAACACGGGATGCAAATACAATGTTTCTATGTTTTTGTTCTATCATGTGAATAAGATACAAAACATCTAAAATAGCGGTGTCATTTGTTTGTGTGAGAAGAATTTAATAAATGCATATAATACTAAAATGATGGAATTAATTTTAAAATTTACCTAGTGAAGAGATTACCACTGCAAACTCATTCTAACAGAGCATTGAAAGTAGGGTAGAGATCCTTGAAACATTTGATAATAAAACTGTAGATTAAATATCCTATCCCCAAATCTCTTTTAGTATCATTTAACGCATTTACATAGCTTCCCCAATTGTGAGAGGACTCTTCTAATAGAAAGTGACCCTCACCAAATCCACAACCCCTTCTTTCTGACATCTTGCCTTGCTCCAATCAATTGAAAATAGATTTAGAAGTGATTTTAGACTCAAATCACGTAAACCCAAATGACACGTATAATCATGTAAACTTACATGCAATGTGGGTATAAAACCCAAAGAACTCTTCGAATTTTATCAAAACAGACATGTCCAACATCAAAAACTAATTGAAAGTTAATTCTAAATTTAAAACTCCGATGAGTGGGTTTCAATCATCGAAACTAAAGTCAATTGGGTCATGGAAAAATAATAATATACCTTAAAGCCGAGAATGACAAATTTTAATCCAAAATAGCGCAAGGAGCCGAGGAGGAATGACATTTTTAATCCAAAACCAAAAGAGGAAAAAAAAACTTTAGTATACCACATACTCTGTCCTTGGATTGAAGTTACCAAATCAAAGGTTAAACCAAATTTAATGTGTCATAGGACCAGTAATGAATTTTGTCAAACAGTTCGCATGTCTTCTAAAATATCTCAAAAATCCCCCTCCATAATGCTTTGGTAGATGTCCAAACACTGTTTTGTAGCTCCTATTTTTGCACAAATGGGGTGTATGCTACAAAAGGTGAATTGATCAAGTTAGACACCTGCAAGTTGCATTTTTGAAATCATGTCACTCTTTTGTGAGGACGCCCATGTCTTCTCGTGAGGACGCCCATTTTTGGTCGTGGATGCCATTAAAAACTTTCATTCATTCATTCATGATGTAAAAAAACATAGTAACCAATATGCATAATCCAAAATTTGGCAAATTTTAAAACGATACCACCTTCAACGAAATAGTGGTTGTTATGTAGAGGCGACCAAACTCTTCATAGGAGTGTGATTGATCTGTGACACCACTGAATTGGTCTGAGGATTTTCCACCATTTCGTAGGTTTTGTTAGAAATGGAGGCGGCATGGTGTTCTGCAACCCCTCCATGGGCTGAGGAGGGCTCCTCGACTCCATCACCATCGCTTGCAGTTCCTTCTTAATGTTAAAATCACCTTCGACCCCCTCGGAATAGCTCGAATCCATAGTCTATACCTGCCGCATTGCACACTAGTCAAAATTCACAACACGAGCACAAAATTCATAGCAATCTCCAATTTCCTACAATACAACCTCTACGTAGGTTACAATCTGTTCTCATACTACAAAATGCAGTGAAATTTTGAGGGAAATGCAGAGAATTGAAATTTTCACAAACAGGCAATTTCAAATAAGCGATGGAAAGTACAGGCAGGCATGAACAGTAGGCGGAGACTGAGTAAACAACCGGAAAGGCTAATCCGGGAAGCGCTGCCGGAATTTGACAATTTCCAACAGAGGCCTTCTCATAGGAGACACCTTTCACGAATTATGAAACAACAAATTAACATATGAATCCACTTGGTTTTAGTAGAAGCATTGGAAAATGTGATACTACGAAAAACAAAAACAAAAATATTATGTCGTTAAACAATGCACGGTGGTGGTGTCATAAGACCCCAAGTTTTCACTTGTGAAAACGCCTTCGCGTAATAAGGATGGTAAAATCATGCGATCTATATCAATATGTGCCTTAAATACAAAACCTTTGAAATCTAACATTGTAAAAACATTTTCAAAATTGAAGTTTTGTGTCTTTCCTCATTATTTTGGCAAAGAAGGAAGAGGGCGAGATTGTGTTCTTTCATAAACTTTAAATTAAAACTTCTACGATAAAAAATGGCGAATAGTGATTGGTTATGAATATGACTATAATAATCTACTATGTGATGTATTAATAATTTTATTAATAAACTTTGAAGGAAATATTATCCTTACAAAAATTAATAACTATATGATTGTATCGAAAACGCGTTTTGTTGTGGAGTGTTTATGACGGAAGTGTCGGGCCTTTCCGTTAAAGATTTTTCGGTACCACCTATTTTTGTTCACTTATTTGATATTACCTTATTTCACAACTCTTATTTTCACACAAGTGTAAATACCTCCCACATGTCGAATCAAAATTTTCGCCATTATTACATTTTTCTTTAGATTTTTCTCTTTTTGAATAACATTAATTACACAGTGAAAATATTTTAAATGTTTGTGTTTGTATTTTACCTGCAATATAATGATATTTTTACAACCATAACTATTGATATTGTCTTTCTCACTGCAATCCAAAAGGGGCTGCAAAGCATGTATGCGAATGGTCTAAACACCATTCTCCCTCATTTGACTCTGGAAGTCATGCTTTGGGATTTTCCCCTCATTACCATTGCTTTAATCTAAATATCTCTATCCCTACACTACATTGTTCGTTATTTTGCTAGATAAATGTGTTCTAGCTTATAACATATGGTGTCTTGGTAAAGTGTCGCATTCTCATTTCCATGAAATTCAATTTTAAGAACATGTATATATTCATAAGCTGATTTTTTTGTGGTAGGGAAATATATAATCATCGAGTCAAGGACCACATCAAAAGTCTTTCCTTTGCCGCTATCTAAGACTACCAATTCACACTTGTTGGGCAATAATAAGAGAGTCAAAACTGTTTTATTCTAGAGCTACCAATAATTTATTTTTCCCAAATGTATTGTACATTGCACATAGTCTCAAGCTTATAAAGGTGCACTATGTAAATAATTAGCATTCTCAAGTGTAACAATATACATCTATTTTGGAACTCTGATTCAAAAGTGGAGTTTATCCAACTAATGTAAATTTGTGGGGCCCATATCTTGCGGGGCCTATATCTCTCCACCAATCACAAAAAGAAGTTAGCACTTTTTGTATAGATGGAAGCAGAGTGGACCCCACCAATTTATATTTATTGGTTACATCTAATATGAACATTAATAAATGATTACCTTTCTCCAAATTATGATAGGAATTTATAAAAGGTGGATTAGAAGAGGGGACTCTACACACCCTAGCATGTGCATGTATTGTTTTGACAAGAATTAAGGTTTGATCATAGGAATACTTTTTCACTAGGTTCATCTATCGGCCTTACATGTGTAGGGAGGGCATAAACATAAAATACAACATTAATTTGTATAAAACTATTAAATTTTTACAAGCGATTGCTCGGCAAATTATTATTAAAATATTAATTTATTTTGAGACCTTCACAAAGGAAAAGTTAGTGAAATCCATAAAATTTGGCAAAGTGCTCACCAATAAAACATAAAAGAAATAGTAATTTGTTGTGAGACTCACCAAGCTCAAATTTTGGGGGCTTTCTTAAGTAAGGTGTGATTAAAAAACTATTAAATTTCTTACGTGTATTATTAAAATATTAATTTATTTTAAGGCTCATTATCCAAAATTCACCCCTCAAGGTAATTTTGATAACATGCATCAAATTATTCAGTCCCGAGCAAGTAAGATTGATTCGAGGCCTAAAATCATGTTTTTTGGGGTCCCCTCGGCCTTTTTCTAACTCCCCATCCAAGGAGAAATCCCAACAAGTTAGAAAAAATGGAAAAAATGTAAAAAATAAGGTTGCAGGACTGTTTTAAAGCATTTCGGGTCTGAAGGGTTCGGGTCGTACTGAGGTTCGTCGTACCAAGCTTGGGGCCGAAAAAAGAAAGAAAATCAGCTAATTCAGACATTTTTGTCCTAGGTGGTCCGCGGGACAGTTGGGACGTCGGGACGCGAGGGACGCGAAAAGCCGAAACAACCAAGAGCAGGGAAAATCGTCAAGTTTTTGTTTCGCGCGGTTTTGGGACAGCCGGGACAAAAGTACGCGTGGGACGCGAATCGGCCGGTTTGCCGAAAAGACAGTCCATTTCGGGCAGTTCGGAGATATTCGTCCGGGACAGTGGGACAAAAGTATGCGTGGTACGCGTGGGACGCGTGAAAAGGCGAAAAAGCCGCAAACAGAACAAGGAAGCCCGAATCGGCCGATGTAGGAGAATGTGTCCCAGGAAGTGGCGAGAAGAGGACTTAGAAAATTTTCCAAGTTTCGGTCAAAGTTTTCAAAGGTAAAAGTTTTGGCCACGCCCCCGCCATCGAATGGAATCTTGACACGTGTCATCCAAGTGGCGGAGCGCGGGGGAAATGGGAAATTTTCCCAAAGTGAAAAATGCCAAATTTTCGAAGGGCAAAGTGCGCCCCTCAGGCCCGAGCCAATAAAATAGTGCCACGTGTCCAAGTGGCAAAAATTTTAAGGAAGGGCCCGAAAGAAATTTTCAAAGGATGAGCCCGAGACGAATCAGAGCCTGACACGTGTCATCCAAGTGGCGGAGCGTGGGAAAATTTGAAAAATTTTCCAAAGACCAAACGGGTAAAAAATTCAAACTTTTTGCCCGCCGATCCGATTTTGCCCTGTTTTTCCCTAAAACTTCAAATCGCCATAACTTTCGATCCAGAGCTCGGATTTCCGCGTTCTTTATATCAATGGAAAGTCTGGTGAAATTCTCTACATGATTCAAGGGTCAATTTTACATTTTGGTTCAGTTTGGAGAGAGAAAATCGAAAGATGCCTGCGCACGTGGTAATGGCAAAAATGACATTTCAACAACCGCTTTTAATGCAAAGTGGGTCGCATTCTTCTTCAAAGCGTGGCCAAAATGTCGTGGCATGGGTGCAGTAAGGACGCACATGCTTTGTTTTAATGCATCTTCATTCAATGAGGAATGGCTCCAACGTTTTTACACGTTTTCTCTCTCTCCCGGGCTCGACCCATGCATTGTAAAAACCGATTTGGCTCATTTTTTAAAAGGGCGGTTCATCTTTTCGCTCTGCTCTCCTTTCTTTTCTTCCCAGGGTTGAAAATCGAGTTTGAACCTCCTCCCCCTGCTCTGTAATGGCATTTTTGCCTTTTTACCATTAAAATGATATTCTCAGTGCAAACTTACGGAGCAACAAAAACGTGTTTTGTGATGCATCCGTCCATCCTTGCTCGCTTTTTTGTTTGTTTTCTTCTTGCCTCTCTTCATTGCAAGTATTTGTGCACGTTTAAATGTTCATTGCAAGGTTGGAGCTGTGTTCATAGCAGTTTTGATAAATGTTTAGCGTTTTCCTTCTCTGGTGTATCACCGTTTTAGTGTAGGCTTTTGTTTTTTTTTCTCTTTTCTCTCTCCCTGTCTCCTTGGAGGTTAGATTAGGATTAGATTAGCTTCCCCGCACTTTGGAACAACTTGTGGTTTGGTAGTTTAGGAGCAAGAACCAGCTTTCTCTGGAGATCTATCTCAAATAGCAAGTCCCACAACTTGTAGATAGTATGCATGTTATCCAATCACACCGTAAGTTCAAGTATATGCACTTATGGAAACATAAGGGTGCTATGATTCGGTGATAACAGTTTTGTCACGCCTGGTGGGATCTTAGAGGTCTTCCATTTTATCTTTGACAGGTGGTGTGTGTCCTGTTAAGGATTCACGTTTTGGAGGCACTTTAAAAGCACATCCGCGACTCCATCTCATAAATAACTCATTCTCTAAGTTGCAGACCTATTTTCCATTCATTTCCATCCATTCTTCTTTCCATCATTTTCATTCTTTTCCATTCCATGAAGTTGTGCAATCATGGCTTCATTTCCATCATGGAATTCACATTTTCAACAACAAAGTGACATATCACACCTCCAACATGTTTTACAAATCCTCCAAATCAGCATTTTGGTCAAATTCAAAATCAGCATGTCTACCCATATGAGCAGCAATACCAAAGTCAGTTTGGTCGTGAAGCACATCAAGAGCAAGGGTACGCATGCAATGAAAACAATCAAATGGAAGATGCAGATCTGTGGAACAAATCCAAAAGATGGAGGCAAAGATGGTGCAATCAAGAGCAACAACTCAAATAAAAGCTTTCATAATTGGTTGCAGGGACTCCTTGTCCATGGGGAGGCCCCTTTCCAAGACACTTCAGGCGCTTAGGAGAAGCCGGACTTTATGATGAAAATGCTGCCCCAACTTGCACAATGGACAACAAAAATAGAGGCCTATACAATTAGTGTTGAACAACCTTGTCAATAGGTAAGTTCTACACCATCATGTGGTTTTTCTCTTCCTATTACTCAAGCAAAGATCATCTCATTTAGAATTTCAAATTCTAAACCCACTCAATGCTGCCCAGGAGTTAATTTCATTTCTCCATTTCCTAGTCTTCCACCACATCTCAATTCTTACTTCCCCTTTCCTTCCAAACAGTCACCCCCTCCACAAAAGCTAACAGAAATACCCTCTCCTCCAAAGAAACAAGAGTTTCTACCTCCTCCACCACCACGAAAATTTGCCAAGCCATTTGAGTTACAATCCACTTCTCCTCTTGCATTCCTAAATCCATGTTGGGAGGATAAAAATCAGAATTCCAGTCAAGGAAAACAACAAAGAAAAAAAAAAAGCCAAACAAAGATGAAGAGATTCGAAGTCTCAAGAGTTGGGCTCTTAAATTTTGGGATGATAAAGATCCCCTTGATGGTTAAGCCTTTAGAAGAGGTTGGAGTTAGAGAACAAGTGGTGGTTAGGATTGAATTTGTTGCAACAGGAGAAGAGCAAAAAGAAGAAGCAGATCAGCAGTCAGTTTGCTCAGAAAGTAGTGTCCATGTTGGCACTCTATTTGAAGGGAATGCTGATTCAATTCAAGTTGCACAATCAACGATGGAGAAAGAAAGCTCAAGAAGAAGATCTTGCAATTCCAACTTGTCCTCTAGAGCAAGCAGATCGAAGAGTTTGACTTAACAAACTTCGTGCTAGAGGAAGAACTCTATCAAGAGCAAGATTGTCTTCAAGTAATAGAGGAGGGAGAAGCCGCTCCAAATGCGAAAGAAGAGGAGCACATTATAGGCATGAAGGAGAAAAGTGCATATCCAAGGGCTTTGAGCACAAAGCGGACTACAAGAGAACCTTCAGCTTCTTCTTTCTACTTCATCTCTCTCAAGTTCTAGTGTTTGAAGAAGAGTTTGATCTCTCAAATTCAATGTTGGAGGATGAAAGAAACCATGATGATCAAGTTCTGAGATCAAGAGGACACCATGGAGGAAGTTGAGCATTTGCAGCAGGGCAACAATAAGGTAGTTTATCCGCATCGATTTGGAGAACTGTTTTTATGAAGAAGAAGAACCGGTTGAGTTTCCACTATTCTCTCTTCCATCATCAACGCTCCAAACACTTGAGTCTCGTTGTCATAAAGGAGAGCATTCATTTGCAGCACTGCATCTTATAAGACTCTTTGGAACCAAGATTGGAAGATTTTAATCTTTCATGTTCTTCATTGGAGGAAGAGAAAGCTTGCAGAAAAGTCCTACCATTGCTTCCACATCACCCACCCAAAAGGTCTACAAGAAGACTCCATTTTTGGAGTTGAAAATCGAGCTATGGGCATATCAAACGAGATCATACCTTGCCCAATAAGGTATTTAACTTCATTGGAGTTAAAGGAGAAGTCACAACCAGATCATGCTTGCTTCTGAGCATGAGGATGAGCTACAAAGAACCAAATATCAGCTGTCATACCTCTCCAATCCAAATGCAAAACAACTAAAAGAGGTATTGGATTTGTTTTCAGTTGACCCCTTGATGATTTGGGTGGAAGACCAGCGTCTTGTTGATTTTCCATTCATCCAATCGAGAGATATTCAAATGCAAATTAGTTGCATGGTTGTCAATTTTGAAGAAAGGAAGCTATTTTGCACACCCGGTTGTAGGGTTTGTGTAGCTTACCTTTACTTCCAATTAGGGTAAAGTAGGTAGGTTTGCTTTCGAAAAAAAGTGCTTTGCACACTCTCCTGTTCCATTTGGAGCATGTATGATTTTTAGTTTTGTAAATAGTTTTGTGTTGCTGGTTTTGCTCTTGCATCCATTTCAGCGGGTTTCCAAGTGGCTCGAGAGAGGAAGTTTTCAAAGTTCGAGATCAGTTTGCAAGCTTTCTTATGACACCATGCCCAATGGATTGCTAAAAGGCCACCGATCTTCCACCGGGCGGGAGATAACCCCATTGAAGTCGCCAAAATTGTTATCCAAAATTCACCCTCAAGGTAATTTTGATAACATGCATCAAATTATTCAGTCCCGAGCAAGTAAGATTGATTCGAGGCCCAAAATCATGTTTTTGGGGTCCCCTCAGCCTTTTTCTAACTCCCCCATCCAAGAAGAAATCCCAACGAGTTAGAAAAAATGGAAAAAATGCAAAAATAAGGTTGCAGGACTGTTTTAAAGCATTTCGGTCTGAAGGGTTCGGGTCATACTGAGGTTCGTCGTACCAAGCTTGGGGCCGAAAAAACAAAGAAAATCGGCTAAGTCGGACATTTTTGTCCCGAGTGCTGGGGTCTCAGGGACAATGGACATCAGACGCGAGAGACGCAAAAAACCGAAATGGCCGAGAGCAGGAAAAATCGTCAAGTTTTTGTTTCGCACGGTTTTGGGACAGCCGGGACAAAAGTACGCGTGAGACGCGAATCCGTTGGTTTACCGAAAGACAGTCCATTTTGGGCAGTTCGGAGATATTCGTCCGTAACAACCGGACAAAAGTATGCGTGGGACACGAAAAGGCGAAAAGGCGAAAAAGCCGCAAACAGGAACAAGGAAGCCCGAATCGGCCGATGCGGGAGAATGTGTCCCAGGGAGTGGCGAGCAATAGAGGACTTAGAAAATTTTCCAAGTTTCGATCAAAGTTTTCAAAGGTAAAAGTTTTGGCCCGCTGCCCCACTATCGAATGGAATCTTGACACGTGTCATCCAAGTGGCGGAGAATGGGGGGAAATGGAAAATTTTCCCAAAGTGAAAAATGCCAAATTTTCGAAGGGCAAAGTGCGCCCCTTAAGTCCGAGCCAATAAAATAGTGCCACGTGTCCAAGTGGCAAAATTTTTTAAGGAAAGGCTCGAAAAAAAATTTCAAAGGATGAGCCAGGGACGAATCAAAACCTGACACGTGTCATCCAAGTGGCGGAGCGTGGGAAAAATTTGAAAAATCTTCCAAAGACCAAACGGGTAAAAAATTCAAACTTTTTGCCCGCCGATCCGATTTTGCCCTGTTTTTGCCCTAAAACTTCAAATTGCCATAACTTTCGATCCAGAGCTCGGATTTCCACGTTCTTTATATCAATGGAACGCTAGTGAAATTCTCTACATAATTCCAGGGTCAATTTTACATTTTTGGTTTAGTTTGGAGAGAGAAAATCAAAAGACGCCTCTGACACGTGGTAATGGCCAGAAATGATGTTTCAACAACCAATTTTAATGTAAAATGGATCGCATTCTTCTTCAGCATGGCCAAAATGTCAGGGCATAGGTCTGTAAGGACGCCCATGCTGTTTTAATGCATCTTCATTCAATGAGGAATGGCTCCCACGTTTTTTACACGTTTTCTCTCTCCTGGGCTCGACCCATGCATTGTAAAACCCAGATTTGGCTCATTTTTTAAAAGGGCGGTTCATCTTTTTGCTCTGCTCTCCTTTCTTTTCTTCCCCGTGGTTGAAAATGGAGTTTGAACCTCCTCCCCGCTTTCTGTAATGACGTTTTTGCCTTTTTACCATTAAAATGATGTTACTCAGGCAAACTTCGGAACAACAAAAACATGTTTTGTGATACATCTATCCATCCTTGCTCGTTTTTGCTTGTTTTCTTCTTGCCTCTCTTTATTGCGTAGGTATTTGTGCACGTTTAAATGTTCATTGCAAGGTTGGAGCCGTGTTCATAGCGCTTTTGATAGATGTTCAACATTTTCCTTCTCCGTGTATCACCGTTTTAGTGTAGGATTTTTCTTTTCTTTTCTCTCTCCCTGTCTCTTTTAGTGTAGGCTTTTTTTTTTCTCTTTTCTCTCTCTCCTGTCTCCTTAGAGGTTAGATTAAGATTAGATTAGCTTCTCTCGCACCGGAACAACTTGTGGTAGGTAGTTTAAGAGCAAGAACCAGCTTTTCTCTGAGGTCTATCTCAAGTAACAAATCCCACAACTTGGAGATAATACTCATGTTATCCAATCACACCGTAAGTTCAAGTATATGCACTTATAAAAACATAAGGGTGCTTTGTGATTCGGTGATAACAAGACCTTCACAAAGGAAAAGTTAGTGAAATCCATAAAATTTGGCAAGTGCTCACCTATAAAACATAAAAGAAATTGTAATTGTAGCGAGACTCACCAAGCTTAAATTTTGAGGGCTTTCTTGAGTAAGGTGTGATTATACATGTTTAATTAGTAACATCATGCTAGCATGCAATACCATCCCCTAAAATAAGCATTAAGACATGTCTTATCAAAAATAGAGATATTTCACCCACTCATGTGTACTTCCACATGGATGTGGTTGACACACACTTATCTTTCCTCATTTCTTTACATATACCAGCTTTCATATACCATAACGAGAATGGATATTTTCAATACATATATCTAAAATACACCTAGAGATATCAATATTGAGGCAACTATCTAGTTATGCTAGATATTACTACTTTTACATTGGTTTCTTCAAGAATAAAAGAGACAACAAAACATATAAGTGTATGTCTAATGGAAGTTAAATTTATGGATGAATTGTCATGTGACAGTTAAATGGATGTCAAATTTAATATCTAAAATAAAAGTGAACAACTCACTCCATTACAACCTTGGCTGCTATTGTAGGAATGCCTCTCGATGTAATAAGCAAACTTTTGAACTATAATTACATCCTAAACAACATTTATGCTTTAAACAACTGATATGATTCAAAATTACATTGAAACAATCTAGTATTAGACCAAAAACTGCAATACACATCTAAACATGTTTTAGGAATTAAAACCTAATACTTTGAAAAATTAAGCATTTTTTGAAATTAAAACCCAAATATAGAATGCAATGTTTCTCTTTACAAAATACTTGGACATAATCAATAACTTAGTTTTTACAATGTACCCCAAAGTTTTGAAGCAATTGCGCATTCTGCCAATCTGACTGCAATGTATGTACATGATTTTAAGATTAAAAAAGCTCAAAAGAAATTTTATTACAAGTATACCTACCAACAAAATAAAAAAGAGGTAGTAATTCAGTGCTCAAGTAGCAGCTGCAACAGTGGAAACCATGTTATTGACTCCGCATTCATTGTGACCTCTGCAGATCTTGTAGTATCCTTTTTCTCCCCAATTAGCTCCCCATGAGTTCTTTATGAGCCAATAAGGCTTGTTCTTAAGCCTGATGGGTGCATAGCCTTCGGCACCGTATCCTACCAATAGAACTCCATGGTCTAAAGTGAGCTTGCTGCATATGTATGGGCAAGATACTCCTCCTATGTATGTCTGCATAAACATCGCATTGATGCCAACTGCACACACAGCATTACAACAATTCACAATAAGTAAACTTAAAAACCTACAACTGCAAAGTTAAAATTGGAGAACAGTTGTTACAAGATTCTGCTGCCAGTTACAAGATTTAAACCACCTTCAGGGTCAGGTAAGAGTCAAGAATCCAATCAGTTGTTAAAACATATAGATTCAATCATTCTCGCATTCAGGTTTCTTCAAGCTGAATTTTTCATTCATAAATTTAAGCCCCCTAGATAATTGAAAATCTTTGCTAGCTTTTGTGATTGTAAGAACCCTCAAAAGTAACAGGGATATTTCAGAAAGCATGGACCATGAACATTTTGACCAATGCAAGGGAAGCAGAGACAATATGGAGCTTTAACTCACTTGATAGAGGTCCATGTTTAACCAGATTTGCAGCAATTTGATCTTCGTCAATCGAAACAACACTGAAATTGGAAACTTCAGCCACAATTTTTCTCTTGTCAAACTTGCAAGTGTCTCCTCTTCCCGTATACGGATAGTCTTCCTCACTTTCTAATCCACCAGCTTTCATTGCATATTCATATGCAGTTGTCATAAGCCCGCCGTTGCAACCAGAGTCACAATCTCTTGGCTCTGAAGGATCACACTGCAAATTCAAAAATATATCTTAATAATTGCAGATATGAAATTAGTTTTGGAGGTTAAAACTTAAAACATTAAACTAGTTGACATTAAACTAGTTGAAAGAAACTTAACCACATAATATGTCAAGCTTTTAAGTTCCTCCAATGACTAGGACAACCTAGTTAAGATTCAAAATAAAATAATTTCATAAGTATATGATAAAAGGAAGTCATGCACTCAAATAACGCTTTCCTTCACGAACAAAAGGCAAACCAGAACAATACAAATAAACAATCAGACTTGAAAAAATCCCAGCACCATAGATATACGCCAGAATCCTCAACGAATGTTAGCACTATATTACCAAATTGAAACTACCCTACCCAACTACATCCTTGCAGCTACCCCAAAAATATGGGTATACAGGGAAAGATAAAATTAGCTATACTCACATATTGCAAGAAGACTTATGAGGGAGTTACATTGACATAAAATTGAACAGTAACATTGATATCATTTTGGAGGGAGGGTTTATATATAAAATTACAATCTTAAATTCTGACAAAAGAGATCAAATTTAAACAATCTTCAACAGAAAATAGGTACTTTAATTTTGTATTAGGAAACCCTCACCTGCTTAAGACATTTGTTAGCAAGTGGTGAAATAGGTGAGGCTACTGTTAAAGTTTATACAAATTTTGCACGCTAATTGTATGAAAATTGTCTTCGATTCTTTTCAGCATAAGTTTAACTTGGTAAAGCTGCAGAATACCATTGATTCGATCATTCTTACAGAGTAGCCTCATGAGTAATCAGGGAGAGTAGTGTCACTGCAAGAGAAACCTTCATCCCTTCTTATGGTATAAAGAGAAGACGCAAGAAATAGAGATTTGAAGCTTGGATTCTCTTTGGTTTCCAGATTATTTTGGCCATACAAATTCTGTCTAATATGTGATTCAAAAAAATATTCTAAATATTCATTGTGGGTAAAAATGGTATTTTCTCCTACCTTAGGTTTAGTAAAAGATGAAGTAATGATGGGTTTAGCATTTATTCAAGTAATTTAAATACTAAGGTTTTGAGATTAATCTCACGGTTAGATAAATGAATTATTATTATTTGGTTATACTGCGTAAGAGTTTTTATAACCAGGGAAATGACGGCTTTAAGTTTTAAGGAAAATTGTGAGACCCGCAGTACTGTAAATATATCATATCCAGAAAAAATGGTATTAAGGTTGAAGAATGTGTAGACTAAGGAAAGTATGGCGCTAATCGATTGATCAATTAAAAAGATCAATGAAATAAGGGATTTTGAAGCTATGTTAAGTTGATTGAATTCATTAAATAAGCTTCTTAATTAAATTCCATAGTTGATTGACTTCATTAAATAAGCTCCTTAACTAATTTCACAAGCAAATTAATTATTCCTTGAAATTAATTAATCCAAAGGAATAATTGATTACTATAAGTACTCTCCAGGAAAAGGGAAAACAGCCTGAGAACATAAATTAAAGGCTATTATAACAAAGAAGATAAATCAAAATCAATTATAGTGGCCATGGTTCAATGGGTGTAAATACTCTGTGTAAATGCAGAATGAAATCACACTTTTCAGAAGCTTAAATCTGTGTCAGGTCACATACTGAAAAACCCCAAAAAGCTTTAAAAAAAAGGGGGTAACCGTGCAATATGACCTGGGTATTGAAGTTTATTTAACAGGCTAACACCACTAACGGCCAAAAGACGGCAACTTCCAAAAGAAAATCGTCACTGACAGTTTCAAAAAAAACACCCAACAATTCCCCCAATAGAATAGGACTTCTAAAATTAGCGACTGCAAAAGGGTATATTTCCCACAAACCCTAACAAGCCACGATTGCATGAAAAACAAATAAAAGCGCAATGTCAACTGACCTCGTGATCACAGTCGACCAATTGCTGCTCACTCAGACTCAACAATTTCCCCGTCTTCAAGAAATTCGCTCCTCCAGAGCCCCAGTCGTGCTAAACGCCCAGCACGACCCACACGACCCTGCAAAATTGACGCCCACCAAACCCGTCAAAAAAAAACCACACAAACAAAAATGACAAGAAAAGTCACCAATTACCCACCTGATTCTTAACCTCCGCGACGGCCCCCTTCTCTCTCCAATCGAAATTGTCCGGCAGATCGTCGGTGGGAAGAATAGGCGCATCATGAGCGCCGGATTTTAGAAACGACGGCGCCCTGAGCCCAAGATATTGACTGCGAAACTCCTCCTCCGTCAAATCGGAGAACTTTGTGACGCCATGGACGGCAGAGGGGTCCAGCTTCTGGTGCTCCAAAGCTCTCAGAAGATTCGCCTTAAAGACGCCAAATCGATGGGCGTGCTCCTCCGGGCCGGAATACTCCTTCCCAAATCTTGTGATAAAGCTCGCAAAGTGCACATACGGATTCAACAGCGCGCTCCGGGCATCAAAAGCCCCCAGATTTGCTGCATCTTCGTCCGTCACTTGACGAATAATTTGCTCCGACGAAGTTGCGCAGACAGAAGAAATGGCGGCGAGAACAAACAGAATTCTGAAAGGCGCCCGAGACTCCATTGTTGTACAGGTTGGAAATCTGGTGTGAGCGGGCACAGTATAAATAATAATAAAAATGAGGACCGGAGGAGGTTCGAACCCAGTTCCGATGTAGACGTGTGGTTACAGCTTGGGTTAAGTTAATGGCCCTCAAATTGAGCGTTTTTTTGGGCGGAGACAAAAGAAAAATTAAAAATATATATATTTGAAGGATAAAACTATGGTTTGTGCCGTGTACGCTAGGAATTCTGATTGGCCAGAAAGATAAGTTTTGATTGGCGTGCACAATGTAAGGGTTCATGTTTACTTTTGAGTGGCTTGGCTGTTAAGAAAGCCAAAGATAATAAAAATAATTCCATCTAAGTATTTAATATCGTCATTATCTTCGTATTATTGAAAGGGACTTTGTAGGAACAAGTCAAAAAGTATTTATTACATTTATTATTAGGTTTAGTTGTCTTATAAATGAACAATTTTGATTTAATTTTTATTATAAATGAAAATATGACACTTTTAAATTTATCTCCTAAAAAAATTTGCATTGCTTCAATAAAACATTTACATCATGGGGCCGCTTTTACTGGAAAAATACCTACAATTATTTTACATCCAGTGATTAGAAAATTTAGGAGCCCACATGTTCTTACTCTCTTATTGAGAGTGTAGACTTCTTAACCAATCAAAATCAATTAGTTTAATTTTATATAGTTCATATTATAATTTCGAAATAATAAATACTTTATATTTATTAATAAAAAATAGTTTTTCGTATATTTATTTGTTATCAACTTTTTATTCTTACTCCCACTTTCGTGTATTTCAAAGCTACTAAGACATACATTATTATTATCCTTTTTAAATTTTAATTGATTACAAAAATTTGCATCTTCTTTAACAACATTAACTATCAACACTTTAGTTATAACATGTCATAATGCGTCTTAAATGTATTAATATTGTGGTTTAACCCTCAAAACGATATAACATTCAAATATTATTTATAATTTGATGGTTATAATTACCATCACAATTTTGGTTCAAATATGTCATGTAAAAACTAATTGAACAATTAACTTAGTACAACACTAATGGCGACCTAGTTCATGTGGGAGTTTGCATTTACAAAATTTCAAAGTAGTAATCTTCCCATGGCACATTCAATTAAGCTTTCACTTGAAGGTCTCACCCAATGCATAGTAAGACTTGTCACAAGAACCTTATATATGATAGAATTTGTGAGGTTAGGATGCTACCTATAGGGTTAGACCCATGAACAACAACCATTCAACATTAACAAATACACAATAAAACACTAGAAATTGTTGTATTTATCTACTTTCACAAAATTATAGGCATTTTACGCCAATATGTGCACCATATCATTACATGATATCACTTATACATGAGAATTGTCAATCTGCATGGAATCACATGACTTTGCTTTCCTCAAAACCCCCATCCTTGTATCGTATCCTTTTGTTCGCCATTATGCCCACTCCTATCTATTTGTCTTCTTCGTGTGTCATCTAAAAAAAGATATCAATCTTAGTATGTCCTAAAAATACGAACCACCCCTCTATTTATAATATTCAAGACCCTCCATTATATTCAAATGAATATTCCTTCATTGGTGGAGTCCAATTGTCATCCAAATTAAGCAAACACTACGTGATTTTATGTGATCCCGAATCATCTGCAAATCCTTGACTCTTGTGTTGAATGTGCCTTCTCGGTGTTTTTTTCCGAGGGTTTAGTAGACTTGTTCTCGTGTCTTACCCACATTTGTGTTCTTCTAGTATTTTGTGTTTGTTTGCCCAAAAAAACAATGATCAACATCTCCCCACACTAAATGTTTTTCATATTTGAACAAGGTTTTGCGCTCCCTCTCTACAAAAGAATAAAGAATGGTGTCATCGCAAAATCAGTAAAAAGAATCAAAAGAATATCAATCAATTAATTTAGTCAATCTTTTTTAAGGCCTTGGGGATGATCTACTTGAATTCCGCAAAAGTTTCTTCCCATTTTAGAGCCAACCCATCACCCTCACCCTTTTATGCATAACCTTCAAGATTGCCTTGCATATGTCTTCTACATTTGCTCCTCATGTCGCAAGAAAATATTCTAGCTTTTCCTATACATCCTTCAACATATCCAAGACATGAATTTCATGGTCTTGTGGTTGATGATGACTGTATGATAGAAAAGTGACATGTGAGCATGAGAATCTACAAGTAGCCCTTCTTCGTACCCGACCTCCCAAGGTCGTGCTGAGACAACCGGTGGAAATGAAATATATGTGGATATAAACAAACTAGTTGGGAAATCTTATATCCTCAACACACAATAATGGGATCTGTGAGTCTAAGGCAAAGAAAGCTCTCCTAACCTGAATTGGTGTAATGGATCGTTCAGATATAATAGCTGCTCAGAGGCTCCAATCAATGTCAAGCTTTGTCGAGATCCTATCTATTGGCTGTTGGATACGTGGAAAGTGACATGTAGGTGTTTTGTGTATATTTCCATAAGGTCATGGAAAATGATAGTGAGAGGTGTAGTGGATAAGAAACTATGGGTGGTTTTCTCGGTCTAACCCAGAAAATATTAGCTTGATTGGCTTATATGTTTAATGCGGAAAATTGTGTTATGATATATGGCGGGAGTGGTGAGGATCTAATTACCAGCGTACGTAGACTAGTGTCAATATTTAACTAACTTGCAGGCTCGTTGGGTTGTGGGACCTGGGGATCACAACCATGAGTTCGTGGTTGTTGTGGACCTGTTATGGTCATGTGAAGAATCAATCTCTTCTTCCGACAATCCAATAGTCGTAAGCCTTTTCAACTTCTATGTTTAATATCAAAAGTTGTGTGATCTTCTCATAATACCTTACGAGTGTTCTGACAACTTGTATACATAAACCTGTGTCTATGTCGATGAGAAGGTCTCCTGCGTTTGGCTGCGAACTAATGGATCACAACCAAATAGTTGTTCTCTTTTGGGTTCTTGTATGGTCATGCGGATATCTTATCAAGGCAATCTATAGTTGGGTTGACTCGACCAGAATGTGTATGCTTTGTCGTCTTCAATATTCAATTGTCTCAATTGTTCACTAACTGCTTATGGGTTTATTGTCATTTGAAAGACCTGAATCCTAAGCCCTTGATCTATATCCGTTAATGTTGTGAAGAGATTTGGCTAAGGTACTACCGGTTCGAATACGTAATCCCTGGGCTCTCTGGGTCCCGTAATTGTCATGCAAGAGATAATCAAACTTTAATTGAAACAAGTAAACTAACTATGAAAGATATATCTACACTATGCTTATATTCCTTTTATTTTTGTATTTTCAATTATGCGTATTTGAATGAAATTTAAAGAGCAACTATTCTAATATATTCAAATAATGAACAATTAATCTAATAACAAATTAAAACAAGCAAGTTAGCCTGATGTAGCTATTTTCCTATGCACTTGTGAATTTATCCTAAATATTTAAATAACTAACTAATTTAATTGAAAGAACTTCAATCTTACCTTAGAAGTGAGAAATAAATCACAAACTTCTCGAAGTTATCATTCCCACACTTCCCTTAACACTGAAAACAAGCTTAACTGAAATAAAATGATTTGCTACTCTATTTGATATATTGTAATGACAACTTTGATAGTTCAAACCTGGAGTTTTATAGAATAGTTGTAAATTCAGTTGTGTCATGACTTGTCCTCTCAGTGTGATCTCTTCGTTCCTTTGTGTTCTCGTGAATCCAGAAAAGTGGGAATGTGATAGCGGCAATAGAAGGAGATACTCGAACAGTGGCAGCTTGGATGTAAAATTAATAGAATGCAAGTAAGAGAGGGATAGTGCAAGTGAACAAAACTTGACCATGTGATTCCTAGCAGGATTTATTGCATGGATACAACGCAAATATACCAATAATTCTAGGATTTGTTTCTTGTGACAAAACAATAACCTACAACTCTAAGACTATCAAATGAACTCTAATCTAGAACTGAAACTATCTTATGCTAAGCTGACTGTGTAGGATAACAATAGAGCAAAATGAAAGTGTGAAGATCGATGATTTCTAAATCAAAAAGAAGAAAGGAGCCTTGAACTGAGAGGCTGAGAATTCATGCAAAATCTAAACTTATTGAAACTTATGGGAGAGCTTCAAAACACACTTTGAATAATAATTCATAGAGGAGACGAGCCATTTTCTTGTAAACAAGCTTGGTATTTATAGCATTTGGATTTACTAGAGGGTAAGTTTGAATTGAACTCTTTTATCATAAACAAAGAGAAATCACTATTTACCATGCGGCTAAAACATAAATGCAAGTAAGAGTGGTTGAAGAATGTGAGTGTCACTTGAATTTTTCACGTTGATGGAAGCGTCGGAAAGTTTTGGAAAATGTGCACAGGACCGCCGCCACTGCGCCACACATGGCGCGCGATTCTGCATGGACCACCGCCTTGTCATGGGGCGGTGGTCATGGACCACCGCAACCCAAGCAGGGGCGGCGGTCCTGAAACTAAAGACCAAAATGCAAGAAAAGAGCAGAACGGGGTCATAACAAAGCATGCGGAGGCTAGATATGGCATTTTGGGATGCATATATATACTTGGCGAGCTTTTCTGGATTCCGAACACCTTACGAATAGATTTGAATCATCATTGGGGTTTTTGTAACCTCTTCTCGGCAATACAATACCTACATTTTTGGGTATGTACATATTGCCCCCTCGGAGAAGCATTTTAGCCATGAAGGGGCATAAAATAGTGGGTCCAAGTATGGCAATCCCGAAATGGGGAGTTAGAAGCTATACCTGACATACCCATGTGTCACAATGTCACCATCCAAATTCCCACTATCTGTAAAATGAAAAGAGGACTTAAGTGCAGGTAGATAAAGAAATTGAAAAATAAACACTAAATTAAAATGAAATGAGGACTTACCATTTGCAGGGATGAGAACTTACCTCTGTCGGTGCTCCAACTCTGCAAAAGAACATTCAAAACAAGTTAGAATATATATATATATAAAACAAGCTCATTTTCCTATTCATTTGCGCGTGTTGATTTGGCAATTTTTGAGCTCTAGGACCCACGGTAACCATTTTCGATGAGAGTACAGTCAAAATGTTCGTTGCGAGATCATGATCATGCCTCCGAGAGCAGGACATCGACCTGCAAAGTCTCAGGTTAGTTTTTCTTAATTCATTACTTTTAAACCTAAAATATAGAAATGTTGAAATCTTTGTCTTGGGGGTATTTTCAAAAATTTAGTGTTAAATGAGTCTCTAGGGGGCGCCCATAGGGTAGGTTTTTATTTCAGTTAAAATGATGTATTTTGCTTGTTTTTAGGAATTTTTAGGGTTAATGGGCACACGCCAAATCGGCACAGGACGCCGCCTTGCATAGAGCGGCGGTCACAATACCGCCGCCCATGCAAGGCGGCGGTTATAGGACCGCCGCCCTTAGATGGCGGCGGTCATGGAACCGCCACTCTGCACAGGGTGGCGGTTCAGGACAGAAGGTGAAAATAGATGCCTTAGTCAAATGTTTTTGCATTTTTGATATTTTCCTATGTTTTTGATGAGTTTATCTATTGGATTATGTTGTTAACTTGCTCTTTTTCGTGTTTTGGGTGGATGCAGAAGAAGGAGGAGTATATTAGATGGAGCAGAGAGAGGGAGTGTGATTGGCTCCCAATAGTGTTGGATACGTTGACCCAGGCAAAGAGAGACACTTTGCAGAGGGACGGTATTTTGAGGATCTCTTCGGTCCCTCATGTTGCTCTTTACTAGTCACATATTGTTCGACTTGTTCTCGTATTGGAATGTGGATCGGAACACTTTCTCGATTTCCAGGTGTTAGGGGTGAGTGGACTATCACCCTAGAGGACGTCTATCACATACTGGGGGTTCCGATTCTTGGGAGGTGGTTATCTCTTAAGACAATAGGATCCAAATCTCAGATGGTTTAGTGGGCCACCTATATGGGAGATGTTATTGTCTCCCTTGGCTCAAAGAAGGGGGTGAAGGTCCGATCCATTGTTGCTTCTCCTATCCCTATGATCCGCAAGGCTATTATGGGTATCTTGGCCTCGTGGTTGATTGGGGATAAGGGAGGGGATACTCTCTTATACTATTGGGCTCCCATTATTGCACAGATTGAGGCCCATGGCCATACTTATGCTTGGGGAGTAGATATTCTTGGGACCACATACCATGACTTATACAGGGTGGTCAGGTTATAGGGGCAGTCCTTGAGTCACCCCACTCTAGTTATGAGTTGGGTGTATGAGCGCATCATCCCCTATGGAAGGGGTGTACTAGTAGAGGATCCGGGGGCTGTTAGAGTAGCGAGGTGGATGGGGATGACAGTGCTTAGGATGCCACATCAGCTAGTGGCTTCACTGACTACCACAGATATGGAGGCCACTCCTTATCAAGCCATGGTAGGAGTATGGGGAGAGGAGACACTTACATTGATCGCCTACTCTACTACATGTCAGTTAGTAGACAGGGTAGAGAGGGTGGAGGTCCACCCATTTGACCAAGTCCCTCAGCAGTTTGGTCTCCCCTACGTTGATATGCTTCCTCCAATGCAGGGCAGTATACAGGACTATTCGTGAGGCCGGGAGGCCCTAGAGGAGATCGGGGTTGGACCACGGTTACTCCTGGAGTTCCTATAGTGGTTAGATGGGTGGTTTGGGCCCAAGGGTAGCCAGTGCTCCTCGAGCACCTTTACTTCAGATCGGAGCTGCTCCTACTTTCAGTGGGGGGGAGGATGAGCCTGTTGATGTGGACTCAGACTCTGAGGAGTTCACAGGAGGGGAGACAAAGGAGGAGACAGAGGAGGATACATAGGAGGGGATGATGGGAGGCAAGATCGGTGGGATGGCCGAGGAGGATGAGAGTGATTCTGAGTGGCATGACACTCAGGATATCTTGAGGGCCGAGAGGGAGGAGGTGAGTGCAGAGAAGGTGACTCTGATATCAGAGGAGTTACCTTCTCAGGACTTAGGGGGAGATGATGAGTCTGTGGCAGGACGTCATTTCTTTCCAAATTTGGGGGAGGTTTCGCAGTCCGTAGCAGCGTGCTGTAGTAGGCGTAGATCCTAGGGACCCTACCTGGATGCTTGGAGATCCGAGTGAGTTACTACTCTTTTCTTGACCTTGTTAGTTAGAAATATTAGTTGACATTTTTGTTTTTGTTTTTGACCTTATTCTTAGCGATTTTCTAACTTGTTATTTCTCTTTTTTATTTACGGTTTCTTTGAGGGATGGCGAGACTTGATTCGTCGAGTGTGTGTGGACACCCTGTTGCTCCCCTCGGAGAGTACTCGGCCGAGCTTCACGAGGACATTGGAGAGCCCTTAGTAGCTAGATGACATACTTGACGTGTTTGCCCCTATCTGGAAGGCGGAAAAGTTATTGACCTCCCTTCGTGCTGAGGTAGTTGGATATAGGAGTGCTTGAGCGTCGGATGAGGCGAGTTGTTCTCACGGTGAGACCACAACCAGTGGTCGTGATCATGAGCACTTAGTTCATTTAGAGCATCATCGTAGCAGGATTCCTAGGTGCGATCGTGCACCCTCTGAGGGATCCCATAGGGATTGAGAGGCCATTTGGTCTTTTTGTAGTGATTCTGCTAAATGTTTATATGGGTTGTTTTTGTATTTTTCAGGCTCATTGAGCGTTTTGACCATGCCTAGTGCATGATGGCATTGTATGTAGAACATGATTCCTATATATATATATATATATATATATCCTTTTGGATCTAGATCTTCTTTGTATCTAGAGTTTTTGTGATTCGTTTCCCATGTGTATACTAGATGTTTTTTTAGAATCTTTGTTTTTATATGCTTTTCAGAATGTATGCAATGGATGACAAATGATAAAAAATGTTGAACAAAATGTTTCTCTTTTATTTGTTTTTGTAATGTTGATATGTGATGATGCAAACACACTGTACTACTGAACTTTTGGCTTCTTTGGGAAATGTTTGTTGCTTCTTCTTATTTTGGCAAAACGTGATGAATATGTAGTGATAATGAGATGAACTTGCCCCATTCCTAACTCCACGCAACTAGTAAGATGTGAGGGCTCAACACCAAGAGTTGGGAAGGGCACAAATTGTATGAGTTTGAATGAATGAAAATGATAAGAGAAAGACAAGGTTTCGACATAAATCAAATTTCGACCTCCGTACTTACTCTTACTCGAAACTACTACATAGTTCAAAATGCAACTTATTTTCCAGTTTATCTAGACTTAGATCCATGGATGGAAACTTAGTTGACAAAATATGGTTTTAAGGATTTGATCTCTTTGGAATTTGGATACTTAATTTCACTTAACGCATTTGCTTTACATTTTTAAAATGCTAAGATTCATTGATTTGCGTGAATGGACCCCCTACGCCCTGTCTCATGCTACTAGTAGGGAGCATGAGCTCATCACCGAAGGCAGGACATAGGTGAGTAAGGGCACTTCTTTCCTTTCTCAACCTCGCATCACTAGTAAGAGATGCAGGCTCATCACCGAAGGTTGGTTGGGAAAATAAGTGTGTAAAAATAAAATATTCTATTTTGTTTTAATTTGACATTTCTGATTTGTGATTTTGGAGTATCCTTGTTTCAAAGATATGTAAGAAGGATAGATGTGACACAAAGAATCTTCTAGAATAGACCGTAGGTAAGAACAACTTAACCTAGTAGAAAAGAATGAGTATGACCAAGTATGTAGGCCTTGGTATGGTTTTTGTCAAGACTTTGTCTGTCGAATTGATGAAATGATTTTGGAACCATTTGATGATATTATGAAGATTGAAGAGATATGATTTGAATGCTTTTGCCAATGTTTTCATAAGCCTATAATAAATTGCTTAAGAATAAGTTCCTTGACCACAAAATTTATGAAATGAGTGAACAAAATGAAACAACTAAGTGACTAATGCAATGTAGGTAGATATAATATACAAATGGTGACGTCGATGACCTATGCATAAAACCATTTAAGATGCAAGGAATTAATAGTTTCATTGAACTCCTCACCTTCTAGTGTACACAAGAGATACACACCATTTCCATAGTCTTTCATGACTCGATATGGGCCCAACCACTTGGGCCAGAATTTCCTTCCTTCACCGATTTTCTTATCAATATGGTTGTCTAGTCTTAGAACTAGATCTCCCTCGTATATTTCTCATTTGTAGACCTTCAACATTATATTGTTGGCACATCCAAATTGGCCAAGATAGCTCTGTGTCGTTGTTCGGCATTTAGCCTGGCCTCATCAAGGCTTTCTAGTTGAGAGAGGCGTGCCTCTCTATAGGCTTCTTCTCCCAAAATCCCTTGCAATGAGATGCAAAGACTAGGTATTTCGACCTCAAGCGGGAGAACTGCTTCTGCCTCGAATACTAATGAGAAAGGGGTTTCCCCTGTTGGTGTTCTTATTGAGGTTTGATGGGCCCACAAGGCCAAGTATAATTTTAAATTCCAATCTTGTTTGTTCTCCTTGACTATTTTGAGGAGAATGGATTTTAATGTTTTGTTTGTGGCTTCAGCTTTTCCATTGGCTTGAGGGTAATAAATAGAGGTCGTATGATGGTTTATCTTGAATTTACTGCATAACTCATGGACCTCATCATTCTTAAAGGATGTGCCATTATTTGAGATAATGACTTGCGGGACATCATACCCAAATGATTTGATTCAAAATAAACTTAGCGATTATGGAACCTGGTACGGTGGCGAGAGGCATGGCATCTACCCATTTGGTAAAATATTCGTGGGTCGTGATTATAAAGTTATGGCCATCTGTTGATGAGGGAGATAATTTCCCTATCAAATCTAGGCCCCATGTGGAAAAGGGCCATGGGGTTGCGATTGGTTGTAGAGCTTGTGCTGGCATGTGAATCTCATGAGAGAATTCTTGGCATTTATGACACTTGCACACAAATTCTACTACGTCATGTTCCAAAGTAGGCCAGAAATAGCCCATTCGATGTATTTTGCGAGTAGTGGCGTGGCCACCGAAGTGGCCTCCACATATCCCACTATGGGATTCATAAAGAATCTTTTTGGATTCTTCAGTGTCAACACATCCTAAAAGAATTCCATCAAAGGCTTTACGATAGAGCACTTGTTCTAAAATAACATATTTAGCAGTGATAATGCGTAACCACCTTCTTTGTTGCGATGTGGCACCTTCTGGGTATGTATGGTCCATGATAAAATTGACGATGTCAGTGTATCAATGACATATAGATATGGGGACCTAGTTTCGACAAAATATATGCACTCATCGGGAAAGTCTAGATCCACTAGATCACCTCCATCTAATGATTTTCAACTAACCAATCTGCAATGATTTGTCCCTTAACAAATTTCCTCGGTTTACAAATGTTAGTTCAAACTCACCCATCAAGGTTATGAAACATGCAACCTTTTTAGATAAACACCCTTGTGTGAGGAATGTCCGTAAATGATATGTCTTTATAATGACCCTTGTGTTAGGAAATAAGGGATAAAATATGCGGAATAATCCCTCACATAATCGCAACAAAGAGAAACTAATATGCAAAAATTATTACAAATCTCAAATAAAATTACGAATAAAATAACACAACACAAAGAGACAAAGATTTTAACGTGGTTCACCCAATTTGGGCTACGTCCACCAAGAATCACTTGCTTAGATTTTATTACAAGCCACCGCTCTCTCAATATAATACCTGGATCCGTTTGGAGCTATGCTCAACAAACTCTCGAAATTCACACCCGAATTAAAACACATCTGCAATACATTTGCTTGTACGTCTATCATATGCATAAGACCATATAAATAGACAACTGCTTAAACAATTTTACAAAACCGTGGGTATCAAAACCATGGGAAAAACCCGTCCCATAAACCTATGGGTCAAAAACTTGCCCATATGAGAAAAGCACGTTTCCCGATATGTCGGTGCATTTTTCGAGACCAAAAATTTTACGCTGATTTTTTTTTTTTTTTCTGGGGGTGCCACTGCCCCGGCCCCCCAACCCGGCGAGGATACATGAAAAGTGTACAGTACTCTTAGTGTACAATCTTCAACACTTTCACACATGAAAACAGGCTCCACAACCTAACAATCTCCCACTTGGAGACTAGTTTTCCTCTGAGCAAGCTTCTCAACCCTTCACCAGTTTTTGTGAAGACCAACCAAAGCTGAACACAACTTTAGTTTTTCCCTTGTGACCACCTTGGTCATCATGTCTGCAGGATTCTGACTGGTATGAATCTTCTCCAACTTCAACTTCTCTTCCTCCAAAGTTGTCCTGATGAAATGGTACCTTAATTGTATATGCTTTGTCCTCAAGTGGAAAGCGAGTTATTAGCTAGGTGTATAGCACTCGACTATCACTATGCAGCTTACATTCCTCCCGCTTTATGCCCCAACTCCTCAAGCAATTTTTGTAACCAAAGCATCTCTTTTCTTGCCTCTGTGGTAGCAACATACTCACCTTCTCTGTGGTTGTGAAAAGCCACCACTTTCTCGTAGTCGTGAAATCCAACTCACTGTTGTCCCACCTACAGTGTAAATATAACCTGTCGTGCTCCTCCTGCTGTCTACATCTCCAGCCATATCTGAATCTACATAACCACGTAAAGTGGTGTTTGATCCACTGTAGCACAAAACTGTCCCCATGGTCCCTCTCAAATACCGAAGGATCCACTTTACTGCTTGCCAATGCTCTTTACCTGGATCACTCATAAATCTACTCACAGCTCCCACTGCATGGGCAATATCAGGCCTAGTGCATACCATAGCATACATCAAACTGCCAATTGCTAATGAGTAAGGTACCTTGGACATTTGGTTTCTCTCTTGCTTTGTCTTGGGACACTGCTCCTTTGATAACTTGAAATGCCCTGCCAAATGAGTCCTAACCGGTTTAGCATCCTGCATATTAAACCTCTCCAAGACCTTCTTAATGTACTCTTCCTGAGATAAAGTCAGCTTATGTTCCTTCCTATCCCGAGATATCCTCATACCAAGGATTTGTTTGGCTGCACCCAAATCCTTCATAGCAAATGATTCACTTAGCTGCTTCTTGAGTACTTTTATTTCCTACATGTTTTTACCTGCAACCAGCATGTCATCAACATACAAACACATGATAATATAACTTCCATCCTCAAATTTCTTTGTATACACACAATGGTCAGAATGACATCTGATATAACCTTGCTCCATCATGAAGCTATCAAATTTCTTATACCATTGACGTGGAGCTTGTTTCAGGCCATACAAGCTCTTCTTCGCTTGCACACACAATCTCCTCTTTACCTTTGAATTCATATCCTTCATTTTGCTTTGCATATATAGCTCCTCCTCCAAATCACCATGGAGAAATGTAGTCTTTACATCTAACTGTTCTAAGTGCAAGACATCTGCATTGCCACTATTCCAAGAACAGCCGATAGAAGTCATTTTTACTACAGGGAAAAAATCTCATCAAAATTTATACCTTTTTTCATGCAAACCCTTGACCACCAACCGGGCCTTGTATCTTTTCTTGCCTCCTTCTTCCTCTTTGACTCTAAACACCCACTTATTCTCAGTAATGCTCGGTTCTCCATGAGAGCCTGATGCTCCTCATCCATGGCTTGCTCCCACTTCTTCCTGGCATCTACCTACATTGCTTCATCAAAGCTCTCTGGTTCTCCACTATCAGTGAGTAATAAATAATAAAGAGAAGGAGAAAACGTTCAGGTTCTCTTCTTACCCTAGAAGACCTCCTCAATATAGGAGTTTGGGGTTCCTATTGAGGGGGTTCCTGAACTAATTCATGTGTCACTTTCCCATCCGGAAGATCCTCTACCGCTGTATATTCTTTCTTGGATTCTTCCCTGTTTTCCCCGCAACTACTTTGCTTATACATGACTTTCTTATTAAAGACCACACCCCTAGATCGAATGATTTTCTTGTCCTTAATACTCCAACATTTATATCCAAAGTCATCACCACCATAACCAATGAAAGTACATTTTTCTAATTTAGCCTCTAGCTTAGTCCTATCATCCTTGTCTATGTGAACAAACACCTCACATCCAAAGACTCTAAGAAATGAATAATCAACTTTCTTACCATACCAAGCCTCCTCAGGTATGCCTCCATCCAAGGCACTTGAGGGTCCTCTGTTTATCAAGTACATAGATGTGCTCACCGCTTCTGCCCAAAAAGAAAGAGGCAGATCCGCATGTAACCTCATGCTCCTAAAGCACATTCCATTATTGTTCTCGTTTCATCCTTTCGATACCCATTCTATCTGCGGAGTTCCTGGAACCGTCTTTTACATGTGGATTCCATTCTTAGAACAATAATCATCAAATTCATTGTTGCAATACTCCCCTCCATTATCGGACTGAGACATTTTAGCTTAAGACCTGTTTCATTCTCTACCAAGGCTTTCCATTTAACAAAAGTGTCAAATACATCGATTTGTTTCTAATACAATAAACCCAAACTTTCCTTGTTGCATCATCAATAAAAGTAACATAATAACTTGAACCCTCAAGAGATAATACGAGTTGGCCCCCACACATCGAAATGCACCACTCTAACTTACTCTCTTTCTTTGTAGGTCCAACCTTGAGAAACCTTACTCGCTTCTGTTTCCCATATATGCAGTTCTCATAGAAATCGAAACCTGTTTCTGTATATCCAGGAAAATTATTCTTTATGATGTTCATGCCCTTATGGCTCATATGACCGAGCCTATAGTGCCATAATGTTGTATCTACATCTGAAGCCACAAGATTACAATCATTAGTAATATCAGTGGTTAAATACAAGGTTCCAACCTTCTTACCTCTTGCCACCAAAAGAGCACCCTTGGTAACCTTCCAAGAGTCTGCTTGTAAATATCACAAGACAACCATCACTTCCGAATCCGCCTGCCGATATCAAATTTCGTCTTAATGTAGGCACATGTCCGACATCCTTCAATAGCCAAGTATTCCCATTCTCGCATCTTAACTCAACATAACCTTTTCCAACTATGCTTCAAGGCTCATCATCACCAAGAAAACATTCCCAAAATCTCCTTGAACATAATAAAAAAATAATGCCTATGTGGAGAAGCATGGAAAGAAGCCCCTGAATCTAAAACCCAAGATTCAGTAATATTGTGCAAAGAAAGAATCAAAACATCCCGACATACATTACCCGTTGCCACATTCGCCTCCTTGTTTTCTTCTGTTGTTTCTTCTTATCCCAAATCTCCCAACAAATTCTTTGCATGCCCAAAGCTTTCCACAATTCCAACGCATACAATCTTGTTCTTGGATTTTGACCTTGCCCGATCTTTTGATTTTCCACGGTTTCCTCTATTCTTCTGTCTCCCTCTAGTTTCCACTTTCAAAGTATTCCCTGAAGTAGAAGATTCCCCAGAGCTTTTTCTTCGCATTTCCTCACTTAGAATCACCCCTACAACATCCTCAAACTTCAACTTCGAGTTAGCTGGAACCGAGTTACTTACCGCCATTACCAGGCTATTCCAACTCTTAGGTAAAGAGCACAAAATTAATAAAGCCCTAACTTCTTCATCAAATTCTATTAGAATCAAACTAGCATATTCACTACCATATTAAAAGAATTTAAATGATCTCACTCTTGAACTATTCTCGAGACATCTTCATATTAAACAACTTTTTCATTAAAAATATCTTATTAGAGGCGGATGGTTTTTCATACAATTTCCCTAATGCATCCATTAGATCTTTTGTAGTCTTTTCCTTTGAAACATTAAATAATACCGAAGATGCAAGACTCACCGGATCATTCTAAGTGCCTTCCGATCCAACAAATCCCATTCGCATCTGTCATACTCAAGGGTTTGTTCACCTTCTCATCAACGAGTATAAAGATCCTTCGATAAAGGTAATCTTCCATCTCGCATCTTCCAAAGACTCGAAATTCTACCCGTTGAATTTATCAACCCTAGATCTTCCTTCATCTCGCCATAGCTCCCACTCAAGCTAAAAACTTTCCTGCGATTCAACACTTCAAAAAACCAAACCAGAGCTCGATACCAATTGTTAGGAAATAAGGGATAAAATATGCGGAATAATCCCTCACATAATCGCAATAGAGAAAAACTAATATACGTAAATTATTACAGATCTCAAATAAAATTACATAATAAAATAACACAACACAAAGAGACAATATTTAACATGGTTCACCTAATTTGGGCTATGTCCACAAAGAATCACTTTCTCATATTTTATTACAATCTACCGCTCTCTCAATACAATACCCAAATCCATTTGGAGCTATGCTCAACAAACTCTCTGAAGAATTCACACCCGAATTCAAAACACATCTCGCAATACATTTTCTTGTACATCTATCATATGCATAAGACCATATAAATAGACAAATCATGCTTAGCTTTTACAAAACCGTGGGTATCAAAACCATGGGAAAAACCCGTCCCATAAACCTATGGGTCAAAAACTCGCCCATATGAGAAAATCACGTTTCTCGTATGTCGTGCATTTTTCGAGGCCAAAAATTTTACGCCTGAAATTTTTTTTTTTTTTTCGAGGGTGCGCCCCCAAACCCTCTTCTGGGGTTGCCACCACCCCGCCCCGAACTCCCAAGCGAGGATACATGAAAGGTGTACAAGATTTTAGTTTACGCCTTCAACACTTTCACACATGAAAACAGGCTCCACAACCTAGCACCTTGTTTCTTGATTTAACATGTAATGTCTTTAACGTTTCATTGCAAAGACTATGACAAGGAAATCTCTTTCTACTGCTTTGTGTGTAACGTGTTTCATAATCAAGCAACGTCCGACTAATGAAATAAACCGCACATTCTCGTTTATCATTATCTTCTTGAGCCAACATGCAAGCTAGCGAAACATCAAGAGGCAGTGAATACGGGATCAAAGGATGATCTGTCTAGGAGGCATTAGCGTGGGAGGAGACAACAAGAAGTGTTTTATTACTTTGAAGGCCTTGTTTCATTCTTCTATCCAATCGATGCTATAATCTTTCTTTAAAAAATTGTTGATTAGATGAACAAAAAAATTGAAGTCCGGAATGAACCTTCGAATTGCACCGAGTTTCCCAAGAAATGATCTAATACTAGACTCATCTGATGGTGGAATCATTTCAATAATAACCTAAATTTTGGTTGGATCAACATCAATCCCTCGTGAGGATATAATGTAACCCAGAAGCTTGCCTCCTGTCACGTCAAATACGCATTTCTCTGGGTTCAATGTGATGCCATACTCGATCAATCATGAGAGAATGATACGGAGTACTTCTGGGTGATCACAATGCTTCTTGGCTTTGGCCAACAAGTCATCTACGTAGGACTCCACAATCTTATGAATAAGGTCATGAAATATGTATGTCATTGCCCATTGGTATGTAGCGCCAGTGTTCTTAAGATCGAATGGCATGATAACGTAACAATAAGTTCCCCAAGGAGTTATAAATGTGGTCTTGGCTTGATCTTCCTTAGATATTTTAATCTAATTATATCCTAAGAACCCATCCATGAGGGAAAATAACTCAAATCCAGTTGTTGCATCAACAATAACGTCGATGGATGGTAATGGGAAGTCATATTTGGGACAAGCTTTGTTAATGTCCCGAAAGTCTATGCAAATGCATATCTTCCCATTCTTTTTGAGAGTGGGGATGATATTAGATACCCATTGTGAATAGTCGACTAGTTTGATGAATCCCACCTAGAGAAGTTTCATTACTTCTTCTTACACCATGAGAGCCACTTTTGGTTTCATTGGTCTCAAATTTTGCTTGATTGGCTTTGCATCTGGTTTGGTGACAAGATTGTGTACCATGATATGTGGTGCAATTCCTGTCATTTCTTTATAATTAAATGCAAAATCCTTTTGATGTTCCTTGAGGATCTGGGTATGTATTTCTATGTCCTCTAGAGTTAATGAGGATCCTAACTTCAAAATATTTGGTTCTTCCTTCGTTCCAATATTTATGTCAATTGTTTCTTCGATTAAGGAATCATTGCCTTCTTCAAATTCAAGTGGGGACGGAGGTAGTTCCAAACTTTCTCCATTCTCTACCTCATAGATATCGAGATTCTTTTGCGGGGGAGATTTTATCATGGGATTTCCAAAATAGGAAGAGGAATGTGGGATTAGGGAAAAATATACTATGTGATGAGTGAGATGTAGCTCCACATAGGTGCTTGGATATCCAAGAGTGACTCTATCACTGTCAAAGTGATCCAGGATAGAAAACTCATTCTTAACTTCTATACGTGCCATGATCGGGTTTTTTTTTTTTATGTACCAACGCGGTTTAGCAGTGACGAAGTGATACCATGAACCTTGTATTTTCCAACTCACTGCTTGGAGTGAAACGAGAAGCTAAGGTTGCTATTGAATCCACAAGAAGGTTCTGTTCTCGTGGGATTGTTTCGATTAATATGAAGTTGAATCCTTTGGTTAGATCTAATACCGCCATTTTATAGAGTTGTAAGTGTTCAACTCTAGTCTCATATACCTTAGAGACTTGGTTTGCGACTAGCTGCGAGTCTCCTCGCACTCTAATGTTATCAACACCCATCCTTTTGGCTATGATGAGGCCAAGGAGGAGGGCTTCATACTCAGCCCCATTGTTTGTACATTCGAAGTTTAACTTAAAGGAAAAAGGTAGGATCTTTCCCTTGGGAGAAGTAAAGATCACACCCCCCTAGCTAAAAAAATGACATCTAGCTCCGTCAAAGTGGAGAGTCCAATATTTTCTTGGAAAAATGGATGTTGGGACATTCTTCGTGTCTGTTTCTTCTGCCTTGGTTATTTCTACCATACAAACTTCATCTGCTGGAAGGGAGCCAATTCCTAGGGTGTACCCCATACCCATGGAATCAAACGATAGGAGAATGGGTAGATCTTTATCTAGTAACTTGATAATTTTTGTGGTAGTCCCTAATGATACCATTTCTATGACGTTAGTCTCATTTTTGAGTGCTGGAATGCCTTCGAATAGATTCGTAATTTCTAATTCATTGTAGGTATCAATTTTTCTTCTGGTTTTGAATTGATTGGTTTGTTAAGTTGATTCGTTGGGAGTTCAAACTCAAAGTGAATGCCTGGTCTCTTCTTCAAATCTGCTAGGTGTATATCGAATGGTTTTGGGTCACCTTGTGCCACAAATATTTTCCCTAGGTGTAAAAATCTTATTTCTTGGAATAACGTGGAAGGGATTGCCTTCATGCGATGTATCCATGGTCAACCGAGAATCATATTATAGTTGGTTTCTCGATCTATAATATAAAATTCGGTGAGGATTGTCTTGGGTCCTAAGGTGACTGGTAAAACTATAGTCCCAATTGAAGTGGCCTTGAGGCTATCATAACCTCTTAGTGTATTTCATGTTGTGGAACAATTTGTTTCTCCATATCCTAGTTTTTGAAGGAAAGCGAAGGGGACTATGTTAACTGCTACCCCATCATCAATCATTATGCATTTAACATAATTATTATAAATCCATACCTGTAAATGCAAGGTTGGGTCACCTCTACATGCAATTTCAACGTTTGTTGGCATTTTTCTTATATCAAATATAAACTCAATATCCCTATCTAGCTGCCCTGGAGGGTAGACATCAAAGTCTACATGGTTTACTTGCGTTTCAGGAGGAGTGATGTTAATTAGATGACCAAGACCTAATGCTTCTAAGAGAGCAACCCTATGGGCGGGAGAGTTCTTCAACAAATCTAGGAAGGAAATGTGAGAGAAGGTCTTTGTTAGGTCATTAATTAGATCGTAAGCACCTATTGGTTTTACCAATGTTTGTTAAATGTTGTCTGGTTCTAATGGATAGGTTGAAACTGGTTGAGAATAATAATCTCATGTTCTTGTTATGGTTTCTACGTGTAGCTCGGTATCTAACTCTACCAAACCGACTATCTTGGTTTGTGGTCGAGTTCCTGATTGGGGTGCGACGGGTGGATTTAATGAAGTTGAGGCTTCATGATCGTTATTTCCTGTCATAACACCCATGTTTGTCACGTTTAGATCTAACCTGTTATTGTTAGAGTGGTTTGGGAGTAGATCATTAAAAATATTGAGGGGTACATTTTGAGGGGAAGTTGCCCCGTGTAAGTGTTTGGTGTCGGTAATGTAGAATTTGCTAAGAACATATCTTATAAAGAGTTGTCTTTGGTCTTCTAGAAAATGTTGCATGAATTTATTGTAGTCACAACAAGTCCTAGTATCATGACCTTGAATCTTGTGGAAACCACAATACAAGTTGGGATTATAGTTTCGAGGTTGTTGATTTGAAACCTGTTGTGGTCCAAAACTCTGATTAGGTTGTTGGTTGTTAGAGTTAAAATTTTGAGGTTGTTGCCTTTGGTTTTGATTTTGATATCCATTTGGGTTTCGATTTGGACCTTGTGTCTAGATTTTTGTTTTTGTTGTTGTTGTTGTTGTCGTGATGGATGATTAAAATCCATCGCGTTGATTGTTGGAGTAAAGTTGTTATTTTGTTGATTGTTAATGGGTGGTGAAATGTTTACGATGTTTTCCCTTTTAACCTGGTCTGTGACTCCATCTATTATAACCCCACGGTTTTTGTTAAGGATTTTAGGTCCTTGATTGGTATTCTCGACATTAGGATAGGTCGTAGTGTTTTGATTGGGAGTGATTAACTTCCCGTTTGTTCCATATGTCTTACGACCACTATCTATTGTGGCTTGATCAATTTGGAGAGCACTCTCGAGTACTTCATCATAAGTCCTTAGTGTAAACTTCTGGACTTCTTTCTTTATTGATCTATTGAGAGAATGAAGGAATAAGTCGCATAGTTCCATTTGATCCATGTTTGGAGCACTTGCTGATGAGTAGAGGACTATACGCCATCTTTGAATAAAATGGGTAGTGGATTCATTGTGCTCTTGTTTAATATGTAAGAATTCTCTTATTCCTTTTCTTAACAATTTGTTCATGTCAAAAGATTTGTTAAATTCTGACACAAGTTGTTTAAATGAGTGTATCAAGGGTTCAAGTATTCTGTAATACCAATAAAGGGAAATACCCTCTAAGGCTTTAGGGAATATCTTAGCAACAACTGCATCCCAAGGGAGAAATTCTTGAATGGTTGTGGCATAGGCCTTGATATGTGCATTTGGATATCCCCCCTTATATTTAGGTAAATCGAGAAGAGGTCTTGGAAGCATGACGCTTCGCATGGTGAAATCCAAAGGTTCTTTTAAATATTCTCGAGTAATTCCCTACCGCATAGGTTTCACCATTGATGGTGCCTGCTTGAGGGGGTGGAGGTGGAATCGATTGTTGATATGGCATAGCATATGTATTTGCGGGGACATAAGGAAATCCTTGTGGTTGAGTGAACATCCCGGGAGAGGAGAGAACTTCTCCCCCGTGGTGATTTTGAATAAATGTTTAAGTAGGGAGGAGCATTGCTCGATATGGGTTGTTTGTGCTAAGCTAGGAGGTATCATAACTTCAACTGGAGCAGCATTTGAAAACGTGTTTCTAGTTGGTGTTTGTTGTAGATAGTTATACGAATGTTGAGGAGGCATGCCTAACGTGCCCGTTCCTGTAAGGAGGTCAACTTGGCTAGGATGATGTGGAGGGTTGGAAGTTCCTGCTTGCCCAAAATGTGAATTTTGATTTTCTTGAGCAAGTTCTAGTCCTCTAACCTTCTTAACTAAGGTTGAGATGACCTCGATTGGTGAAGACACAGTGTTTTTCCTTAATGGTGTTTGTTGTATACCTTGAGGTTGTAGAGGTGTATGGTACCTTGCTATGAATTGATCATTACTTTGCCAAGCTTCACCGAGAGTATTTTCCATAGATGGAGGAATGGGGGTGTTTTCTTGGAGCAGGGTATCAGGTTGCATTTACAAGCTTCCTATAGGTTGGTACATGTTTTGGAAGCGTTGTTCGCTTCTAGCGTAACATGATAAGTACTCCTCATATAAAAATGGGAGTGAATCTGACTACGTACTGATTTGTGGTCTGAACAAAACCCGAGGAGATGAAATGGATTCTCTAGTAAACATCATATTGTTAGAGCCTGAGGGCTCTAGTTTTTGTGTTTGTGTGAGCTGATCCAGCTCCTCAATTCAGAACAAAGAACTAGAGCTAGTTCTTTGAGGAGGAGTTTGTGATGACAAGTAGTTGCTTGAATAGTTATCAGCCCATGCAGAAGGTGAGGGTAATGGTTGTCTATTTTTTGACCGTAATGTGCTTTGAGACCTGAGAGAGGTTTGCCATATGCATCATATCCTGACATATTCGGGGGGTATATAAATACCCACAAAATAATGGGAAAGAGTGAAGATGGATGAAAGAAATGAAAATAAAAGGGGAGGAATATTGTTTGCTTTCACGTCGGGTTCACCAATTTTGTACGATGAAAAAGTGACATGCGAGCATGAGAATCTACAAGTAGTCCTTCTTCATACCCGACCTCCCAAGGTCATGCCAAGACAATCGATGGAAATGAAATATATGTGGATATAGACAAACTAGTTGGGCAATCTTTTATCCTCAACATGCAATAATGGGATCTACGAGTCTAAGGCAAAAAAATCTCTCCTAACCTGAATTGGTGTAATGGATCGTTCGGATATAATGCTGCTCTGAGGCTCCAATCAATGTCAATCCTGCCGAGATCCTATCTATTGGCTATTGGATACGTGGAAAGTGACTGTAGGTGTTTTGTGTATATTTCCGATAAGGTCATGGAAAATGGTAGTGAGAGGTGTAGTGGATAAGAAACTATGGGTGGTTTTCTGGTCTAACCCAAAAATATCAACTTGATTGGCTTTTATGTTTAATGCAGAAATTTATGTTATGATATCTGGTGGGAGTGGCGAGGATCTAAATACCAGCGTATGTAAATTGGTGTCAATATTTAACTAATTTGTAGGCCCGTTGGGTTGTGGGACCTGGGGATCACAAACATGAGTTCATGGTTACTGTGGACCTGTTATGGTCATGTGAAGAATAAATCTCTTCTTTCGACTATCCAATAGTCATAAGCCTTTTCAGCTTCTATTTTTAATATCAGGAGTTATGCGTTCTTCTCAAAATACCTTACGGGTGTTCTGGAAACTTGTATATGTAAGCATGTGTCTATGTCGATGAGAAGGTCTCCTGCGTTTTGCTTCGGAACTAATGGATCACAACCAAATATTTTTTCTCTTTTGGGTTCTTGTATGGTCATGTGGATATCTTATCAAGGCAATCTATAGTTGGGTTGACTTGACTAGAATGTGTATGCTTTGTCGTCTTCAATATTCAATTGTCTCAATTGTTCACTAACTGCTTGTGGGTTTATTGTCATTTGAAAGACCTGAATCCTAAGCCCTTGATCTATATATGTTAATGTTGTGAAGAGATTTGGCTGAGGTACTACCGGTTCGAATACATAATCCTTGGGCTCTCTGGGTCCTATAATTGTCATGCAAGAGATAATCAAACTTTAATTGAAACAAGTAAACTAACTATGAAAGATATATCTACACTATGCTTATATTCCTTTTATTTTTTTATTTTCAATGATGTGTATTTAAATGAAATTTAAAGAGCAACTATTCTAATATATTCAGATAATGAACAATTAATCTAATTATAGAATTAAAACAAGCAAGTTAGCTTGATGTAGCTATTTGCCTGTGCACTTGTGAATTTATCCTAAATATTTAAATAACTAACTAATTTAATTGAAAGACCTTCAATCTTACCTCAGAAGTGAGGAATAAATCACAGCTTCTTAGAAGCTATCATTCCCCACAACTTCCTTGGTAACATTGAAAACAAGCTTAACTGAAATAAAATGATTTGCTACTCTATTTGATATATTGTAACTACAACTTTGATAGTTCAAACCTAGAGTTTTACAGAATAGTGGTAAATCCAGTTATGTCGTGACTTGTCCCCTCAGTGTGATCTCTTCATTCCTTCGTGTTCTCATGAATCCAAGAAAAGTGGGAATGTGATAATGGCGTGAGAAGAGATACTCGAACAGTGGCAGCTTGGATGTAAACCGAATAAAATGCAAGTAAGAGAGGGATAGTGCAAGTGAACAAAACTTGACTATGCGATTCCTAGCAGGATTTATTGTAGGGATACAACGCAAATATACCAAGAATTCTAGGATCTATTTCTTGTGACAAAACAACAACCTACAACTCTAAGACTATCAAATGAACTCTAATCTAGAATTGAAACTATCTTATGCTAAGATGACTGTGTAGGATAACAATGGAGCAAAATGAAAGTGTGAAGATCAATGATTTCTAAATCAAGAAAAGAAGAAAGGATCCTTGAACTGAGAGGCTGAGAATTCATGCAAAATCTAAACTTATTGAAACTTATGGGAGAACTTCAAAACACACTGAATAATAATTCATAAAGGGAGACGTGCCATTTGTTTGTAAACAAGCTTGGTATTTATAGCATTTAGATTTACTAGAGGGTAAGTTTGAATTGAACTCTTTTATCATAAACAAAGAGAAATCACTATTTACCAGGTGGCTAAAACATAAATGCAAGCAAGAGTGGTTAAAGAATGTGAGTGCCACTTGAATTTTTCACGTTGACGAAAGCGTCGAAAAGTTCTGGAAAATGCGCACAGGACCGCCACCTTGTCTTGGGCGGTGGTCACGGGACCATCACCCAAGCAGGGCGGCGGTCCTAAAACTAAAGACCAAAATGCAAGAAAAGAGTAGAATGGGGTCAGAACAAAGCATGCGGAGGCTGGATATGGCATTTTGGGATGCAAATGTATACTTGGTGAGCTTTTTTGGATTCTGAACACCTTGCAAAGAGATCTGAATCATCATTGGGGTTTTAACCTCTTTCTGGCAATACAATACCTACATTTTTGGGTACATACAATGACCTAAACTTTAAATTTTCTTATCTCATCAATGAGGTCGACATATTATTGTATTTGTTATAAATCCTCTTATGCACGAGTTTATGTGCATAGGTATATGCAAACATTCTTATATAATTCCTCATTCAACTAATTGTGTAAGGATTTTTGTTAAAAACATAATGGACTGAGAGGGGGAGAATTAGTCCTTGCAAAAAACTTTAAATTCAGATTTCAGATTTACTTATTCAAATATTCACAAACATTCAACCATTTATATATGTGTGCATATAATCAATTATCACATGTGCAAGAAACCATAAGCAAGATATTAACACAAGACACAAGATATAAGTGGGAAACCCTCAAGGGAATAAAACCACTGAAACATAATATTTATATTGATATGTTTCAAATTTAGTGAGGCACCAACCCCACAAGGAGCACCAACCCCTAGTTCGGTAGAGAGCTACAACCCTACAGGAGCACCAACCCCTAATTTTTTTAAGCACCAACTCCATAAGGAGGCTACAACCCCAAGATGATTAGGTGCCCACTCAACCACCTTATGGTGATATGATATTTGAAATATTTCTGCCACAACTAATAGAGATCATTGGTTTAGCTCACACTTCTTCAAACCCTATGTGTGTGATCCTTCACAAATTAGCTCTACCTTCACTTCTCAAACCTTCAAACACTTGCACACATGCTTAATGATTTTCCTTGACTTTTAACACACTTGATATTATCTCAATTCATTCTCACACACTTGTAATACAAGTTCACCTAGATCACACTTCTTACACACACATAACTAGCTCCAAAAAGCACCCAAAAATGCTTTTATAAGCTCCCTTATATTTCAAATCCAAACACAAAAATTTTCCCTCCTTTGTCTCGACCCATTTTTCATAAAACATCCCAAATTCAAATCATAAAAGTCATAAGTGACCCAAGTAAGTTGGCCTAGCCAAAAACATCATTTCATACACCAAAAATACTCAAATCCCCATAGGCACAAAGAGAAAATGCCCTAACATCAAAACCATACTTATTCATGACCTATAAATCACCACACATGTTTAAATTAATAGTTAAACATTATATATGGTCACAATTTATATCAATCAATCAAATTATTTCATTTAATGGGCCCAGTGTTCTTTGTACTTCTCAAAATAGTTGTTTCCTACACCCTTCAGGACCCTGAAAACTTCTCTATGCCACTATATCACTCAAAAACATCCAAATTATGCCATGTAAAATCTTGATGGAAATTTCATGACCTGTATAACAATTATAAGTAAGTTATAAGCCTTGAAACAACCACCTGCTCAAACCACATCCACTTTTATCTTCACCAAATCAACTTGCCCAAAAAGCTATTTTCAAATATCAATTGTTTAACACCTTTCTATAAATAATAAATACCTCTAAATGGATTCATAGAATTAAAATTTTATCCCTCTTCATATTCCATGTAATATCAATCATCACCCAATCAATCTCACACTTCAAATAACTCAAAAGTTTCAACATATCTTGTCCTGTCATGCACTAGTAAAAATATTCTTGTCCAAAAACTGAACTGGAAACTTTATCAAAATTCATCATCATGTGAAAAACCTTATATAACTATAAATATATCTGAATCCTCTTTCCAACACAACTTTAATCATCTCATAATTCCTCTTGTAGTTCTAGTTATGCCTACTTTATCAAGACTAGTTTTTATGGCCTCAAAACTGCCCTTTTACTAGTCAACCTGAATGGAGCTCATTTGATCATGTAACTGCATAAACATGTTATGAAACATATTTTTACATCAGAATAATCTCACATAAATTCCACAATGTCAATTTAGTCTACAACTCATTTGGACAACCTTGTCCCAAAACACTCTTCTTCATAAACTGACATGTTTGAGTGGGGCCCACTCATCACCATGACCTCTACCATACCTTTATGGAAATATAAAGGATTCCTATATATATTAAAAACATAATCCATACACAAGTAATAAATTATGGTCACTTAGGAAGTAATTCTTCCGTATCTCTTTCAAGTTAGGGCTTCAAACTCATAAAACGTTGTTTACCTTCTTAACATTCATTCATACAAACCTGAAGATGAAATGACCTCATTATCTTTTTAAAATATTCTAAACTCATTGTAGAAACATAATTGAAATCCACAAGTTCCCATGCAAAGAACAAAATTTAGGGTGAGCATGTGAAGTTCCAATTGCCGAAATGGCCTAGTTCTTAACCCTGTTTCACCAAAACGACATATCTTACAAAATTCACCTCATGGGAACCTAAATGTTTTATTAAATCATCATAACACATCACAATAACTTATATAATAATCATAATGTCATCACCATATATAAAACTCTCCAAACACTAAGACTTGCATAATCCCTTTTAGGGTTTCACACTTGTAGAATCTAGGGTCAACTCGAAAAAACACTATAACACATCATGAAAACACTCAAAGTGGCCCAAATATACCTGGTATACCATGATACACATGTATACATGCATCCATGAGCTCATATAGCTCCAAGGCTCAATGCATACCTCCTAAGATCCATACCGCTCCAAATGAGCAATCAGAAGATAGTCAATCACCCGTATCTCGCACCCCAACAACTGATGTGAGTACCTAAAACTCTCCGCATCTACTATCCAACATGCCAAAATGTTTATCAAACAACCAAGAAGCTCATACCACCATGCAACATCACCAAGGCACCTGAATGGGCTTGTACAGACGAGCAAAAATGCTCAATGAATCTCCTCAGTATCATCATGAACTCATCTCAATCATCATTTCAACATCATACACAATATCATCTAACCATAATCCATCATCCAATTTGTTATTAATGTGGTTTTTCATCAATGAAAACACCTATAGGACCACATGCCAATAATCTCCCCTTTGTCATTTATGGAAAACTACTTGAACTTCTCCCCCTTTTTACATTAATGACAAAGACATACCTATAACAACATATTCTTCACCTTCCTCAGCTTCATATCATCTTATTTTGGTTAGAAACATCAACCAAAGATCTCAAACAAGCTCAAGAACCTTGAAATTTCACACAAAACTTTTTTTTTCTTCTTTGCAAGCATGCAACCACCATGCTCCCCTTGGGCCAAGTATCTACAACATCTAAACATGTTAATAATCATGAAAGAGACACCATATTACCTTTATTTGAGCTAAGAACACCATTTTACACCTTCTAGGCATGCAAAAGTTGTCAATTTTCACCTCAACCATGTTTTGAATTTCATGAAACCACTATGAAAACCTATCATTTGAAACATTCATTATGATAACATGCCAACAATGTCATAAGAGAGCATACCATGAAATCATGCCTTCATTTTGAGGATATACCATAATGTACTAGGCCTAGAATAAATTTTAATGCACCTTCTTGCTCTCCAAATTGACCCAATGACTCATTTCCCTAATCAGAAATCTCAGTGCATTTAGGACCAACTTTGATAAGTTCTAGAACATCATTCATACCTTGACCATGCAATCTATAACTCCCCCTAGACTCAAGATCACTATTTCTAGCTAAAAAGAACAAGAATGAGATTCTTACCTTGTTGTCTTGTCAAGAAATCACCTTAGTCTCTTTGGCCATGTTCTAAACCATTTCTTCAGTCCTTAACAATCATAATTGACTGAGATCATGCATGCAATGAAAAAAAAATCACTAATGCATTGTTTAAGAACCCAATACTTACCTCTATTTCCTTGAGACCACCATTTTCACCTTCTAGAAAGCTTATTCAAGATCCCCCTATCATGAAGAGACTTTACACACCGTAATAGCATTTATACCTATAGGAACAACTTTGTGATCCATTAGACATTGAAAACAATTTACCTTAGGGTCTTAATCCCAACATCATGAATGACCTAAGCCATGTGACTCATTCCTCCACACTTTCACCATCATGTTTGACCTTGTGAAGCTAAGAAATCACTAAATATTCTTCACTTAAACTTTTACCACACTTCATTAGACACTTACAAGCCTAAGAAACAATGATACTCCGTCTCTTGCATGCTTTAAACCTGTAGTAGGCTTAATACCACATATAGAGAAACACTATCTTCATATTGACTAAGATCATATAATTTACTCACCTTCTAAGATCATGACACCATCATATATAGATACATCATCTCCTTGACATGAAAGGGATTGCACTACTCGTAGAAGCACCAAACTCTACCTTGACTTTCCATCTTATACCTATAGATGTTATTTTACACAAAAAGAATTCAATGATAGGTTCAAAATTCCTGAGAACATCTACTTCATACCAATTCAATAGCAAAAATACCTTTAGATTGCCAGACATGCATATATCTGACCTTGTGCACTCAACATCACATACACCTTTACTAAGATTTTTTTTATCATTTTGAGAGAAGACATATGACGGCTAATCTAATCTTCACTTTGACCACCTATCACATACTCAAGCTTTGATGAAAACTCAAAAAATACACAAATAGTAACCTACAAGTCAGTCCCAAGTCAAAACACACCATATGATGCATCAAAGCATAAACCCATGTTTATTTTAACCTTATATAATCACATTTCACTTATTTATGGATTTCATACAATTGCTCATGCTCAAGAAACTTAAGGAGATCATTAGGATCTCACAAAATATCTTTCACACCTTCAAATGTACATACATAGTTTTTTAGCCCATGTACCACTGAGAATCACCACAAAATTTTGATGAAGACTCTTTCAAGAGGAAACCATACCTATCATAGATACCCATTTAGCCAAAATATCTTCTCCAATCACCTTGAGATCTCACATCAAGAGAAGACATACCCAATCAACAAAGTACTCATCTCAAATTAGGCCTTTTAGTACTAAAGACTATCAAGTCAGAAACACCGTGAGAAATCTCTAAGAATCTATACATTTTTATCACTTCAAACCTTTTGAATCCTATAGCCCTCCATGTGTAGATTATTTACACAAAATATATCCGTAGACTCCTTAATTTTGACCTTCAAACACCACATTCCATCTATACCGCTCTCACTAAGTACTTCAAACAACTAGTCTAGGCAAAGAACCTTCAAAAATGAGAATTTTTTTCTTTCACGACCTCAAAATTGATCATAAATGTTGTATTTGATCCTTCAAACTCTCTAATAACCTTTTTATAATGAATGAAGGAGAAATAATACCAATGACACACCTGAATTCATCTTGAGTTTTCTCTAGAACACACTAGATTTGACCTTGATTTGGCCACAACCCATATTTTGAAGCAACATACTGATAAAGTCATCACTTGATCACACTAACCATCTTCAAAGACATTCAGAGTTCTATTAACAACCTTGAAAGCATATGACACAAGACCTAATGACACACACGAGACCAATACTAATGCCCAGACCACTTATAATGACAATACTATACCTCCTAAGAAGAATGAGTACACAAGGACTCTTGCTTGATAGCTTTTTACAACTTTTAGAGACACCATCATAGCTTCATACACACTATGGAATCATAGTTATGATTAATACTTGCTTCACAACACATGACACTTCATAAGACACGTTATACCATCTAGGAACTTCATAGACCACAAACTCGTGACATAAAGACTTATGAAAAACTCAATGTGACCACTTAAACTTATATTACACATCACCATCCACAAATGAATCACTACAGATCTTGTATACATGATGTAATACATACCTCTTATATGGTGACCCATACATCTCACAAACACACAATACTTATCAACATGCTTAGAGAAAATGTATTTCACTTCTAGCTCCCTAACACACATGTTTGGACCAATAAAGATTTATCAGGAGCTGAGATCACTCCCAACATACTTCTTAAGTACTCAAAGGTAGGATTTAGAAGAGGTTTTGTCAGTATATCAGCCACTTCCTCCTTTGTAGACACATGCTCCAACTTGATGCAACCCTTGCTTACAAGATCTCTTAGATAGTGATACTTGATAGGAATGTGCTTTGTCTTAGAATGTAAAACTGGATTCTTTGATACACTGATTACACTAGTGCTATCACATAAAATAGGTGTAGGTCCATCACTCTTGATCTTATAATCTTCCAAGGTCTACCTCATCCACACAACTTGAGAGAAAAAATGAGCAGCAATAACATACTCAACTTCACATGTTGAGAGTGTCATAAGATATTGTTTCTTACTTGACCAAGAAACAAGAAATTCTCTAAAAAAATATACACCACCACTAGTACTCTTCCTATCATCCATATTACCTGCCCAATCAACATCGAATAAGCCTTCAATTCAAATTTTTCACTTCTTGATACCACAAACCAAACTCAGTAGTGTCTTTAAGGTATCTAAAGATTCTTTTCACTACTTGTAAATGTGACTCTCTAGGATCCTCTTGAAATATTCCAACTAAACTAACAACTTACACAATATCAGGTCTTGAAGCAGTAGCATAAAGTAGGTTGTCAATCATGGATCTATATTCAGATTGATTTACCTTAGGAGAATCATCTTCCTTGTAAAGCTTGCATCCTGTAATCATAGGAGTACCAATAGGTCTACAATCATCCATTTGAAATTTCTTAATCATTTCCTTGATATACTTGGATTGGGAGATGAATATACCTTTTTAGATTGACTTACTTGAAGTCCAAGGAAGAAGGAGATCTCTCCTAACATAGACATCTCAAATTATTTCTTCATAGCTTCAACAAAATTGTGAGTCATTTGATCACTACCTCCACCAAATATAATATCATCCACATAGACTACAACAATTAGTAGATGATCTCCTTCAATTTTGATATACAAATTACTATCAACTACACCTTTCTTGAAACCTTTCTCAATCAAGTATTTATCAATCCTTTCATACCAAGCTCTAGGGGCTTGTTTTAAACCATAAACAACCTTATTCAATTTACACACATAATCAACTTTATCACTCAAAGAAAAACCATTAGGATATTCCATATAAAATTCCTCATTGAGATATCCATTCAAGAAGGCAGATTTTACATCCATTTGATAAACTATATAAATATAAATTTATGAGACCTTAATAAGGGACCAGCACTAAACACTTACTATCACCATCTAGTGTTGTATCCATCAAAGGAACCTAAAGCTACAATTGCATCCATCTAGCTCAATCACAAGGCACAAAAATTGGTTCATATGCATCACACTTCATGTATAGCGCAGTCTATTGTTTCCATGCACACATTTATTACATTCTACATTATTTATTACTCACTTTGTCTCTCAAAGTGTGACTGACACAAGAGAAATTTAGGGCATGATTTACACACACACATTGAACTAGATTGAGTCCGAGATGTAGTGCAATGCTCAGCTAACAAGTCCACCATTGTGGCCATTGAGGACAATCCGACCTCTTCATATGCATATTTATTTTTTAGGGATTTGATGCTTGCCTTGGGGTTTTGCAGGTCTCTCATTCATCTTTGGTTTGTAGTGACATTCAATGCAGTTCAAAAAGTTAGTGTGACAAGAAGAAACTATAGGCGAACATCCAACGACACCTCAAAGGATGGTTTTAGACTATTTTCACAAACTAGGGCACCCAAATCTCATATTAGGGTACCCACAGACACCCTTGTCTCTCTCTAGGTGCCCCAATCAAGTCGGGATCTCATATCTGTGATTTTGAGGCTTTTGTGTGGTCATTTCCTCCTCCTAAATTCTCGGCTCACACAACCCCATACTTTTGTCGAATCAACTAAGGAATTCCTAACCCCTCTTGTACATTAGGGTTTTACATTTCTATTTACTTAGTTGTTTAGGTCACTTTATTTATTTTATTTAGTTTTTATTTACTACTTTACATAACATTAGATTAGGATAGAATATTCCATTTTAGTTTAATCATTTTGGTGAACCCCACGCTTAACACTAGCTTTCGCTTAGGTCTATTTTCCTCTTATTCACTATAGCTCAATCTTCTAAAGAATTTATCAAGCTAATCGTAAGGCCATCAATGATCATATCATTGAGCATCCCTAAGATCTATATTTGCTTCTATTTACTTTCGTGAGGAAGTCACAAACCTTGTGGAAATTAATGTTTCTTCCTATGTTCCCACAATATTGTTACCCAACCAATTGCTTCTACTCTTCCACCCATCTCCATCATTCTCGTTTCCATTACTACTCCTACTAATCATTATACCCCACCCCTTGTTTCACATACATGATAGCCTCCTTTCATTGGCACTTAGATCTAGCCTCTCTCTATCAAGACCTTCAAGCACAAATTCATCGACCATAACAGGTTACTTCTCATACATCTCCATCTTTAGATTCAAATATGTTACTACATACTCCATTTATGCCCGCTATATCCACCTATTCATTTCTACCAAAACTTTTTCACCCCTAAGCTACCTATTTTCAATGGCCATGGTGACCCCTAAGAGCATCTCTCGAGTTTTCCATGTGGCTTATCTAGATTTTGTGGATGATCATATTCTTTTAGCTAAGTTTTTTCCTCATAGTTTGTAAGATTATGCGATGCGTTGGTTTTACGACCTACCTGTCCACTTGGTAACCTCCTTCATGTATCTAAATGATGTTTTCTCACTCACTTATCTATAAATATAGGCTCTAAGATCTCATATGCCCAACTTACACAACTTAAACAAGGATCTAATGAACACTTAGCAAATTATGTTTTAAGATATAAAAACAACTTGGCCAAGATGTCAAATGTTCTTGCAGACACTTTGATCTCCAAGACTTGTTTATCCAAAGTCTTCTACCGCCTCTCTAAGAGAGTGTTCTCTTTGAGACCTCTCCTTCTTTTGATCAGCTTTTCCATACTCTTAAGCTTCATGAAACAAAGCTCTTAGCTATAGGAAAGCTTAAATACCAAGAGAAACATCATCCTCTATGTGTTTTCTAAGTAAGACAACATTTAAACCACCTACAACCAAACCTACTGACACAAAAAATTCACTATCAATGTGGTCATTGTAACTAAAAGAATTTCAATCCCCACTACCTCGGTGAACATTCACCAATTTTCTATATTGCCCCATAGATTATCTTACAAGAGCTTCTTGAAAGAAACCTTATCATGCTTCCTCCACCACTTGAATTAGATCCATCATGACCAAAAGGAAGGAATTACAATGACCATTTCCATTGTAATTATCACCACTATGTAGGGGCACTCTACCAATAGGTGTTTCAAACTCTGCACCATCATCCAAGACCTCATTGACAACAACAAGCTCAAATTTCCTGAGGCTGTAGACTCTCCACCAGTTAATGAAAATCACAAGCTCAAATTATTCGGTAACCCACCTCCATAACATGACAAGAAAGTGGTTGATTCATTAGCTAATCATACTTATCGCTCGTAGTTCCTCACATAAACAGGGGGCTCTTGATTTCTTAGTTGCTAACACCAACGCTTCTCCCTTGGTTATTGCTTTCTCTGATTATGATTATCATGCTACATTCTCTTCAAATCACTTACACATTCTCACATCTATCGGAGCCATCCCCATAAATAATACTAAGGTTGATCCATCATGGCCTATCAATGCATGTTATTTTCCACTTCTTGATGCTTATCGGTTATCCATGCATTTGCAAATCTCTTATCTGATGAACAATTCATATGGTGTTGTTAAGCTACATGTTATAGTTGGTCCCCTTACTATGTTGGTACCCTTCCTCATGTGGGCCAATCAATCGATGGTTGTGACATGATTTTAGGACTCAATTGGATTCATAGATCTCAATCCATCATCTCTATGAATCATTTACGACTCAAATTCATTCATAACAATCAAGTTGTTTCTATCGATGGTGTACCTCCATCTACTCCATGGTCATCACTTTCTCGAGCACCAATTTAGGCATCCCCTACTCCATCTACCACATCACAACCTATGTTAGTTAAAGCACAATCTACTCCAGTTCATCTCGCACACCATCTATCTACACCATTTTGCTTTTGTCTAGTCCATGCAGCATGATATAGGCCTATTCCTTGCACAGTTACAACATCTCACATAGATCTCCACCTCATTTTATTCCACGTAGATCTCCATCACCACACATTTTTTTCACACCTACACGTTTTCATATACTCATCCATCACATGCACATAGAATTCACTCACTTGCACAACGACTATCTACTATTCCACCACTACTAGAGCATGGTCATATGCTTTTTCCACCACTACATTAGATGAGGGACCTTCATCCTTCACTTTCATTGGTTAGTTCATTCACTCACACACACTTGGGGGCAATAACATCCACCCCCTCACTATCCTAGCATCAACATATGTCTCATACTCACATTTTCATATATCCACATCCTTACATGTGCATAGTCATCTACACTACATATATTGTCATTACCCTATGACACACTCTTGTGATTTGGTTCACACTTGACTGTTGAGGGCATACTACACATGAACCCCACACATTACAATAGTACTACCCATTACGTCTCTTCACACACGATTTTCATAGAGCACATCTTGCATTTTTCGTACATACATATACATTTTCAAGTTCCTCTACATCATTTGTGTTTCTACATTCGTACATCTACACATCATACTACATGACTCATCACACATGGGTTGCACTCCCATTGTCATGGGTCTATCATTACATATTATTCATCATACATATTACATAGCACATATTTATCATCTTAGGATACCTACACATCTTGCATTGTATTCTATACATTGATTGTTTACACATTTAGCTCATCACGTGGTCATCTCTTCTCATCACACATACTACATCTTCTAGTACGCATTGCATTCACTACCTAATGATGCACTCTAGTAGTCATGGTCCATCATACTAGAATATTGAGGGTATACAAAAAAAATGGACCACATCACACTCACATGTTCATCATTTTATCTTCTCATGTGACATTCCTAGGATTAGTGATATATGCCTTAGGCTATAGGGTCACTTCTTCTAACATCATCTCATGATAGGCTACCTCATCACCTTCACTTACATTGTTTAATGGTATACAAATTTAGGATAAATCACCACCTCTTTCTATTCATCTAGTCATGATATACACTTAGGCTATAGAGTCATGCACACGTCATTATTATGTCACATATCATCACTACACACTCATCACAATGCATTGCATACATCACATAGTTTGACCATTTCTCGATGACACTCTCATTTTTGGTTCATTCTTGATTGCTTTGAGGGGGCACTAAATGAACATCACTACATATGACTCCATTCACTCAAGGGGTTACGTGAAAACTCCTATCATCCATTTTACATTCCATTCCATCCATCCACAACATACTACATTTTATGGTTGCATTTACTCTTGCTTTGCACTTGTCTTTACATGTTCACTTTACTACACATGTTAGATAGATATCTTATATGTCATTATCTTTACCATACACACATGCACATTCATTTCCTTTTCTAGTTGTGATCGCAGATATAAAGCTTCTACATGCAACATCGATGCTTCACACACTACCTACCGGGGCATCCACATTCATACACTACAGTGCTATTGTTTCATTTTGTACTTATCACTTTCCATTATTAGGTTATACATGCTTTGACATACTTGTTATTTTTCTAACATGCTAATGGATGCTTCATGTGCAAAATTTTTATGCAGGGATATTTTCTTCCATACTTATTTTTGTTTGCTATTGTTATTATTGTTTGTCTTGTTTGTAGGCCTTTCCCTTTGTTGTGTGTACACACTTGTTTGTTTGTGGCCATGATGACCTTGAGTGTCTTGCACATCGTGAGTGGTGTCCCATGTTTGTAACCCACTTTGTGTGGTCTATGATTGTCTCTTTGAGTGTTTACATTATGTGCTTATGTTCTATCTTACACATTGTTTTTTTCTACATGCATGCTTGTTCATACTAACACTTATTTTCTAGCCACTTGTTTGTGTGCCTTAGTCTCTACCAAGTAATTTACCTTCCCCTAGGGTAGAATTTTTATGGTCGGTCCTCTTTTTGGGGCCACATTATCCTATCCACGATGTCATGTGCCCCCAAAGAGGGGGCATCATTTGGGGTTTACACATGGTATCAATATAGTTAGTATAAAGTTCAGCTACACACTTGTTGTCATCAAACACATTTAGTTTACAATGAGTGGGTTCATACCAGTCTACGAACCCCATACACAACAATTTTATAGGGCATATTGTCCTTAGCATTTTGGGGAGTAATTACAGTTGGAGGATACAACGAAACTTTCCTCCCTACACTACTTTGGCCAATGGCGTCGGATCACCCAAAAAACCAGACAAAGACAAAGATCTCTTCACCAATCTCAGGGAAGCAATTACAGGTTGAGAATAACACAACTTTCTCCCTACACTACTTCAACCACAATGGCGTGAGATCACCCAAAAACTCACACTTCACATCGAAAGTTACAGGATATCCTTTCTACACCCTTTTTCTCATCATAGATCAGGTGCACATGTTCCTTTTCATCATCATTTTTGTACTTTTTTAAACATGTTTTTTACTTTACATAGCATTTTTACACATATACATGTGTATTTGACTACTTGATCATCTTCTCTTTTGCAAGGTCCACCCGTATGGGAAGCAAGTAGTCAACAACAACACACACATGGCAAGTATATCACACATGATACTAACCATGCAAATACATTACACACATTGACATCTACACACATGCGCTTCCTCCCTAGGTTCACTCTCATCACTTTTTACACTTTTGCATCTTTAGTCTCCATGCTCCATCTTTTTTTTTTCACTCCACACTTTATCTAGTCCTTCAACATGCACATTTTACATCACTCTACATGGATTATCAGGTACACATATCTATCTACTTTATGTTACTGAGATTTCCGCTCACCAACATAAAGTGGGGAAAATGTAGTCACTAAATCATGCACTTTGATCAATATTTAGTCTCGGTCTCATACTACTATTCATATGGTTTTTGAGTGAAGAAAGTACTAATTAACCCATGTCCTTTGGCCATTTTACTTTTCTTTCTCTCGTCACTTATGACCCTCTGAACATACTTTCTCAGTCTATTTTATCATTTTGTGTCATTCATATTCCTGATTGGGGTGCCCCAGGTGCCCTAGTCCCCTATGGGCACCCTAATCCTCTTTATACTTTACTTCCATCTTTTGGAAACTTTCTAGCCATTTTAGCTTTCCATATTTTTAGTGGTTAGCATTTTTGGGGTTAATTAAAAAATTAGAACAAGAGAACCATATAAATATAAAGTTATGAGACCATAATGAGGGACCAAACACTAAGCACTTACTATCACCATCTAGAGTTGCATCCATCAAAGGCACCTAAAGCTACAATTGCATCCATCTAGCTCCATCACAAGGAACACAAAGTAGGTTCATCTACATCCCACTTCATAGGAGGGGATTTATTATTTCCATGCACACATTTATTACATTCTACATCTAGTTATTGCTCACTATCTCACAAAGTGTGACTAACAAAAGAGAAACCTAGCGCACACAATTTACACACCCACACACACATATAACTACATCAGGTATAATATGTAGTGCAATGCTCAGTTAGTAAGTCCACCATTGTGGCTGTTGAGGATATTATGACCCCTTCATATGCATCTTTCTTTTTTAGGGTTTGATGTTTGTCTTGGGGTTTTTCAGTTCTCTTCTTCATCTCTAGTTTGTAGCAAAATCTAGCATAGTTCGGCGAAAGCAGCGTTAGTGAAACAGGTAGTAGCTACAGGAGAACATCTAGTGACACATCAAAGGAGGGTTTCAGAACTATTTCGTGAAACCATAGTGCCCATAGCACCCATGTCCCTCTCCAAACACCCCAATCCAATCGAGAGCTCGGATCTGTGCTTTTGAGGCTTCTGTGTGATCGTTTCCTCCTCATGTTTTCCCGGTTCACACTGCAACACAGCCTCACACCTTCATCAAATCAGCTAAGGAATTCCTAACCCCTCTTACACATTAGGGTTTTACATTTATATTTACTTAGTTGCTTGGGTCACTTTCTTTATTTTATTTAGTTGTTATTTACTACTTTGCATAACATTGGGTTAGGTTAGAATATTCCATTTTAGTTTAATCAATGCCATGAACACTACAAAACTCATCAAATGAATCAGATCAAAATTATCCTCTATTATAAGATCTAATGCATTTAATATTTCCATTCTTCTCATTTTCTATAAAATCTTTAAAGGATTTTAAAACATCCAATGCATCAAACTTGTTTCTTAAATACATAACCCAAGTGTATCTAGTGAAGTCATCAATAAGAATCATAAAGTAGTAATCACCAAAGTAATTTCATTCCTCATAGGCCCACATAGATCAATATGAATCAACTAAAGTGGACTTGTGGTAGAATCATGTTCATTAGTCTTGAATCTCCTTCTAGTTTGCTTTCCATGCAAACATGCTTTGCATAATGTATCTTCTGGTTTACTGAGTTTAGGCATGTTCCTTACACAATTTTTAGAGCTTATTTTAACAAGATTATCAAAGTTCACATGACCTAACCTTCTATGCCACAACCAAAAATCATTCATCTTGCTCATAAGACTTTTTATTTATTGATTTATTTAAGAATAAACATGTTACTATTAGTTATTTTTGCCTTTGCAACAAGCTTACCTGATTCTCCTTTCCTTATCTTGCAACCTTTCACATCAAAGGTAAGAACATATCCTTGCTTAACCATTTGACTCACACTAAGTAGATTATGCTTCAAGCCCTCAACATATAAGACATCCTTGGTGATAGTTTTTCCATTGTCTAAACTCAAAGTACCTCTTCCTAGAATATTTATGGCAGAATTGTCTCCAAATCTCACAGACCCTGAAGTATTTTTCTTTAGGGTTATGAACTTACTCTTATCACCTATCATATGAGCTGAAAAACCATTGTCAATATACCAAATTAGATTTTGATGTTGAATATGAAAAGTAGTTTTAAAGCAATACCACATACTTCATTTTTTTGCAAAGATGATGAACAAACCCCATAGATGTCATACCATATATCAAACCCTAATGGCTTCAAATAAGCCCTCATACTGATCAAGGGAAACATACTAGCTAGCTCTTTAGAATACCCCACAACTATGCTTCAGAAGATCTCCTTTTAAGTGGTTAAAATTCTCTAAAAGAACCTGCTCTGATACCAATTATTAGAAACACAATGGATTGAGATGGGGGTGAATCGATACTTGCAAAAATTTAAATTTAAATTTTATATTTACTTACTAAAATATTCACAAACATTCAACCATCCATATATGTATGCATACAATAAATTATCACATGTGCAAGAAAACATAAGCAAGATATCAACACAGGAAACTAGATATTAGTGGGAATCCCTAAAGGGGAAGAAAACCCACTGAAACACAAATTTTATATTGATATGTTTCAAATTTATTGAGGCACAAACCCTACATGAAGCACCAGCCACTAATTTTGTGAAACACCAACTCCACAAGGAGGCTACAACCCCACAAGATGATCAAACACCAACTTAACCACCTTAATATGACATGATCTTTGAAATATTGCTGCCACAACCGATAGAGACCACTTTTTCAACTTGCACTTCTTTAAACCTTAGGTGTTTAAACCTTCACAAACTAGCTCTCCTTTCACTTTTCAAAATTCAAACACTCTCACACATGCTTGGTGATATTCCTTGACCTATCACAAACCTGATCTGATCTCAATTCATGCTCACACACCTGCAAAAAATTCACCTAGGTCACACTTCTTGCACACACACAACTAGCTCCAAAAGCACCCAAAACAATGATTTTATAATCTCCTTTACATTTAAAATTCAAACACAAACATTTTCCCTCCTTTGGCTCAAACCATGCATCATAAAAACATCCAAAATTGTATCATACTAGTCACAAGTGACCCAAGTAGGTCGGCCTCGCCAAAAACATCATTTAATGTTCCAAAAATACTCAAATCCCTATGGGCACAAAGAGAAAAATTCCTAACATAAAAACCATAATTAATGACTCATAAATCACAAAAAAATTAAATTAACATTTAAAAATAATACATGGTTTCAATTTATCTCAACCAATCAAATTATTTCATTTAATGGTCCTAATGTTCTTTGTACTTCTCGAACATTTGTTTCATACACCCTTCAGACCACGAAAAGTTATTTATGCCTCTATATCACTCAAAAACATCCAAAATATGCCATGTGGCCACGTGATAGAAATTACATGACTTTTATAACACTTAAAATCAAGTAAGAATCCTTCAAAATAATCACTGCTCAAATCATTGCCACGTTTGTCTTCACCAAATCAACCTACCCAAAAATTTGTATTCAAATATCAACTGGTTAACACATTTATAGAAACAATAAATACATAAATGGATTCATTGAATTCCAAATTCATCCCTCTTCACATTACATGTGATAGAAAGCATCACCTAATCTATATCATACTTCAAACAACTCAAAACTTTTAGTAGATCATTTTCATGTCCTACACTTTGAAAAAATATTCACATCTAAAAACTGACCTTGAAACCCTAGAAAAACTCATCATCATGAGATAAAACTTATATCAATATAAATATATTTTAACCCTATTTCCAACACAACTTGAATCATCTCATAATTCCTCTTGTAGCTCTAGTTATGCCCACTTGACTAAAGACTACTTTTTATGGCCTCAAAACTACCCTTTGATTAGTCAACCTGAATGGAGCTCATTTTATCATGTAACAAGTATACTCACAACACTTAATTTTCAAATTACAAATTTAAGCATACTTGCATGTGGCATATGCTTTCATTTACATTTGAAATTATATGGTTTTATGTCTTTGTTGTAAATTTAGATTTTCAAATATATTGCTTACATAGAATTGTGGATATATCTTCATTCCTTAAAATACATTTTAGTTGTCATATGTATGTTGTAACTTCAGATTGCAATTTTATATGTCTTGTAGAATAATTATTTGTACATGTAAAACATGTTATTTTCTGAGAATTTTTCATACATCTAATCTACCACATTTTATGCATTATTACATACGTTTTCCATTTCCTATCACGTACTAATGGAAACAACTTGAAAATAAAATGAAACAATACATTTCTGTCTTAGGGAAATCATTATTGTTGGCATTAATTTGTTAACCTACATACCTTTTTTCCATTGCTAACTAGATGCATAAGTTTCGATTGCCTTATCTCAAGCATTACACCGCACCCTTTGTTGCATTGGTAGTTGTAAATTCAAGTACACAAACTTTCATGCACAACTATTGACGATGTGATATTCATATCGAAACATTTTGTACACTCTCAAAACTACCTCAATAAGTGCATTCTAAAAAATTTCTCAATAATATGACTGAATGAACACTTCAATCCATGTCAACAAAAAGAGCCAATAGAATCCAAAATTGTATATCAAGTAAATTCGGTAGATGGAAAACCACGTTCTCTAAAAACCAAACATTCTTTACATTTCATAAAAAATATGTTTTAGAATCGACATTTTTTCACTTTCAAATTCAAAATCTACATTGCATGGATAATCCATTGCATTATCGCAGTAAGATTCAAATATACAATTCAAGTATATTACATTGCATTTTATTAACAATTATTTTGTCTAAATTATTTGGTTGTTTTCAATTGTTATTTTAGTTTGTTTTTTTTGTTTTTTTCAAACATATGAGAGGAGTTATTTTAGTTTTAGTTTTCAAACTCATTAATTAAATTACATGTATGTAACTCCTCTCCACTTGCAAACTTTCTTAATGACATGATTGCAAGACTTCTATAACATAACTAATTACTTATACAACTATCTCAAAGAGTTAAGGGTAACATACCTTCTTATACCTTGACTAGGGGATAATTTTTTTGCATTTTTTTGCTATTGATACTTAGGGATAAGGCCCGAGCCTACAAAAAAGATACATTAAGTTCCAATCCTATATAACATCGCTCATCGTAGGAATCTCAAATTATAAGCACCTTATCATGTTAACAGAGAGAGAGAGCAGAAGTTAACTCCATCCCACCCATCACATCTCATTACAAGCCTATAATCTGAAACCATAAAAATGATATACAAAGCATATCTCAAAACCATTCTAATCAAAATTCCTACCTATAGAGGCCTAAGACAGACTGACGAGTCACACTCCCCCAACACCATCATGTGGCACCAATGGAACCACCACCTTATTTCCTTTCATGTCGCCCAGATAATCTCCACTTCGAGTCCTCTCGCATCCTAAGTCAAGGAAGAGGGAAAAGCACAACAATGAGGCAATTCAACCGTAGATTCCCTTGGAAGAAAGAAACGTAGGTTTGAGGTAAGGGCTTCCTTCCTTTCGACGTGGTCAATATGAATTTTACCAAAACATGTACATGAAACTAAAGGCACATTATCCTCCCTTCCAAATCCACATGGTCCCAGTGTAGGAGAAATTGTCTAGAGGAATTGGATAGAATGTTGGCAGAGCTAAGACTTTGGGCCATCTCAAACACATTGTGCATGCCTCGTTAACTACTTCAGATCCAAAGATCAAATTCTTCTTGTGCTCACAAATATTTGCCTCTTCTACTCATGAGGCCTTCACCACTAACCATTCCTTCTACACCACTCCCGTATGGTAGAATTTTTAATCTTCCCATTCATCCATACGATAAAGGATTCCCTCGCATCTTTGCTAGTAAAATCCCTCTTCCGCTTCTTTTTTCTCAACCCTGCTTCCATATCAGATCTATTCTTTATTGTAAACTTGCCACCGTAACTCCCACAAACTCCCTAAAAATCTCAAACTCATCGTATCAAAAGAATAAATGCAAGGAATGAGGACGCACGCTAGAATCCACTATTAAATATATCTTTAGCACACTTCACATGGAGGAAAATACAGTTCCCTATACTTGGAAATCAATGTAATTATTTTCACATGTCACACCATTACCCTTGTTACCATTGACAATTATCATCACACTTGTCATCAAATCTATTCCCAATCGTAATGGAAGACCCTCTTAGCGTCATTGGAGATAGGAGAGAGAATGTCGCATGGATAGTTTCCCATCCACACTCGATGACTCTTCTAATCCAAATCCTAAACCTTTTCCCCTACATTAGCTAAGCAATCAACTAATTGTTGGGGTTAACACAAGGTTGTACATATAATATATCATATCTAAGCATACATGCAATAAAAATGGATATTCTACTAGAAGAAATATACAAAATAAGAGATATAAATCAATGCTAGATTTAACGTGGTTTACCCAGTGTGGGCTACATCCACCAAGAAACAAGCCAATATATTATCCAAAGCTTTCAAAAGATATACCAAGATCTACAATCTTCACACCTCTCGGATGTACAATACTTTCTTTCTCTCAAACTTCTCCTTTTTCTCCAAGAATTCTCTCTCACAATTATTCTCACAATAATCATTAACACTTTAATTTTTACTTCTAAACTCTAGCTTTCATGCTTATATAGGCATATACAAACTTAGGGAACTTAGCCATGCAATTACAATCAATAGATATGCTTTAATACTAAAATTAGATCTAATTCCCGTGATTTAATTAAAACACTCACACATAGGTAACCGACACCGGTTAGCCCTAACCGATGTTGGTTCCTCCTTTCCTAACCAATGTTGGTCATAGGTGACCGATGTCGGTCCCTCCTTAACCAATGTCGGTTATTGTATTTTCTTAAAAGTTTCATATTACATGCTAATCTGAAGTAATTGAGCTCCACAACTCAACAATCTCCCACTTGGAGATAAATTACTGCACTATACCTATACAACGTCATTCTTGGATCCTTTCTTAGCTTTGTTTCTTCCTCTTCAAGTCTCAAACTTAAAGACCAACAGAAGTGGAGTGTAGCTCTAACTTCTCTTTTGCTAATGGCTTCATTAGCATATCCACAGGGTTTTCACTCATATGAATCTTCTCCAATTTCATTTTCCCATCCTCCAATACCTGCCATATGTATGAAGTGATACCTCAATTGAATGTGTTTCATTCTTGAATGAAATGTTGAGTTATTTGCCAAATGAATTACACTCTGACTATCACTAAACAATTTATAATCATCTTGCTCCTTTCCCAACTCTTCCATGAACCTACTCATCCATATCATCTCCTTGTTAACCTCTGTAGTTGCAACATACTCTTCCTTTGTAGTAGATAAAGCCACAACCTTCTGTAATCTCAAAATCCAGCTAACTTTCGTCCCACTACTATGGAAAATATATCCAGTAGTGCTCCTCCTACCATCCAGATCTCCATCCATATCTAAATCAACATAGCCACATAAAGAAATATCTAAACCTCCATAACATAACTGCATGCTAGATGTCCCTCTCAAATACCTGAGTATCCATTGACTACTTTCCAATGTTCTTTACCTAGATTGGCCATAAATCTACTCACAACTCCCACTACTTGTGCAATGTCTAGTCTAGTACAAACCATAACATACATGAGACTCCCAACTGCTTTGAAGCATATGGTACTCGTGTCATGTATTTGACCTCCTCATGTGATGAAGGACACTGATATTTGCTCAATTTGAAGTGTCCAACCATAGGTGTACTCACCGGTTTTGAATCTTGCATGTTAAACCTTTCCAACACCTTATTGATATAAGCCTCCTAAGATAAATACAATTTCTTGTTCTTCCTATCTCTATGTATTTGCATGTCAAGGATTCTTTTTGCAGCTCCTAAATCCTTCATAGCAAATGTGTGAGCTAGCTTTCCTTAAGCTCACCAATGTCCTGCATACTAGATCCTACAATAAGCATATCATCCACATATAGTAACAAAATAATATAGCTCCCATTTTCAAGCTTTTTGAAATAAACACAATGGTTAGATTCACATCTCAAATAACCATGCTCATGCATAAAACTATCAAACCTCATGTACCATTGTCTTGGAGCTTTTTGAGCCCATATAGGCTCTTTTCAACCTGCACACTAATTTCTCCTTACCCTTGACTTCATACCCAAGCGGTTGTTGCATATAAATCTCTTCATCCAAATCACCATGAAGGAAAGTTGTCTTCACATCTAGTTGCTCTAAATGAAAATCATGTACTGCAACTAAACTCAATATAATACGTATGAAAGTCATCTTAACAACAAGAGAAAATATTTCACCAAAGTCAATACTTGTTTTATGTGCAAATCCTTTACTACAAGCCTTGTCCTTGTACCTTTTCTGTCCACCCTCTTCTTCCTTGATCCTGTAAACCCACTTGTTCTACAATGTCCTCTTACTTGCTGGCAAACTTAACCAAATCCCAAGTCTGTTTTGTTCCAAGGAGTCCATCTCCTCATCCATGTCATGCTCCCACTGCGTGGGTCTTATCCTACATTGCTTCTTCAAAAATTTCGGTTCACCATTATCAATTAATAATAAATAAAATAGAGAAGGTGTAAATCTTTCTAGAGGTTTACTTACCCTTTGAGACCTTCTCACAAGAGTTTGGGGTACCAAAGGCTCATTCTGGACCTCCTGACATTTGTATCCAAATATGACAAAGTTGACCGACACGGTCACACCTAACCGACATCGTTATGCTACTAACCGATGTCGGTTTGGCTCTTCTCCAGAATCGATACTTCGGTTTCAATGATCGATGTTAGTCAAGGGTCAACCAACCATTACAGTTATTCTTGTGTAACCTTGTATCGTATTATTTTTAAATCTGAGAGTTCATTTTCATTCATAAAATTCTCAACCGGTTCATCCTTGGGTACCAAAATTTGATCCCTATACATTCTCTTTTCATTCCATTCAATATCATGAATCCTAATAATTTTAGAATTCTCTAAATCCCAAAAATAGAATCTGAAATCACCAGATCCATAACCAATGAAAGTACATCTCTTGGATTTTACATCCAACTTTTTCTTTTTCTCTTATCAATATGCACAAAATCTTCTAAACCAAAAACTTTAAGAAAAGAAAGATCTACCTCTTTTCTGGTCCAAGCTTCCTCTGGTATTCCTCCATCTAGTGAACTTGAAGGCCCATGGTTAATCAAATAAACCATTGTATCAATTGCTTCTTCCCCAAAACTGCAAAGGCAATCCAAATGTATCCTCATACTTCTAGCATGTTCCATGATTGTCCTATTCATTCTTTCTGCAACACCATTCTCTTGTGGTGTTCTTAGAACCATCCTTTCTCTATGTATTCCATTCACTGAACAATAATCATTAAAATCCTTGCTACAATATTCACCACCATTGTCAGATCTAAGGCACTTTAACTTTGAATTTGATTCATTCTCAATAAGGGCTTTCCATCTTTTAAAAGTATCAAAAACATCATATTTATGTTTAATACAATAAACCCATACCTTTCTTGTAGCATCATCAATGAAAGTAACATAATACTGGGATCCTCCATGAGAAGCTACCTAAGCTGGTCCCCACACATATGAGTGTACAAGCTCCAATTTTCTCCTTCTTAGTTGCCCCAACTTTGAGAAATCTCACTCTCTTTTTCTTTCCAAAGACACAATGCTCACAGAAATCAAGATCTAAATCTTTCAAATCTGATAACTTACCCTTAGCCTTTAAGATTTGCATTCCTTTTTGACTCATATGGCCCAACCGATTATGCCACATGCATGCATCTGAATCTGAAGTAGATAACATAGAAAATGAATCAATAACATAGGTAGATAAATATAATGTTCCTACCTTCTTACCTCTTGCCACAACAAAAAACCCTTGGTGACTTTCCAAGAGTCTGATTGTGAATGTAACCATGTAACCAACTTCACCTAGTTTCCTGCAAAATAAGATTCCTCTTGAGGCTTGGCACATGCCTCACATCTTTCAATACCCATGTATTTCCATTCTACGCAATTTTAGATGAACTTCCCTTTACCAATAATACTACAAGGTTCATCATCACCCAAATAAACATGCCCAAAATTGCCTTGACATAATTTTTGAAATAACCCTTATTAGGGGTTGCATGGAAAGAAGCTCCTGAATCTAAAACCCATGATTCTATTCTATTATCCAAAGAAAGAATAAGAGCATCTTGCATTACCTTTGCTGTAATATTTGCCTCCTTATTTGACTCTTTACCTTTTTCTAGGTGTTGGTTCTCTTTATCCTTTGACCAAAAATATTTCTTTACATGTCCTTTCTTTCCACATTTCCAACAAGTAATTCCCTTACCTCTAGATTTAGATCTGTCATCCCTTGACTTTGATTTCCCATTATTCTTACTCTTAGATCTCTCCTTCTTTCTACCTCTCTTTTTCTACATTCAAAGCATTCCTAGATGATGATTCCTCTATACTTTTCCTATGAATTTATTCATTCAAGATTATACTAACCACATCATCAAAATTCAAAATATTATTAGCAGATGTTGTATTACTAACATCCATTACCAAGTTATCCCAACTATCGTGAAAGAACATAAGAATAAAAGTGCTTTCACTTCATCATCAAATAGAATATCAACCAATTTTAATTGATTTACAATAGATCGGAAATCATTCAAATGACTAGATGCAGATCCACCTTCATGCATCTTAGAACTAAATAGTTTCTTCATCAAATAAAATTTATTTGAAGTACTAGGTTTTTCATATAAATTAGCAAGAGATTTCATTAACTCTACCATAGATGTTGCTTTTGTAATATTGGAAGCCACGATGCTGTCAGGCTCAATCTTATAGATCCCAAAGCCTTTCTGATCAAGAATCTTCCATTCTTCATCAGTCATCTTCGTAGGTCTAGACTTTTCATCCAACGGTAAGTACAAATCTCTTTGATACAGATAATCCTCAATATGTATCTTCCATAATTGATAATTTTGGTCGTCAAACTTCTCTACCTTGTATTTGTTTTCTTCTGCCATTGTTGTAGCTCCCACTCAATCAAAAAACCCTCTGTGAGTAAATTTTTCAACACATAAAACCCTCAAACAAATCTCTGATACTAGTTTTTGGGGTTAGCACAAGGTTGTACAGATAATATATCAGATCTAAGCATACATGCAATAAAAGTAGATATTCTACCAGAAGAAATATATAGATAAAAGATATAAATCAACACCATATTTAACGTGGTTCACCCAATGTGGGCTACATCCACCAAGAAACAAGCCAATCTATTATCCAAAGCTTTCAAAAGATATACAATTGAATATCTACAATCTTCCACACCTCTCAGATGTACAATACTTTCTTTCTCTCAAGCTTTTCCTTCTTCTCCAAGAATTATCTCTCTCACAATTATTCTCACAATAATCATTAACACACAATTATTACTTTTAAACCCTAACTTTTATGCTTATATAGGCATATAAAAACTTAGGGCACTTAGCCATGCAATTACAATCAATAGATCTACTTTAATGATAAAATTAGATCTAATTCCCATGAGTTAATTAAAATATTCACACATAGGTAACTGATGTCAAGTTAGCCCTAACTAATTTCGGTTCCTCCTTGCCTAACCGATATCGCCATAGGTGACCAATGTTGGTCCCTCCTTAACCGATGTCGCTTATTGTATTTTCTTGTAAGTTTCATATCGCATGCTAATATGAAGTAATTGAGCTCCATAGCTCAACACTACTTGGTTACCACTAGGATTTATATGAGAAAATGAGAGCTCTAAGAAAAAAGAAGGAATGGACCTGATCTGTTGAATAATTGGCTCCAACACCCATGCCTTGATGTGGTTTGATTTTATGGATTCTATAATGATCTGAGAGTCCCCCTCTATCTATAACCGAGGCCAATTCTGATTTTTGCTTTAATAAGCCCAAAGAGAAGAGTCATGCCCTCAACAGTATTATTGGTTGAATCATCACAATCTACTACCATAGCCAACAAAGGATAACTTTCTGAGTTCCTAAAAATACAACCACAACCAGCTTTACCTGGATTCCCTTTAGAAGCTCCATCAAAATTTAATTTTATCCACCCTTTCATAAGGGCATCCATAATGTATCCGAATCAATCCTACTCCCATTATCAGGAGGCTCTTGACTATATTTCCAAGGAATTAAGGTTGATTTGTAGAAGAAAGGCCATTATCCTAATTGATACTACAAACCATATTCTTGCCCCATATCTTAATTGATTTTGAAAGAAGACCTTCAATCTTATTCCACATGTCTAAAAGACAAACACCCACTAGAAAATTCTTCAATTACGTTCCAGCCATATGCTCTATATTACACCATTGGGGTTAGATTATAGATAAGCTACAAATCCTCATGAGATAATTTCCAATACCATTGCACTACTAACTCAAAAACCAAGCCCAAAAGGACCCAATAAATATTCCACTACCTCCAGAAAATCTCCCAAATTTCTTTAGCAAAGGGACAATGGATAAAAATATGATTTCTTGATTCCTCCCATTCTTCACACAAAAAAATAAGTAGTCCCATGGAAGCCTCCTTTATCAAATTTTCAAAATTCACACATTTACCTAGAGATGCAAGCCATAGAAATATGTTTGCTTTTGAAATCCTTCTTTTACCAAATAATTTTTCTAGGAAAGCTCATATATTGATCATGTCTCACATAACACCTCATAAACCCTTTTCATAGAGACTTCCCCATTACTTTCCTCTTTCTAGATCAACCTATCCTCTAAATCTCTATTAGGTAGGGAGGAGTGGCCAACAATCATTTCAAGAGAAGTTGTGTTTGACTTTATTAACACAGTCCTTAGTGGATATGCTTATCTATCATCTTACCCCTTCCTTGACACATGTATAGTCGTGCACCAAGGTACCCCATATTTTAACAAATTCTTCCTTAAACAATCCAATGACCGCATCATCAAGCCAACACCCCACTCGGATGCCAAAATCCTCCCGAGAAATAAATCTTATTTCCCTTATGTAATTGCCATTTTATACCCAATTATGTAATACACGTACAAATCTTAATGAAATTCCATATTTCAGACCCCAAGGAGCTCTTCCTATAATAAAATTTTCTCGGGATCCAAAGAGTCCAAATATTTTGCTCGAACGATCCTACACCACAAATGGTCAAAGCTTGTTTCATCATAATATAGTACACAAACCCAAACCTCCTTTTTTAGGTTGATGAGACCTCTTCTCGGGATACTAGACAAAACTTCTTTTTCTCCTCGTAACCACTCCATAATAAGTTCTTTTGAAGCCTAGTTATAATCTTGGCTACTACCCAATTTTAAAGAGAGACATATAATAAGAAGGATATGTTTAAGGAGATGAGTGGATAAGCTCATCTATTCTAGCTATATTCAACCACTTGCCTTTCCAAGAGGCCAACTTTATTTGAATTCGATCTACCACTAGTTTCCATAATAATTTCCCAACCAAACCCCCAATCAAATGCATACCTAAATAAATGTTAGGAAGAGACCTAGTGAAAAATCCAAAAATGTCATCTATACTACGTTGCAAATCTGGTTGCACATTTAAGAAATAAACTACTGACTTCTGAGCACTTACCTTCTATCCAACCACCCTTTCGTAAATGTTAGTGTAGGCTTTATTTTCCACATTTTATTTGTATTATCCTACTCGGGATATTCCACCTCACTTGAGTTTCCTTACACTTATGGGATATGTTTACTTAGGTATACACTTGACTACACTATTCTAGGTGTTGGTACCACTTGTCTACACTATTCTAGGCATTAGTTACCACTTGACTACACCATTCTAGGTGTTGGTTACCACTATTCTAGGTAGAGATTGTCATGACTCTAGGAGGAGGTAACACATTCACCTCCTATATGTACATCTCTTGCATTATTCTATTTAATCGTATTGAGTTAGAGATATTTATGTGTTATTATAGTTATCTCTCTTGTATTTTCATAATTTGGAGTCTTCTATGTGTAAATACTAAATCACACATGTTGGGTACATTTCTAGGTCCTGGTCATATACCATTATTCATACGATTCCTAAACAAGAAAAGTACTAATTAACAACTATCTTTGGCCTCTTTTCTTTCTTTTTTGTTTCCTTCTTGGTCTTACACACCCTACTGCCTTGTCGACTTTCAATACTTTATATTTTCTAAGTCTATACACCAATACCTAGCTAGGACACAAGCACCCGTGCACTGCCCTCATCCCCTCATCTTTGTATTTTTCTCGGTTCTTTTGGGCCTCTTCTAGCCTTTGGACATATTGTGTTCTTATGGGTCAACCTTTTAGTGGTTAATTATGAAATTCAAACAAAGGAATCATATAAATACAAAGCTATGTGACCATAATAAAGGAACAAGCACTAAACATCTATTATCACCACCTAAGGTTGCATCCAAAGGCATTTCAAGAGAATCAAAGCATCCATCTAGCTTCACATAAGGTACATTGTTCTGCATACACTTTATAGGATGGGAAGTTCATTTTTTCATGCACACATCTATTTACATATTCTACATCTAGCTATTGCTCACTATCAAGTGCATCTTACAAAAAGAGCCACCTAGGGAACAATTATACACACACACTTGTTGAACTACATGGAGTTTGAAATGTAGTGCAATGCTTGGTTGGTAAGCTCACTTTGTCAAGTGACCACCACCGGGTCAATTAAACTCCCCATTTGCATCTTTTTCTTTTTATGTTTTGATTTATTTTTGGGTTTTGTAGGTGCTCTTTCTCTTTTTAGGTTATAGGTGAATTCTACCGGCATAGTATGATATACATGCGATCAACAACAAAGAGGCATTTAACAACATCAAAGAGACACAATGAAAAATCCTTTCTAGAGGTTCTACGTAGTCACGGGCACCCAGAGAGAACTGGGCGACAGTCTCAGCCCCCTTGATCCAGGCACCCTGACCCAATCCAATCGCCTATTCTTTTTGGCATTTTTGACAATTCTACAATTTTATGGGCTTGGTTTCTGACAAATACCTTCCAGGATTATTGCAAAATCAGATAAGTACTTTATCCCTTCCCTTACACCTAGGGTTTTAATTTTCTAGCTTATTGCTTAGGTCAAATATGTACTTTATTTCTTATTATTTCATTGTGACTCTGTAATTAGGGTTTTACAAATTTAATATTTGTTAAATCATTTGGTGAACCCATTTCTTGAACCCACCTTATTTCTAGGTCTTTTATCATGATCTTATTATGGCTCAATCTTATGGTAAATTTACTAAAGCCCACCTTCAAGAGCTCAATGATCATCTTTTTGAACATCCTCACAGATCTAGATCTACTTTATTCGCTTCTCATGTGAGGAAGCCACCAATCTTACAAAGCTTAATGTTCCTACTTCCATCCTCACTTTCATGCCTATTGTTACTCAACCTCTTGCTTCCACTCTTCTGCCTAATTTTGTTATTCCCATTTCCATTCCTAATCCCATCAATCACTTCATTCACCTCTTTTTCTCACACACGGCAAGTCTCTTCCACTAGCACTCAAGACTTAGCTTCTTTATTTATCAAAATATTCAAGTCCAAATCGTCAATTACTGCAAACAAACTACTTCTTGTGCATCTCCATCTCTAGATTCCACATTACTACTTCATACTCCTTTCACACCTGCCATTTCCACTTATGCACTTCCTCCAAATTTCATCACTCCCAAGCTACCCATTTTCAATGGCCATGGTGATCCTCAAGAGAATCTTTGAGAATTTCATGTAACATGTCTAGATTATGTGGATGATCACACTTTACTTACAAATCTCTTTCCTAAAAGTCTTTAAGATTATGCAATGTGTTGGTTCTACAATCTACTTGTCCACTTGATAACATCTTTTACGCATTTAGCCGATGTTTTTCTCGCTCATTTCTCAATCAATATCGGCTCTAATATATCATATGGTCAATTAACAAAAAGTAAAAAAAAGATCTAATGAGAATCTAAAAGATTATGTCTTACGATATAAGAAAAATATAGCTAAGATGTCTAATGTACTAGCAGATTCTAAATTACAAGATATCTTTTGTACAAAGTCTTTTATCTCCATTACAATAAAGTTTCATCTTTAAGACATCTCCATCATTCAATCATCTATGTCATACTATTAAATTACATGAAGGCAAACTTCTCTCCATGGGAAAGCTTAAATATCATGAGTAGGCTTCATCTTCGACTCGTTTTCAAAGAAAATCAACTTTCAATCCCTCTACTAAGCCTACTTGAAGCTAAAACAATTGTTAATGTTGTTACTACTCTTGAGAAGCTTCAATGACAACCTCCGAAGTGTACATTTACAAAGCTTTATATTGCTCCACATCTTCTATTACCACAACTAGTTGAGAGAAATCTTATTACGCTTCCTCCTCCACTAAATTTGGACCCATATCGTCTAAAAGGTCATAATTACAATGAAAATTTTAGATGTAATTATCATCAATGCATTGGGCATTCTACAAATCAATGCTTCAAACTTCATAATCTTATTCAAGATCTTATCGATAATAATGAAACTAGAGCTTCTTGAGCGTACAACTTCTACGTTGGTAAATGAAAACCACAAGCTCAATATATTTAAGAATCCTCTTCCTAAGAATGCAAAAGCAAGTTGGGTGATTCTTCAGCTAATCATACATATCATGCAGTGCCTCCTCCTTCATCGAGGGCTCTTTATTTTCTAGTTGCTCACGCTGATGCATCTCCACCAATCATTGCTTTCTCTGATCATGACTATCATGTTACATTCTCTTCTAACACATTACATATCAATGATTCTATTTGATCTTATGTTATTAACAATACTATGATCAACATGTCGATCTTCTTTTTTATGTGCATTCTATTGCATCCTTGTTGTTATCGATTTTATGCTCTCACAAATTTCATATCCGATTCCTAAATCTTACGGTTTGTCAAGCTTCCAATCCTTTTCATTGGTCCTCTTACCATGCTTGTGTTATTCCTTGTGGAACCTTCATTCAAAGGGTATACCATGCTATTAGGTCTTCCTTGGCTTCGTACTACTCACACTATCATTTCCATGAATCACTCATGTCTGAAGCTCATTCATAACAAGCATGCATTACTATCAATAGTGTTTCACCTTGCACACCATGGACATAGCCTCCTCTTGAGGTTTCCATTACAATCACTAGAGTATCTAGGTCCTCGACCTCTCAATTCTAAAGCGTAATTTTCTCCTAACTCGCATGTTTGCACATGACCTATTGGTGTCATCGGTATACTAGTTCATCTCATCAAACTAGGCCCACCACTTGAATAAATCCTTGACATAGGTATACATTACCTCCTCGATTTTCTTCACATATGCATACATCACCTCCACTATCTACTTCACATAGGTGCATATCACCTCCTTAGTCTCCTTTTCCTACATTTTCACCATCGTTTAGGTCTCATGCACATAGGTATCATTCACCGATGCATCATCAATCTCCTATATCACCAATCTCTAAGCATGACCACATGCCTTTATCTCTGCAAGAACCGGGTGGAGGACCCCCATCCTTCACTTTCATCAGATATATCACTTAACATCATACACTTGGGGGCATCATGCTTACTCTTCCCCCTTCTAACAGCATTATCAGGTGTCTCCCATTTATACTATGTCACTTCATATTTTGAATCTCATCTTTCTAGTACATCTTGATACACTTTTATCGTCATTACCCTATGACACACTCTCTTGTGCTAAATTTCACACTTGACTATTGATGCCATACTACATTTATAAACCTCACATCACATACACATTTCATATTTGCACATTTACAACACATCTTATCTTTCACATCACACTCTCACACATCGTCACTACACGATGACACACTCTAGTTCCACAGTTCATACTCGACTACTTAGGGTCTAAATCTGAAATGAAACTCATCACACTCACTCACTCTTTATGCTCTACGATTTGTCGATAATATCTTTCTAGTGCTCATTCAAACCATTTCTCGATGATGCACTCTTGTTCTATGGTTCATTCTTGATTGTTGAGGGGTTTTTATAAATGAACTCATCTCATGCATACTCATTCACTCAGGGGGCATGTTTCTCTATCATAATCACATTGCATATCATCCCATCTCACTCACTCACAACATACTGCATATCTTGGTTCACATTTATTCTTGCTTACTTATACTTACATGTACACTTTGCTTACTATGTTAGATATATACATTATATGTCATTATCTTTATCATATACACATGCACGTTCACTTTCCTTCTAGTTGTGAATGCAGCCTTTACATAGATTGTTACATGTAGCATGGATGTTTGGCACTATACCTCTTACCAGTCCCACAACGGCTCTTGGGGGCATTTACTTTCACACATCACATGTGTTATTGTTTCATTTTATAGTACTTTTCTTATTCTTACTAACACACTACTTTATATTGGATCATACATACTTTGACATAATTTTTATCTTTCTAACATGCTAATGGGTGCTTCATGTGCAACATTTTCTTTGTAGGAACTATTTTCCACCATGGTTGTCTGTTACTTTTTTTGCTACTGTTTGTCATTGTTTTCCATTGTTTGCGGGCTTTTCCCTTTGTCTTGTGTGCACATTGTATGCTTTTGGCCATTTTGTCCTTGATTGTCTTGTGACATTATGAGTGATGTCCCATGTTTGAAACCCACTTTTCGTGGTCTACATTATTTTATTGCTTGCTAGATTACACATTGTCTTATATATGCATATTTGTCTTGTTTACACTAACACTTGTTTCTAGGCACTTTGTTTGCATTTCCTTGGTTTTTACCAAGAACATTCCCACCTTGGGGGCATAAGTTTCAGATAAAATTCCAGTCCTCTCCTTTGAGTTGCATTCTCCTAGTGATGTCACATGCACCCCAAACAAGGGGGCATACATTGGGTGAATAGTCACCCCATTCAAAATTTAGAGTCATAGTACATCATAGTTCAATATACAATAACATAGTCTTTAGTATAGAAATGGCCCAAAATCTTACTTGGGTCTTCAACATAACATAAATGCCAACACCCAAACATAGACATGAGTGCCTAGGTTCATCTTACCCTTCCTAGGTTCCTATGACCAGGGGACAATTATAATGTTTTTCTCATATCAACATAGTTTTCACAATTTTACACAACAATTTTCTCAGTACAGACACAATCCTCTAACAATCAACATGCATGTTTTCTCCATTTTTCTATTTTTGCATTGGATCAAACTAGATCAAATAATTGAACAAATCAGATCACACCATTTGCGGTGGTATATAAATAATCGGGAAGCAGTCAAATAATGGAGAATAACACTAGACCTTTCTCCTTATACTTCTTTTATCGTGGAGTGAGATCACCCAAAAAAACTCGCACTTAGCGTGAGATCGCTGAAAAACTCGTACTTGGCATGAGATCACCTAAAAACTCATCCTTCTACAACATTTTCATTTTCAAGATCTTTCTACACTCTTCACTCATCATGGATCATGTGCACATGTTCCTTTTCACATTTTACACTTTTACAAACATATTTGGATCAAATTTTTCATATACACATATTTGACTACTCTTTTGCTCTTCTCTTTTATAGGTCCTGTCCTTATGGGAAGAAAAATTCATCACATCATCGTTAAGCACAACAAGTGACAATGGAAAATATACAAACACGACATATACACATACACTTTCACCCCTAGGGTCACTTCCTCTTCTCTATCTTCCACGCTTCATTTTTATCACTCCATGTTTTTTCTTGTCTCCTCGGCATGCTTTCACCATCAATCTACATGGTTATTAGGTATGCATATTCTATCTACTTTATGTTATCGAGCATTCACTCAACAAAATAAAGTGGGGAAAATATAGACACTAAATCATACACTTTGGGTACATTTCTAGGTCTTGATCACATACCACTATTCATATGATTCCTAAGTAAGAAAAGTACTAATTGAACCACTATATTTGGCCTCTTTACTTTCTTTATGGTTTCCTTCTTGGTCTTACACACCCCTACTGACCTAGTTTGACATTTGATACTTTAGCTTTTTGAGTCTGGACACCAGGTTCAGATCCAGGACACACGATTGCCTAGGTGCCCTCATCCCCTTTAGGCACCCCGACCTCTTTGTATCTTTCTCACTTCTTTTGGACCTCTTATAGTCATTGGACATCTTGTTTTCTTATGGGTCAACCTTTTAGTGGTTAATTTAAAATTCAAACAAGGGAATCATATAAATACAAAGCTATGTGACCATAATAAAGGACCAAGCACTAAGCATCTATTATCACCACCTAAGGTTGCATCTAAAGAAATTTCAAGATCATCAAAGCATCCATCTAGCATCATTCACAGGGATAAGGGATTGCATTCTTCTACATACACTTCATAGTAGGGAAGTTCATTTTTGCATGCACACATCTATTTACATCTTCTACATCTAGATATTACTCGTTATCAAGTGCATCTTGCACATAGAACCATCTAGGGCATGATTCTACACACACATGCAAAACTACATGGAGTCTAAATTGTAGTGCACTACTTGGTCATAAGCTCATTCATTGGGTGACCACCGGGTCAAGTTGATATAACTCCCCATTTGCATCTTTTTCTTTTTAGGATTTGATGTGGTTTGTGGTTTTGTAGGTTTTTTCTCTTTGTAGGTTACATGCAAATTTTGTGGGCATAGTGTGACATACATGCGATAAAAAATGAAGGGCAATGTCATTGAAGTGACACAATGAAAATCATTTTCAAAGGTTTTGCGTAGTCACGGGTGCCCAAAACCAATCTTGATGCCTAGACAAACCCCTCGACCCGAGTCCAAGTGCCATAAATCTTGACATTTTCGACACTTTTGCAATTTTAAGGCTCAATTCACGACAATATATTCCTTCCTATTCCATCAGTTTTCCATCTCAATACATCTTCAGGATTATTACAAAATCAACTAAGTACTTTATCCCTTCCCTTGCACTTAGGGTTTTAATTTTATCTATCTCATTGCTTAGGTCGATCTATACTTTATTGATTATTATTTCATCATGGTTTTGGAATTAGGGTTTTACAAATTCAATATTTGTTAAATCGGTATGTTTTCTTTGTTTTTCTTAGAACAATTCACATCTCGCATTATTCACCTATGCATTCTTTGAACCAACATATTTGTGGCACTTCTCTAATTTGGTATCGGGGTTGGGTTGGTATTGAGTTTATCTTGTTATTATTTTACAAGTTTATTTTCATTTGAGGTCATTATTTGTAAGTATTTAGGTGTTGGTTTTCTGGTTTATGGGTATATAATGTATTTTTATGATTGTAAGGTTTACAATCCCACATAATACATATATAGTTGTGGAGATTTCTTTTTTGCAGCCCTAAATCATTGTTGTAGGATCCCTAGAACATTTATCTAGATCTAGGTGTTTCCAGACCTGTGAAGGGCATTTTCACCTATGGTAGTGTTTTGCATTCATGCTTAGACTTGTAAAAGGTATTTTTCCTAATCAAGAGGTGTTTTCAGGACCCACAAAAAGTTTCCAACAACCCATACACGCATTGAAGATCCAACTTGAGTTACTTTTTTAAGCTACACAAATCTATGGAATTTTAAGAGCCGCATGATGCATGTCTTCTTGATCCAACATGGCCATAGCACGTGTGCGGATGCATCTTGGATTCATCAAAATCCACCTCCTCCTTTTCATAAACTATATTTTAGTGAAAAAAGTGCATTTTAAGTTTTATGCAAATTCATTTAAAAGCAGGGGATTATTTATGGGAAATAATTATTGTAAAAATTTGATTGATAGATCAATATTGATTTTCATTTTTACAAATGTTAAATATTTTTCATTTCCCAAATCATCGGACCTATTTATTTTCATTTCTGAAACGCACTAGGCTATAAAGTGCCAAAACTATGGGGAACCTTTTTGATATAGTTTCGGGGGTGTGCAATGTGTTTCCTCTCTTGTTTAGAACTTCTTTTTCTACACATTTCTTTGTTTTTGTAACAATTACCACAAATTTTCTTTACTGGACTAATGGATCCAAGTATAATTAACCCACTTACACCTTTTAAATACCATGAATGAAAATTAAAAATGACCATTGCACTTAGGAGTAAAGGGTTGTCAGTATCGATCGAATGGGGTTAGAGGTTGAGCCTAGTAAGTGTGATGAAGATTTTGGTATTTTGTGTCTTTTAGTGTCTCTCAAACTCCTCTTTCACATAGATTCAACCACATCTCCCAACCATGAGCTAGAAATATAACTTATCATATTAAATCCTAGAAAATTTGACGCCTTGGAAGATTTCTTTACCAATCTCAAGTCCTTACGATTGTAGTTAAAAGTATGTGGAACAAAAAAAAGGATGAACTACTAGTTCTTTCGGTGCATTCTAAAGTAGTTCCTGACTGCTCTATCTTTGTCTCTACCTTATATGATACCAAGAGGGATCTTGGATCCACATGGTCTATGCCATCTTTAAATGATTTTATTTTTGATTTTACCAAGGAGCAAGACAAGTTAATTCAAATGGGCACCTTGAAGTCATCCAAACTTCAAGCCCTCATAGCCGGAATGGGAAACTTAAATTCTCTAGCAACCAAGAGAAGAAGAAAAATAACTAGGATCTAAAAAAGAAGAAAGAACATAAATCCACTACCTCTTCCAAGTCTACCAACAAAACCTATAGTTCAAACGTGAAACCTAAGAAGGAAAAGGTTAAGTGTGTCTATTGCAATAAACTTGGGCATAATGAGAACAAATTTATAAAGAAGAAGATTAACCACATCAGTCATCTCCTTGAAAAGAACAACACAGAGTCCCTAAATATATCAAACAATCTTCATCATCCCAAGAATCTACTAAAGAAAAGGGAAAGATAAAGAGAAATATAAGGGAAAGGCACTTTGGTTATAGTTGCATCCTCATCTACTCCTTCTTGGGTTATCAACTATGGTGCTTCACACCACATGGGTTCATCACGGGTTAAGTTTTATTCCTTCGAGCCTATGAACATGTCCTCCATCACTTTGGGTGATGATACTCTTACCATAGTTTCAGGGAGAGGGCATGTTGAAGTCAAAGGTGGAACATTCACAAATGTTCTCACTATACATTCACTTTCAACTAATCTCCTATTAGTATATAAAATGAATCATATAGGGAAGGGCATGAAAGTACTATTTGATCTAGATTCAATTGAGATTAGGGAGTTGCATAGCTACATCACAATAGCAGTGGGAAGGGAAGATCACCATGTTAGGTTATATACCTTCTCAGACTTTACACCTGATGTTTCCCCTACTACATTACTCACACATTTAGATGGAGTTAGCAGATTATGGCATGAGCGGTTTGACCATATTAACTACTACTACCTTGAGCATCTCAGTCATCATGACATGGTTATAGGATTTCCTAAAGTTAGTTTCTCAAAGGGAATTTGTGAGGGTTGTGCTCTTGGAAAACACCATGAAGATAAATTTGACAAAGGAAAATCTTGGAGAGCTTCAACACATTTAGAGTTGATTCACAATGATGTCATAGGGGATTTTCCCCATCCTTCTTTCACTGGGGCCAAATATTATCTCACCTTTATAGATGAATTTACCAGATATGCATGGGTCTACTTCCTCGGTCGGAAGTTTGAAGTGTTCAAATAAATTTGGGACTTCAAGGAACTCACTAAGAAACAATTTGGGAAATGCATCAAATTTATTCGAACAAATAATTGGGGGTATGTTAGCAACATATTTGAGCATTTTTGCACCATAGAGGGTATTGATCTACAAAGTAAAATTCTTTACACTCCTCGGTAGAATTACATAGCAAAATGTAAAAATAGGTCCTTGAAAGTGATTGAAAACTATATGATCCACTCTAAATCATTGACTCTACGAGTTTTGGGAAAAACCATTAATTGTGCATGTTATGTATAGAATCGGGTTCTCCATAAATATTTGAAAGATATAACTTCCTTTGAATCTTGGCACAATAAGAAACTAAAACTTAAGCACTCTAGGTTCTTCGAGATCACAAGCAATGACACACATCCCCAAAAATAAATACGAGGTAATGGAGCCTCAATCCAAACCTTGCATCTTTGTTGGGTATCTAGAGGTGTTCAAGGGCTATATAATTATCCATCCTACTACTAATGATTTTTTCATCAAGAGAAGTATTAAGTTTCGGGAGAGTACCACTGACTCTTTACTTGATGTTTATCCATATACTATAGCATCACTTAGTTTTGATGTGCATTCTAAGGATTCAAATCATCCTTATCAGGTTTTTGAGGTAGGGTCTTCTACTTCTTTCAGTTTTGATAGTGAGAAAAGTAATAAGGAGTCATCCTCATCTACTTCTAATCATACTTCAGAGGATGAGGATTTTTCACATGACTCACCCACTTCAAGATCTCTTTGTGCTAGGTAGACACTTAAAAGTGCAAACACTTGGGCATGAGATCTAGAGGATGAAAAAAATACTTGGGAAGACTATCGAGTAGGGCACATGCCTTGTATGCTTCATGATAGATCCAAAAACATTTCAATAGGCATCGAGCATACCAGAGTGGGATAGTGTTATGCATGAGGAAAATCATCACACTTGGGATTTGACTTCACTTCCTAAGAGAAGGAAGATGGTTCGATGTCGATGGATATATCGGACCAAATTTACAATAGGTGGGTTAGTTGATAAGTACAACACTTAGTAGCCAAGGTTTTTTCACAAGTATTCGACATAAAATACTCGAGACCTTTGCACCCGTAGGTAAGATGAATTCGATTAGACTCACACTTGTTTTAGCCACAACCCATGGTTAGAGTGTCCACTAGATGGATGTGAAGATTGCTTTTCTTCACAGAGACCTACATGAGGAGATGCATATGGAGAATTCACTTGGGTTTGTTGAAGATTCATCCTTAGTTTACAGATGCAAGAAATCCATCTATGGCCTCAAGCAAGACCCTTGGGCGTGGTATGCCAAGATGGATTCCTTCCTCCTAGCTTATGGTTTCACTTGGTGCTATTTAGATTCCAATGTATATCTATTGCAGTGGGATGATTCATTATTGATAGTGGTACTTTATATTGATGTCCTTCGATCATTAGGAGTACTTCATCAACTATATTAGCAGTGAAGAGAGATATTTAGGATAGATACACCATGACTGACTTGATTCTATTACACTACTTCTTTGACATTGAGATCATATATTTTGATTCAGGATTTCAATTTCATAACCCAAGTAATCTCTTGATCTTTTAGCTCGGTTTCACATGGATGGTTGCAAGCCATCTCGACTCCATTCTTATCTAGAGTTAAGATTGAGGCTGATTGTTCCTCACCCTTTGGTTGACGTTAATTTGTATCGATAACTTGTTGGCATCCTTATTTACTTGACTTGCACTGAATTGATATCTTTTATGTTGTTGATATTGTTTTAAGGTTCATGCAGGAACCCCATGATATGTATTGGAAAACAAATAAGATTATTTTGCACTACATTCAGGGCTCACATAGATATAGGATTCATTATAGGGTTGGTTCATACATTGACTTGGTCGGCTACATATACTTAGATTGGGTAGATGATACCAAGTGTCGTAAGTCAACTTCAGGTTACAGTTTCTCATTGGGTTTTGGTCCTACTAGTTGGTCAAGTAAGAAGCAGAATGTTATTTCTCTATCATCAAGGAGGAAAAGTACATTGGGTTTGTTAATGCAACTACTAATGTTATTTATATTTAGGGGATTCTTTGAGCTTGACATCCAAATCGGGTAGCCTACGGTCATCTTTTGTTACAACCAGAGCACCATCTAGATATGTAGGAATCCAGTTCTTCATCACAAAAACAAACACATTGAAATTCACATGCATTTAATTCGGGAGCACATTCTTGAGAATTTCATTGATTTGATATTCTACCGCTTTAGAGAAGGTTGCTTTGACATCTTCACCAAACATTTCACCTAGAGCAAGTTCATTCATCTACGAGCTTTTCTTGAGGTGCGGCCTACATCACCAACTTCATCATCTTTATAGGGGCCTTCTAGCCTCTTCACTTCTTAATTTCTCTCTTTTGGGGGATTTTTTCCTCTAGGTTTTATCCTTTTACTCTATCTTATGAGAGATTTCATTGTAAGTGTGTACCTCATCGGCCTTATTGTTGGGACCCACTTTCATTTTTTTCACTACCCACCTAAGTTGTGCTTATGGAGGTGTTAGTGTAGGATTTATTTTCCTCGATTTATTTGTATTATCCTACTAGGGATATTCTAACTCACTTTAAGTTTCCCTTCACTTATGGGATATGCTTTCTTAGGTATCTATTTGATTACACTATTCTAGGTGTTGGTTTCCACTTGACTACACTATTCGGGTGTTGGTTACCACTTGACTACACCATTCTAGGTGTTTATTACCGCTATTATAGGTATAGATTTCCATGATTCTAGGAGGAGGTTACACAATAACCTCCTATATGTACATCTCTTGCATTATTTTGTTTGATCATATTCAATTGGAGCTATTTTTGTGTTATTACAATTATCTCTCTTGTATTTTCGTAATTTACGATCGTATATGCTTGCTTTTCTTTGTCTTAGAACAATTCACATCTCACATCATTTACTGTGCATTATTTGAACCAACAAATCCATGGTGCTTATCTAATAGTAAATTTGTAAACTCTCCTAAAATATATTGGCCTCGACAATAAATGCATCCCCTATTAGGGCAATGGCATCAAAAATTTGAGAAATGATCACCTCTTCAATTCCGGTGGAAATCTTCAAACCTTTCAATTCCTTTATGTATATTTTTTTAATAGCCGGACTCAAGCCTTCGCGCTTATTAAGAATGAGAGGGAGAAATTAGACCCCCTGCCTTAGACTCCTTGAAGAGTTGAAATGTCTAGTAGGAACACCATTGATAAGAACAAATAATTTTAGGGTAGTAAAACAATTCTTGGTCAATCTGAATTCAACTCGGGAAATCCAAACCTTTCCAGGTCCTCTTCCAAAACTTCCATCTCACCCTATCATATGCCTTGATCATCTCAAGCTTAATTATCATTCCCAAATTCTTCTTATCTCCTAAAGAGTGAATGGCTTCATGAACCATCACGATCCTTTAAAAATTTGTTTACCTTCTACAAACCCACTTTGGCTATCTCAAATGATCGAACCTAGGTGTTCTTTCAACTTGGTCACAAACATATTTGAAATAATTTTGTAAATTCCATTACATAAGGCAATGGGTTTGTAAGCATAAAATTAATGGGCATCTTCTTTTTGGGAATCGGGGTTAAAATTTTTAAATTCTATTATTTCAAGATCGCCTTCTTCCTTCTACACTACTTTACTATTACCCAAACATCCTCATCCACAATATGCCAATATTTCTAGAAAAATCCAATTTTAAACCCATATAGATTTAGAGTTTTTTTCCACCCAAGACTAAAAACTACCCACTTTGTCTTCTCCATCAAAACAAATTTCATTAAATTCTTCATCTTCCTCTTTTGTTCATTTGCGTTCTTCAACAACCAAAAATTTCTTGAAAAAATACCCCTTCTTCCCTGATCAAATCCAACTCAGAGACCACCTCCCTTAAAGGAAGGGTCAATTGAGATATTTGGTTTACGTTTATTCTAATAGTTGTTGAAAGTTAGAAGAATTTGTATTCCTATCACCTTCCTTCAACCACTTAACCCTAGAATTTTGCTTCTAAAAAAATATTCTATGTGCAAGCTCTGATCCACCCGATCAATCCACCTTTTTTTCTTGTTGCGCAATTTCTCATTTGCCCCTTCTTTTATAATCTAATCTTGAATCGGTTCAAGGTCAAAAGAAAACACATTCTTTTAGCAATTAAGTTTCCAAATTTTTATTTATTCCATCTTTGAGCTTCCTCTTTAACATGCTTTAATTTCTTCATTAATTTGTACCTTTTGTTACCTTCCACCTTTACCCCCACTAGACCTACAAATTTTCTTGAAAGAAGGGTCAAAGAACAACATGAATTCCATTTTGAAAGGAATTCTAGGCGGTCGAGTTCTAGTGATAATTTTTAGGCGAATAGGAACATGATCAAATCCTCGCCACCTTGAATATCTTAAGAGAATTGAAAGTTTTCCAACCCCATTCTAAAAAATAAAAAATTGTCCAATATTTAGAAAATTACCTCCTTTTTACCCATCCATCTGTTGTTCCATTGAACCCCTATAGACACAAAATCATGCACTTGGGTACATTTCTAGGTCTTGAAAACATACTAGCATTCATATAATTCCTAAGAAATAAAATTACTAATTGATGACTTGTCTTTGGCCTCTTTTACTGTTTTTTGTTTTTTATTTGGTCTTACACACCCTATAACCCAGATCAAGATTTTTACTTATTTATCTTTTATGACTTCGGACATAAGCGTCCCGCTAGAATATAAGCATCTACGCACTCCGACCCTTTTCCACCTTAATCACTTATTTTGGGTCTCTTTTATCTTTTGGGCAATATTTTTCACTTATGGGTCACCTTCCAGTTGTCAATTACAAAATTCAAACAAGGGAATCATATAAATACATAGTTGTGTGTTCAAAATCAAGGACCAAACACTAAGCATATAATATCATCACCTAAGCTTTCATCCAAATGAAGACACCTAAATTTGGTATCTCTACCCTTGTCTACCCGTGTGTATATTTGGCTATGGTCCTATATAGGCCCCCTTTCAATAGAATGCCCACTTATTACCCTACCATCGTACAAACTCAAATTAATTAATTAATCCTAACTTTCCCTAATCAACTTGCTGTTTAGGACGATTTTATCCTAAATATAAACACCTATTCTTTATCCACCCAATCTTCATCCCTAAACAACCCAATCCCACACATAAGATTTAAAACATCTTTTCCCATTCTTACAAAAATGAAATCTCGACACAAAGCACAAAATCCACCCCATTGGGGAAAATTTCCCCAGAGGTCGGCGACCCAACACAATTGTCATCGACCCCATAAACTGGATTCAAACCTTTTCATAATAATTAAAAATCTTCGATGCATGCAAATTTTAGAGATTTCTTGTGACTTGTGAATTGAATCTCATGCTTGAGCATTCTTGTAATAGTTACAAACCTCTTGAACCTCCTTAGAATGTTCTTGCATCACTCGTGATCATCCTTCATGTGATTTATCACCATATTTGTGTTGTTTATGCGATATTTATCATATTATCTTCATATTTCTTACATATAAATTTTTGTAGGTTTATATCAACTTCTGCAACACTTGGAGTTATGTTATTGACCTTCTTTTCTAGCCTCTTTGCTTGTAGATTTCCCATTTCATCCTTTTTGACCCAGGCCTTATCTAACTCGCTTTCAATCACCAATAACCTCGTCATATCCTCATCAACCCATCCTTCTACAACTATGATTTCAACCTCCTGATCCCTTTTCTTTGTCCACTTTTATTATGCTTACGGACTCCGCTTACTAAGACGCCATTTGTTCCTTTTTGCTCTAAATTTATCCTATCTGCGTCCCAGTCACCATCGACCCAGGCCCAGTTTGTTAATCCAACCTCCCTTACTGCTATTTTCTACTACTTTCTAGAGATTTTTGCCTCTCGGTTCTCTTTTGTAGGTGACTCAAAGCATCAACGGGATCCGCTTTTTATTTAGACCCTTACAGTCTACATATTCAACTTACTGTCTAACCACACTCCCGTGTCACCATAAATCAGCCTTCACACTTGCAGTTTGGGTCACCTTTGACCCAAAATAGGTAACATTTAATTTACATTTCTTTCAGTCAAATCAGCTTTTAGATCAATTTTAGTCATTTCTCATATTCAGTAATATTTCTGTTTCTCGCATGTTATATGCTATTCCATCCTTTACTTCACTTTTTCTTTAAAATGGGGTTGACATCCATGAAAGTAAGGTCACACTTCTTGGAGCCGGATTTATTCAGAAACCCCACATATCCTATCTAATCAATATCCTTCTCGCTTAGTCCCATTTGTAGGTTTATAAGTGTAATAAATATCAACTATTTGGCACTTGTCCATCCACATATATCACACTTCTGAGGTACTATAAACCCTCCATGTTATGAGTTGCTAATTTATTTTAGTAGCTATCTTATTAATTCGACTACAGATAAATAAATTATGAAAACATTCCTAGCACACCCAGTGGGACCACCCTTTTAGGTGATCCCCTTTCATTTCTTTTCTATCTTCTTGTTTCTTCTATCTTCTACTAACACTGTAGTGTGAGGCCCTGCTTATTACTTACTTGTGTTGGTTCACCTCTTTGGATCACTCTTTCTTTGAGGTCGATAAAAAGGAAAAGCGTTATCTAAGTTTTACTGTTTTTCTATATTTTCTCCTTTCTGCATTGTATTTCCTTTCATGTGTGTCCTCATCGAAAGATCACACTTCAATTTGGTTTAAAAGAACCTTTCTTTTCTACATCTTTCTTGCTCACATAGTTTAAGTAGGAGGTTAACTTGCTGCATTTCACAATCCTCACTGACAACCTAAAGTTCATGCATTTAAATCACACATCTAAACAACATCCTACATGGTAGACTGATTGGGATTTCATCACCCAACATGAATCTCTGAGACTCTCCCAAGCCAAAAGTTCCCGAAACCAAACATAGATTTCCTTCTCTTTGTACTTTGTTATGCATCCCCTTTTTTCACACTTTCTTAAATCCAGATAATGAAAAATTTGATGCTTGATTTGTTTGTTAACACATTTATTTCACACACTGTACTACTTATTTTCAAGATTAGACAATGTAACACTATGATATATTTAATAATGCTACTACTTCATCTAATAATCTTTAGATTCCACATTGGATCTCTTAACCCTGTAACGACCATGTCATTCAAAGATATCCTCCTTCTGAATCCAATTCTCCTATCTCCTATCAGCCCATTGCACCTTGATCGATTACACCTCAATGTCATGTTCCTTTAGATACCTCTAGACCTTCCTCTAGCCCCATCTATGACTTCTTACATTGTAGACCCCCTACAATCTCTCAATCCTATTAACCCACTCATCCAAAGGATCCTTTTCCACCTACAGCTTCCCATATCAACACTATCCCTACTTTTCCTAGTATTACCAATAGAATAGCATCTCGATAACCCAATCCACCAACATTCAAACTTCTCTATAATCAAATATTTCAATCTAACTAAAACCATTCTATCGAAACCCCTTTGACTTAAACACACTAAGCTTCTTTACATCCATCCACCTCTTATGTTGTACATCCAAGACCATCCAACACTTCTCCTACACCTACATCAACCATAACTACAATCCCCATACCTATCACATCAACTACTACCACTCCTCAAACATCTACCATGATTGATATCTCATCCTTTTCTCCTTCTAGCCCCATCTACGAATTATTTTTCCATAGGTCCTTCCTTGATCATATCAACCAATGAATCCTCTTCTATCCCCATCACCTTATATTAGTGACATCTCTACTCCATCTACCATGCCTATCTAACCTTTTCCATCTATTGACATTCCCATGCCTCATATACCTCAACAATCAAACCTTCCCATCTAATCCTAGCCACCTTATTATGATCCCACTTTCCAACATTACACAATCCCATAACCAATTCAATCTCCACCCTAGGTATCTTTAAACAACCCTTCCCAAATCCACCATCAACAAATCCATTTCTACCTTCCACATCTTACACATTCAATCCTCATGTGATCAATATGATACATCAAACACCTTCATCCTTACCTATCTCATCTATCTTATCATCAACCTTTGTCTCGAAATTGTTCCTATGACTCCTTTAATGTCTACCCCCACATCTATATCAATTATGTCCACTATCATTACATCTATCCCATTAAGTTCTACCACTTTTTCTGCATCTACACCTATCCCTACCTTTACCACATCCACATCAACTTTAACTATATCTATAACTTCATCCATATCCATCATGTCGTAAACTATCATATTTAGCCCCTTATCCACATTTACACCAAACACACCTATTACTACATCACTTACATCCATTTTGATCCCAACCACATTCATATCTACTACAATAAAAATCCCACTTACATCTTCATCACATATACCCACATCTTTTCCCATGGCCACATCACCTATTTTATCCCAATCTTTTACACTCAATCCTTTGACATCAACTAGTTCCACATCAATACCTATTTCCACACCAAACACATCTCCTCCATTTGCAAACACATCAATGAAACCTCTTGAGACATTTATGAAACAAACACCTCCACCTAAGAATAACACAAAGGGGACTTGTTCTCCCTCTACAAAATCAACCGTTTCTACATCAACTAATCCAAAACCTACACCTACATCTTCAGATCCACTTTGGTCACTATTATAGCCATCCCTCCCAAGGGTAAATCCTCTCGTTCAAAATATAAGACTCTTGGTAAGAATTCACAAAAGTCTCCCATGCCTCTTCGTAAGAAGTTAGGTCTTCCTTCTTCTCGTAAATCCAATATTATGATATCCATCCTACGAAAACCCCCATCTATTTTAGGCACACAGTCCCTCCATCTAAGACATCTTGTACTAATAAATCTAAATCCAAATGATCCAACCATCCTCTCAAAATTGATTCACCTTCTAATATATCAAATTTACCCATCCAATCTAAGTCCACTTCTTCCCCTAAATCTAATCCAAAATATCCTATCAAAACCCACAAGAGTTACCTTCCTCATGAAACTTCAATTGGGTCCTACGCGGATATCCTTTCACATTTAACTTGAATATATGTCATCACAATTCCCCCTATGAAATCCTTTAATCCAAATAGTAAGAAACGCCATGATTCAATCCTAATTGCATATGTGCATACCACCGTACTCAGACCACAACATTGAGCATTATAAGACCTTTTAGACAATCATCCATAACCTTATTGAGAAAGACAATTTCCTCATTCAAGGGGAACATCCTTCTCTATCTACAACCAATCCAATTCGTATCCCATCCATCAGGTTTCCTAAGATTCCTTCATCCACATCATCCCTTAGCATCTCTCTTGTACATGACATTCCTCCTAAGGAAGGTCCTCCTTATCCATTGATATTGTTTGTCTTTCCAAATCATCCTTGTGGTCTCGAACATTTATCCAATCCAAATCCAAAATGATCCTATCTAAACTCCTTCGACATCCACTAACTCATCCACATCTAATTTGTCCATAGTGATATAATATCTTTATTAGCTAGGGGTATCCTCACCTTGTTATTAAGCATCCCATTCACATCAATTTACCTCTTATCTATCCAAACAACTCCTTGATGCTAAGAGACTTCACTTTAAACATTTATTTATTTAACCTCATCCAATTTAATCCAAACCTATATTATACAAATCTTTATTCTCATCCTAAGTCCATTGTTGTGGCCATATTTGTCCCTCCTTTGGGGACTATTTATTCTCATCAAAGTCCACATTTTTGGCCATATTTTTCCTTCCTTTAAGGGACCATCTACATTTTTATTCCAAAGTCCATATTTTTGGCCATGTTTCTACTTCCTTTGAGGGACCATCCATACTCATATTTTGAAGTCCACCATTGTGGCCATATTTTTCCTTCCTTGGGGGACCATTTATTTTCATCTTAGGTCCACATTTGTGGCCATATTTGTCCTTCCTTTGAGGGACAATCCACACTCATGGCCATACTCATGTCTCTCTTGGGGCACCATATTTCCATCCCAACGTCCATGTTCGTGGCTGTACTTGTCCTCACCTAGGGGACCATTTATTTTTCATCCTAAACCCACCTTCACGGCCATCCCCATCTCATCATGGATGCATAAATTTTCTTGCTTTCTCACTTTTAAAAGGTATCGATTATCATGTTATCACATACATATCCTCCGATATTGTGTATATTTCCTTATCCTATCCATTTATATCAGACACATATTTTTGCTTCCTTAACAGGTAGCACATAGTTTTTATCTTCACTTATCTATCCTATCAGAACGTGAATTTAATGTTGGTGACCTCGTTCTTAAAGAAAATTAGAATGTCACTACTCTAGCAATGATCCAACGTGGAAAGTTTTACCCTAACTGGATGTGACCATACATTATCACGCATAAGTATGGATCAGGAGCCTATCAATTGGCCTCCCTTGCTGGTAAACTAGAAATGGAACCTCTTAATGCATTGCACTTGCAGCCATTGTATTTTTAGCATGTCTTCTAGTGAGGTCTTAATCATATCCTTAGATCATCCCTCCATCATTAGCCTCTTCCATCTCTCATCGTAGTGATTTAGAATAATGTGGTCATCCGTCACTTTCCTAGACATGACCTTAAATATGAGCATCACGAATTTTCTCGTAGAATATTCCTTATGGATAAGATCTCCCATTTTGGTGAGAACCTTGCATACATTACATCCATCACCCTCTCATTCACCTATTGGAACCATGCAAAGGGTCCAAGGATGTCTCTTGTACATTCATTCTCCCATCCTAAGTGGTCTACTTATCTATTCCTAGATCTTCCCCATTTAAAAATCAAAATCAAAGGATTCCCAAATCAAAAGTCAAAGCACTAAAAAAATTTCTCCTTGAAGAACAATTTATCATGTAAAAAAAGTCAAAGTCAAAATTCAAATAAAAATATAGACCGATCCTCAAGGACGGCTATATATTATATATTGCCATCTATATAACATATAAAGTAGACCATACCCTTGAAGGATGGCTACTCTTTTTATCATGGCATTGAAGGCTTCCCTCATTGATCAACATTCCATTTTATTAGCATCCTAATAAAGCTTCACACATTGATTGGCTTTCTTTTCACATATATTTTCCCCTTCCCAAAGTTGGGGATATTTAGCGAACACTACTAACAGAGACAACCCTCTTCTCGCATACAAGTTACATGTCAAACCCCTTTGTCGTGTCGACATTAGGTCTATGGTTTCATTTCCATCCATTGTCTCTTTATGATCTTTGATATAACTAACTATCATTGGTTACATTCTAACACATGTTTTGGTTGCATGTGCCTTGCGTTATTCGGATCTCCTTCTTATTTACCTCTAATGTAATTAGAGGCATCTTTTCTTCATCTATCCCTTGATACGACGTGATATCATTCATACCTATAGGTTTCTTTTGTTTATTTGGGTTCTATCCTCAACCCTTTTCGCATATATCTCTTATCTCATCCAAATATCATCAAATATTATCCAATTTATCTCATCTTAAGTCCACTTTTGTGGCCATCTTTGTGTTCCCTCTCGGGCACCATATCTCACATTTTTCTATCTCACCTTTTGGGCCACCTTTGTGTCCTTCATTGGGAACCATCTCATCGTCATTTTATCTCATCACTTTTTAATATTTTTCCTCTTTGGCCATATTTGTGTCCTTTGCTGGGGTACCATTACTTTCATCTATCTATCCTTGTTTTCTCTCAAAGTCCACCTTTGTGGCCATATTCATTCCCTTTTAGGGAATTTTCTCTCAAATTCCACCTTTGTGGCCATATGCATTCTTCCTTGGGATATTTTAATCTAAAGTCCACATTTGTGGCCATCTTTATTTTCCTTTAGGGCATTCTATTTCAATATTTCGATCCTATCCTTTTGTGATCTCAAGTCCACCTTTGTGGCCATACTTACTCCCTCTTCGGAATTTTAATTCAATCCTATCCAATTTGCACGCAAATTACACCTCGTTAGCATACTTCTCTCCCCCTTATGACATAATATTTCACTAATCACCTTTTTTGGCCTTTTCTTGGGTCTTGTGATAGGGCACCTTTATTTTCATCCTCGTACCTTATGGACGCATAGAGTTTTGCTTGATTCCTCATGTATGAAGGATTTTTCATTTAGTTGCACATACTTTGATGCTTTCCTATGACCTTGTGATCATTTCGGATTGCATCCATTTGAGATATTTCCTATTGGATTCTCTCCATTTTTAGTGATTTTCACCCACTCATTGGCCTATAGAGCATTGTCACCCATCTCCATTGAGATCACAATTTTCCCTCTACCCATGTGATATTGGAGTCACCGCCATAGTTTTTACTATTATTTTGATCCTTTTAACCATATTTCTTCACCCACTCACCCTTCATCATCTACCCTTTTCAAACACATCATCAATTTCCTTTGGCATCATCGATCCCCCATTTGAGGGGAGCTCATCATCAACCTTTTGTCAATTTACATCATACTCCTCCTCTCTCACTATTTTTTCTCATGGCTTACTAAGCAAAAACCAATCAAAAAAGGGGAAAATGTAGACACCTAAGTTTGGTATCTCTACCCTTGTCTACTCGTGTGTGCATACTTAACTATGGTCCTATCTAGGTCCCCCTTTAATTAAATCCATCCCCTTCAATATTTAATATAATGCCCACTTATTACTCTATCAATGACATGTGCATGATAGATGCTAAAGGATCAATAAGTGGGCATTATATTAAATATCACAGGGATGGATTTAATTAAAGGGGGACCTAGATAAGACCATAGCCAAATATGCACACGTGGGCGCATAAGGGTAGAGATACCAAATTTAGGTGTCTATATTTACCCCTTTTTGTTGAGTGCTTTACACTAGCAAGCCATGAGACAAAAATAGTTAGAGGATGAGTATGATGAAGATTGATGGAAGGTTGATGATGAGCCCCTCAAATGGGGGATCGATGATGCCAAAGGAAATCGATGACGCATTTGAAAAGGTAGATGATGAAGGGTAGGTGGGTGAAGAAAGAGGGGTAAAAGGATAACATAAGGCTAGATACCTTAAGCAAAAAGGATCATAATAAAAATAAAAATATGGCAGTGAATCCAATATCACATGGGTATAGGGATAATTGTGGTCTTAAGAGAGACATGTGAAAATTCTCTACTACAGATGGAGAGTGGGTGAAGATCACTACAAAATGGAGAGAATCTAATGGGAAAGCTCTCAAATAGATGCAAGCTGAAATTATCATAGGGTCATAGGCAAGCATCAAAGTAGACCACTTAGGAGTGGACAATGAATGTACAAGAGACATCCCTGGACCCTTTACATGGTTCCAATAGGAAAATGAGAGGGTGATGGATGTAATGATCACAGAGTTTTCACCGAGATGGGAGAACCTATCCATAAAGAATATGCTACGAGTAGAGCCGTGATTCTCATAATTAAGTTCACATCTAGGAAAGTGACAGATGACCACATAATTCCAAATCACTACGATGAAAGATGGAAGAGGCCAATGATGGAGGGATGATCTAAGGATATGACTAAGAGCTCACTGGAAGACATGCTAATAGTAGAATGGTCACAAGTGCAATGCATTAAGAGGTTCTACTTCTAGTTTACCATCAAGGGAGGCCAATCGATAGGCTCTTGACCCATACTTATGCGTGATAATGTATGGTCCAATCTAGTTAGGGGAAAAATTTCCACATTGGCTCCTTTCTAGAGTAGTGACATTCTGATTTTCCTTAAGAACGAGGTCACCGACATTAAATTCACATTCTTTTATGTGCTTGTTGTAAGGAACCTAAAGCACTCTAAAGCATCCATCTATAATTAATTCAAGGGATAAGGAATTACAATTTTTAAATTCACAACGTAGGAAGGGGAAGTTCTTTATTCCATCCACACATTCTACTACATTGTTACATCTAGCTACAACCTGCTATCAAGTGCACTTACACAAGGGCATCCCAGGGCACAATTTATACAAACTCACCAGTACTACATGGAGTTTGAGATGTAGTGCAACACTTTTTTGTAAGTTTACTCTCAATGTAAAAATTAGGTCGAGTATGAATCCCCATTCTACATTTTTTTGTTTAGATTTGATGTGGTTTATGGGATTTTTTAGGTGATATCTATTTTGTACGTTACAAGTACCATCAAAGATCAAAGAGTGACACATAGATGATCAATAGGGAATATTTGCAACACTTGTGGGACATAGTAAAGATCAAGTTTTGACCATTTTCACAGTCATTGGCACCTAGAAGAGTTCGTCGCTGCCTAGGCACCCTTGTCTTTCCATGTGCACTCATGTATAGCCTTATTCTTAGTGTCCCGAATTTATCTAGAGCATTGAAGACATTGTTCACTTCCTATTAAGAAGTTTTCCCAATCCAGAGAACTTCCAAGTCATGCATAAATCAACTAAGTCATTCTATCTACATTTCTAGCTTAGGGTTTCATGCTTACTTGCTTATTTTCTTGTGTCATATTATACTTAGAAATTGTATATCATAGTTTACGTCGGTTACTCTCCAATTAGGGTTTTACAAAATTTTATTTTTGTTAAATCATTTGGTGAACCTACTCCTTACATGCCCATTATTGGATATTTCATGGCTTCCCGTGCCTTTTCTTCCACTCCTTCTCCATTCTATGCCTAGGTTCAAATTCTTAATCTCCTTATTAAGTGTGTTCTAGTGAATCTGGATTCATTCTTAATGTATGTAATCTTTCCTTTCTCCATCAAATAGGACTTTCTGTTGCTCATCTCAGTCCATCTACTCTTTTTATCTGTGGCTTTGATAATATACCTAAGCAAGTGTTGGGCACTATCTCTCTTCCCCTTAGTATGGGATCTTATACTCTTATTTTTCTATATCACGTTATGCCTCATGATGTTCCTTATACTATTAATCTAGGTCATCCTTAATTACATGCTATGCATACACTTCTTTTAACCCATGCCAATACACACAATGCCCTTGCTACACCTTCTTCTATGGATACTGTTACAGTAGGTTCCACACCTCATGTTGCTCCTCTTATACATGGTGCTAATGAAATTACCTACATTGTACATTATTCTCCTCTTGGGATTTACCGTAGTGCTACTAATTTACAAAATCAATTTTCTATTGGAACGCATGATGCTCCTCTCATTATGTCTCACTCTCAATAAACTTTTATTGATCATATGCTTTATGCTTCCAATGTTACCTCTCTCTCCACATTTTCCTCATTATGTGTTAGAACCTTATAGGTTGGTTTTACACTAATTATCATTTCTTTTCCTTTCTATGGTCCTATGCATGTTTCATTTACTATGGATACACCTTATCTTATTAAATTCAAGAGGGTCATCTGCTCCCCTCTTTCTACATTTTTGGTTATGATTATAAGGCCTAGTTCATATTTATTCATTTTTTAAAATATTCACAAATTGCGCTTATTATTTTTCATTACTACTGATGAGTATCCTAACATAGCATACATTACACATAATTGGCTCACATATTGTTCCTTATGTTTGTACTTCATTTTTTCATTATTGCCAACATACAAAATTCTACACCTATTCTATTTGCCCCTAATGGGCACATTATTATTGCTTATACACTTCCTATTCATCAATTTTAGTTCTTAGACTCTATTGGTTTTTTTCCTCACCATGATGATGCTATTATTTTATTTATTTTACACTATTATAATCATTCTAATTCTTCCACCATGTTGTGTTCACTCTCGCATCATCACATTGATCTATCTTACTTTCACACTTGGGGGCATCAAACTCTCCCCTCCTATAGACACATGTTCTAATCAACAGTTGTATATCCCTATTATTCACCTACATATCTATACATCCCCCCTTGTTTTTCAATTTATGTCACTTTTTACTAGCAACACTTTTTCATGTATGCATGCACACCTTGTTACATCTCTCTACGATCCTATACTATTTCATACATATTTTTCTATGGATGCTTCTATTCATGGCACACATACTACTTCATATATACAATACACATCCTTTAGTGCACTTTACATACTTTGGCTATTTTTTCTCACCATGATCATATATATTTCCTAGCAACTCCTTATATACACACTTGGGGGCATCATGATTTCTTTCACCCCCTCAATGCTAATTCATGAATATTTATATTTTTGAAATTTGGATTTGGTGATTTTGAAGAGTCATCCAGAGCAACATTTAGCCTAAAATTTCTTGGAGCAGTTAGTTTGACAGTCATCTTACCTAGTGTTTATAATAAATTTCATATAAATACATATATTCATCCCCAATGCACTAGTTACATATGCCATCATATACATCTCAAGCATAGAGATATATTATTTTGACAACATCATAGGTTAAAACATGACCTAACAACATATTCTAGAATCCACACACCCGATCGCTCTAGACATGTTGTTGCTTATTCTAGATTCCTAGTCGCACTCACACCTAGAATCACTAATAAACTTTGCAGACGCCTTGGTTGCATTTTTTCAGAACCACCTCGGTTTCATTTTATAGATGTCGACTACTTCCATCACCCGATGCTCGCTTCTTCATACCCACTCGATTGTTTTTTCATAGTGCCATACAACATTTTCTCAACTCGAACTTAGGTTTTTGATTGCATATTCTATATGCTCACCCATTTTGATTGATTTTAGATTGTGCACTTAAGAGGCACAACAATTCCTCACCAGGGATCCTTTAGTGCTTGCATGAGTGTGGAAGGCCATAAAAAAGGAATCTTTTATCATATTTTAGCTAGCCACAAAAAGGGATCAGGAAAAAAATGCAATGTAAGCAACCCCCATACACACCAAATGCAGGTACTGTATGAACTAAATAATTAAGCCTTATTTATTTTCAAATTACAAATTCCAATAATATACTTAATAATACAAATTTCAAAATCCCCTTTTTATAGATGCAACATATCCCACTAATGATGACATGCCTCCACTTGAGGACAATCCTCATTATGTGCCTACATTAGACATATAAGTAGAAGATATGCAACAAGCTGAAGATATGCCTCCCCTTGAGGACAATCCTAATTACAAAATGGAACAAAGAGAAGACATTTCCAGTCATCAAACACCAACTTCAAAGTAGAAATCCCTACTCTCAATTATTTGAAAAGGAAGAGAATAGAAAACAATCCCATTGATGTTGATGAGATCCAACAAACTAAAGATATTCCTACACAGTGTGATCAAACACCTATTACAGTGATAATGCAACCCAAAAATTTGTGAAGAAAGAGAAGCACATGGACCATTGGAAGGAATTTTAAGTTCAATGGGAAGCTAAGTTTCCATTCATTGAACCAGTACAACTAGAAAAAGGTAATGATATTCCAACCGAATGTAAATGTACTATTTATAGTTGAAACTTGGAAAGGATCACAAAATGCAACTCAAACTAGACACAATTGAGAAACATTGTGGTAAAGTATATGTGTAGTTAAAAAAGTAGATGGTCAAATAAAATGAACACACATATGGAAAAATGCAAAAGAATGCATGCATGTCGATATATTAGAAGAGTATGAAAATGAAAAGAAATGCCTAGAAAATCTTGTTGAGAAAGGAGGAACAATTACAACTCAGCTAGGAAAAGTTGTTTAGACTAATCATGAGCCAAAAATATACAGTTCATAACTATCTACCATATTCTAAAAAAGGGTAGACCTATTTCCAATTTTCAGATTATAAAATTTTATTTCAACTTAATGGATTTCCTAATCTTCCACAATCCCATTGGTTAGACAATAATGCTTGGGAAATTGCCAAATGTCTAGTGATGATTGAGGGAGGATTTGAAAGAAAAAGTAAAAATGTAAACTTTTTATCACTTTCTATTGATGAGGTCACAATTGTTGACAACACAACATGGGTTTAAATTCATATCTATACTTTTGAGAACCATCAAAGGATACCTCATTTATTAATAATACATAAAATGACAAAAAATTGCAATGCAGAGAACATTTACAAGTTGGTTATTTCAAGTTTGAGAAATATAAGGAATGGATGATTATAGTATCACCACTAAATTGGTGTGTGTTGGTACAGATGGTGCATCAATAATGCAGGGAACATAAATGGTCTGTGCATTCGACTAAAACCTCTTGTTTCACCATACATGATTCCAATCCATTGCATGACACACAAAATGAATATTTCATATAAATAGTTAAGCACATTTGACAATGTTGCAAAAGTTGAAGAGTTGATCCACGACCTATATGCATATATGTCCAACAGTCCAAAAATATTCCTAGAGTTTCATAAATTTTCAATTGGTGTGACTGATGGTAAAAAGATGCTTAAAGATGTAGATACAAGGTGGATTTCTATGTATGAACCTGCATGCAAATTTTCAAGAATATCCATCATTGGCTAGGTTTTATGTACAAATATCATAGAGAAGTTGATAAGGAAAAATATCTATTGTACCATTTAACAAATTTGGAAATGCTTACTAACATTAAGTGGAATTCTCCCCATGTTAAGGAAATCAACTGTTTGAGTAAACATGCTCAAGAGAGGTCAATATATATTGTTGATTTCATACGGTTGAGGAAACATGTATGTCAAACTCTAGATATGTTATATGTGTCCCAAGAGAGTTTTAAAGGGCCTATATTTGAGAACTGGAAAATGTTAAAAACATCAAGGATCCTAACTTGCTATCTGAAATTCAATATTAAGGATTATATTTGTATAGTTGTTAATGGGAAGGAAATACCAATGCATACATTTCAACAAAGAGTTGATTTGGTTGGAGAAGAAATTGAAGAAGTTCTTGTTACACACATCTTATATGAGAATGTTATTTCTGATACAAGGATGAAATTGAGAAAGATTTCACAAAGTTTATCTATAGAAATTCATGATCATTTTAAAAGGGATGATCTTCTAGAGGCTATGGGAGTAGTGAATCCCATATTCTGGAATGTCCTTGATGGTAATAGTGAACAATTTGTAGGTAATTTATTTTAAAAGCATATGTTTGTTCTAGTAAAGCATTTCAACAAGACTGTATAGATAAATGGTGTTGAGATTAAAGGTATTTTGCAAAAATATTTACTGATAGCTCAGTCATCACATTTTGTAATTACAATGCTTGATCAATATCGACACCTAGATAATCCAACAGAAAAATGGAGCTATAACAAGGCTATGGAAAAAATGAATCCAAGCAACGTCTCTAAAGAAAGTCTTAGTGAATATTTTTGGCTATATGAGATTTTCCAAACGATGATTTTGGGATCAATAGAAGATGAATGTCTTTAGTGCATTATCTTTTGTGAAATCAAATCTTCAAATAGGTTGGATAAAAATTTGGAGACATGTTTGAGATTATATGTTTCACATTATCCAGTGGATGCATTTCCTTATGAAAGGGTGATTATGACTTGGACTTCACTTGTTGATAGAAGAGGAGTCACTAACACAACAATAAAAAAGATGATCTTAGTTCTAAACCAGGAGGTGGATGCTCTGCTGAGCTTGACACAACATATGCAAATGTCTCTAAGGAAATTGCTCAAACATTGTTTTAGCTACCTAATTTTTAGGCTTGACACTTATACCTTGGTAAGAGGCATGTTTTATAAATATTTATATAATCCTATCTATAAACTTCATATGAAATTGATACAATTTTTTTTGAATAAATGATTTCAATATCTTTATTCCTTTTAATTTTTTATACAATGCAATAATAAGATACAAAAACATTAATTATGAATAGAAAACATATATATTATACTTTACAAATTACATTGTTTCAATTTACGTTGTGAAAACAAAACACCAAAGATGCAATGAAAACATTAAAATATAATAATAGTGTTGATTCATATTGTTTCAAAATACTTTACAAAAAGTGCAAAACGTCTCAAGTAGATATTTGAGACTTATATTTCAATTCTACATATTACAATGTCATACAATATAACAAAATATTGTCTCATTCTATGATGTTCCCTCTGGCTCTTTTTTTCATCTTGAAGTACTCCTGATTTAACTAGATCTTTCAGTTGTGGCATTGATACTAGCAAGATTTTCAATATCTTGTTTCACCGCATCACCTACTGAAAGTAAATTGGGATCCACATCATATTTTTGCTTGAACAATATCTCTGGATCCATGCCATGCTCCTTGATAATTTTCTTCAACATATTGTTTTGTTTATTTTGGAGCACAAGTTTTTCCTTCAATGAAATAACAACAATTAAAATTTTTCGTGCACTCTTCAGATGAAGATCTAAGACTCCGTGCTTCATTCTTCAATTTTTCATATTTTGACTGCATTTGAAAAAAAAATTAGTTACAAATTTAAATATGTAAAACTAAAATTTCAATGCAAAGAAAGAAAAATTATGACAACTTTATCTTTTCCACATTTACAATGACAACCAATTTTTGTCTCTAGCCCATTTGTTATAGTAAGCTTGGGCTTCACCATTTAAATTTTCTAACATGTTTAACATTATATCCAAAACATTATCATTATATCCATTGATCTACTATAATGGTACTTGAAAGAGCCTTATTCACCAATACATCAATATTTCATTGGCTCATTTTGAACTAAAGAAAATAATGAATTTCTTTGGGAATGGTTGTGATAATGGACATTTATTTCCTTCATCAAAAAAATTTTTTTCCCGCAATTCCCATGTTTTCAATGTTTCTATATCAGGCATAATAACTTCATTCATGTTAGCATAACAACTATCTTCCAACAAATTATTCAAAGGAAAATACATTAATTGATCATCGATTGTGGTACTATATGAGGTGGAGAGGGCATGCCATCTGGTGAAATAGGTGAATGAGCCTATAAAACAAGATCTATTTTGGTTTGGCCCTAAATAATATTATGGGGATTAAAGGTAGCTGGATCACCAATACCACTCTTCAATACCCAAGAAATCATCATCAAGATCATTTGTTGCAAAATGGTGGTGCCCATTGCACTTGGGAGACCACCAAAGGAGAAATTAGGAAACTTGTTCATGTCAAATGAACTGTGCCACCACTATGAGCCAGAAAAGATATTCTTTTCCCCCTTGTCTAAACCTATCTCTGCGGTAGTGGAGGTGGCATATTTTTTGTTTCGAGTATGAGAAGGAACTACAAAATTTAAATTTAAAAACACAAGAATTCAATATTTAGTAAATTTAGTAGAAAATTTAAAGTTTGAAGTAACTGATATTAATAATGTACATTATACTTACCATGTTAAGTATGTCTAGGGGTAGTTTTTTCTTCCACTATCGAGGTAAATCCTCGTGGAGACCCATTGGTTCAACTTGATGTCGGGAAGTTTCATGAAGTACTATCAGATGAATCAGAAATATGTTGTAATGTTTAAAATTACACATAGTCGATAATCGATTAATAAAAAATTAAATAATATATGTTCCATTACTTCATGAATCATAGCTTGAATGTACAATTACATACTAGTATTAATACCTGGAATAATTGATGCAGATGCTTGTAGCACTTGCAATTGAGTGGGTGTAAGAGAATTCCTCATGTGTTTTTGTCTTAAAATTGGAGGCAGAGATACTTGTGCATCCAGGTAAGAATCTATAGAATCCTCAGAGGTTGATGACCTCTTACTAAATTTTATTCTTGCATTGATGTGATGCAAGTGCTTTCTTCTGAAAGAAAATTGAAAATTAGCTGAATTTTGCAAATAAATTCATGATTTTTTTACACAAATTAAAAATTTAAACTTACCTCTTGCTCATCATTAGAAAGGCAATTTACTCTCATTCTTTCATCAAGTGTAGTAGGAATATTAACATCAATTTCAAATTATGATAGGATTCATAATATAATGCAAGTATATAATTACAACATGAAAATGTTGCACCCTCACTACAAATAGTATGTGTCAAATCATGTTGTATCCTTGTTGGATATATTTGTACACCAATCAAATTGTTGGTAACTTAGGGAACATAGGATGTAAACAAGAGCCCAATATGGTATGTCCGATTTTCTACCCTACAAGACTATCCTATCCTAAAAAATTCTATCATGGCTTGTAAAAAGTGTGTTGAACAACTTGCACAGATAAGCCTTGTCTTGATTTAGAGGTGTTAGCCTACGTACTTGCACATATGTCATTGAGAAAAGGAAAATTCATTATTCATGTTATGAGCTTATTAATATTGTGATAATAAAAGACTAAATACTAAAAAGTAGATTGTTACCTTCGACTCTGTATGCATCAAGTGGGACTCCAGATACTTTTTATCCTCATCTGAGAGTAATGCTTTTGTTGTCACAAGGTTGACATTTGTATGGAAGCTTGGTTAAGCGATGGATATCTTCTGGAGATGTCCCAAAAGAAAATTTTTGTGATGGAAGGTTCACTTTGAAGACATATGTGGACTTGTTAAAATTGGATAAAAGAAATTGCAGTAAACCTGGTGTTAGTGTTGTATTGTAGCATGTAAATTATCCCTCAAAGTAACATTTATCAACCCATTCACTGAATGTGTCCTTTAGGCTCAACAATGTGAAAATTTGGGGGCACATAAGGTTTTGAACTGATTTTTGGGTTTATGTTGTGAGTGGGAACGAGTCTTTGAGGATGTCGAATGGGAAGTCATTTCTAAATTCTAGATTGGAGTGTAGGATATTGATCTGGATTGTAGAAGCCTATACCTTGTAGCCTAAAACCTAATTCGATAGATTGAGCCACAAGCGGAGTTCGAGTTGGAGGCTAGAGCAATGAGAAGCGAGTCACAAGAGAATGAAACAGGGCTCGAGAACCCGAGCATATATATAGGTGAGGGAGGGGGTAGGGCACATGGAGGTAAACAGGGGTGTAACCGAGACAAATTTGGGCACATGCGCGTGTAAAATACAAGCTGCAATCGAGCATTTAGGTGGTTTACATATAAAAACTAGGGTGTAAAAAACACAAATGTGTGACAGTAGACACAAGCGGTTGTTCAACAATACAAACGAATGTCTGCTGAAGTAGGCACCCAGCCACACATGTAACCACTTGAATGCATATTTAACTACCCGAATACATGTGCAACTAAGCGAGAGCATATGCAACCAGTGTCTTTGCACATGCGAAGCTTCGTTGTGTATGCAACACCGGTTTCACAAGTAGTCAAGCATTTGTATATGCAAATGCCCATTTGCACATGTAGTTCAAAGGGTGAATGCATATGCAACTAGAGCTTGCATTTCACATACTTTAACCATCTAATTACATTACACGTGTTGAATCGGGTGTATATGTACAATTTTGAGACCTTTTCCCAACTTTTGCTCGAATCTAGTTTTTGGGATATTCACCATTTTTGAAAGCCCATTTTAGATATTTCTACTCGCTCTATTATAATTTTTTGGAGGGGGTCTTAAACTAAACCCTGAATAAAACTCACCACAATGTTGTGTATAAAACAAATAAGGTAAAAGTGAGGAGGAATGCCTCGAGAAGTTGAAGAAGGTTACGCACATTGTAGAAGACCAAACTAATCATTAAGAACTCTTTTTTGGCTAGGAAGGACTACCTGAGAAAGAACACAAGACCACAAGATAACATTAATAATATAGGTTGGTGGATTGCCTAGCAAGAGCTAGATCTGGGAAGTGGGGTACTTCCTAGAAGGTTGTCAATCCACGTTCAAATATAACTTAATGCAGAAAAATAACATGAAATAAGGAAATCCTACTATAATTGTACAATTTAGGTGTCTCACATAAATATAATAAGCTAGATTTAATCTAATAATGCATATAAGACTTAATCTAAAAGGGTGGTTGGTTATCAAGGCTTGAAGTGTGTAGCAAAGGTGTTAGGGAGGTCTAGGTGAAGTTTGGTGGGGTTTTAAGAGGTTTTGGGTGAGTTAGTTATAGCTTTTGCTCTAGGAAAATTACCGGACACAGAGACCGATATCGGTTGGGTGACCGATACCGTACTACTGTAATAGCCGAACGGTTAGGTGACCAATGTCGGTAGGGGAAATTAGATAAAAAGGTTAAAATGGGTTGGTTTGGGAGCTCTCTGTGATTACACAGAGAGTTGGGAAGGCTTAGCTAGGTGATAGGATTTATGTGAAGACTCGGAGATGGTAAAATAGGTGGTTAGAGAGAGAATAAGGGTTCAAATGGGCAAGTTGTTGTCGTGATGGATGGGTGTAGGAGGTATACCAGAGAGAAGTAATCTATAAAAAAAAGATTTAATACCAAAAGCTAATGAAACTTAACAACCAGATTAAAATACTTATCTGGAGATGGAATATTGATAGATGATGGTTGGTGGTTGGTAGGTGTTGGAGAAGAAATGGATCCAGATCCACTTAAGCAAAATGAAGGTTAGATGCTTCCTAAGTGAATGATCCAAGCTCTCTAAGCAGCAACAAGATGATTGCTTGATGAAGAATGTGGAATGCTTTCAGTGTTGTTTGGTCATCGAATCTTGTTTTAATGCTCTGATGATAAGAGCTAAGAATTCCAAAACTCAAAAAGCCAAGATGGAGGAAACTAGGAAAGGGTTGAAATTCCTTATTTAAGGAACGATAATGGTGGTTAGGTGACTGACACTACCGAGAAATAATTGATTTCGATTAGGGAGAAAAGGTCATATTTTCCAAAAATAGCCTTTTCTCTCCATTTTTGGCATTGGTCAAGATTTGTTATGGACTAGAGTGTGGTTGGTGCACTAAATGAAGTGGGAAATAGGTAGGAGGGATAATAGGTAGAAGTGAATTTAGGTTAGAATGAGTCTAGTTAGTTAAGGAGAGTGGTGACTTAGTCTAGGTTAATAAATAGGCTTGGAATGGGTCCATGGTGAGGTGGAGGTGAGGTGGAGGGTGAGGTGAGGTGGAATTATTAACTTAATATGGGTAATTAAATTAATAATAATGTGTGGAGGGGTCATGGTAAGGGGTATGTATAATTAATTAATTGGGGGCCTAGAGGGGTGTGACCAATTTTGGGTGTCTACATTTTCCCTTTTTGTCACGTAGCTTGTATTGATAAGTGATGATGAAAAAATAAGAAGTGGTTGCCCCAGGTATGGGTGAAGGTTAGGTTGATCCCAGGTATGGGTGGAGGTGATCCCCCTCAAACCAGAACTGATGAAGGAGCAGGAAAAATCGGTGATGGGTTTGATAAAGTGGTAGGTGATGAAAAATGAGGTAAGGTGTGGGTATAGGAATGGTGATATCAATGTGGGTAATAGGTGGGGGCATTCAAATGCACACACACATGTCTAGAATGTGATAAGGCACTAGGATGAAGAGCTCACAAACTCTACATCATCAAAGGTTGATAGTTTATCCAAACAAGGTTGATATGGTCCAGGTATCCAAGGTATAGGAAGTGCTCTTGAAACATAATGAGGCTAGGTGTAGGAATGGGCATAGGTGTGTTCCAAAGCACCAAAAGGTTTGGTCTAGTCAAGATAAACATCATGACATAAGGCAAGGAAGGTTGGTAGGCTAAACAACATGAGTAGCATCATCGCAAGGTACAACGAGTAAGTGAATTCAAGAGTGTCAAATGGGTGAGGTTGGTGTGGGTGTATAGGTAAGGCCATGGGTAAGGCCGAGGTGTAGGAAAAAATGTGCCCCTAAGTATAATTAGGGAGGTGACTAGGTGGTAGGGCTATTAGGTGAGCTGTAGGGTGGTGGTAAGTAAGGTGGTAAGAAAAAAATGGCATCTCCGTACAATGCAAAAAATTGGGCAAATTAGGTAGAATTGGTTTAGGTTAGGTGACTGACCATACCAGTTGAGAGGTAATCGATGCCGTAAGGGTGACCGATGCTCGGTCACCTAGGGCATGACATGACCACATGTCGGTCACCAATCAATTTTGGGTTAAAATAAAAAAATGCATGTGGAAAAGGTTCATTTGAACCATTTTAACTTGGTGAAAATGACTGAGAGAGAGAGAAAATTCTGTGAAAAAACAAGAGTTGTCCTAGAGAGTGTGTTGGCAGAGTTAGTGGTTGAGGAGTGGAGTTTGTGGGCCCACAGATCTACCCAAGTGATTTGATTGGTTGAGAGATGAGAGGTTGATTTAGACATGGCAGAGGTAGGAGAGGGCACAGGGGAGGTCATGTTCCTATTCCAGAGATCCCACCATGGAGAGAGGCATTGAGTAGAGGTAGGATTCAAGCTCCATTGTTGTTTTTGGTGAAGAATAAGGTAGAAAAATTAAAATTTTGGTTTTGAAATTTGATTGGAATTTTGGTTAAAATTGGGTGAAATTGGGTATGGGGAGGGTGAAATTAGTTTAATTAGGGGTTAAAATGAATTTGGGGGTAATTTGGGGGTGTTTGGGTGGGTAGATTAGGTGTTTTTTTAAATTTTTTTGGAAATTGGGGATGTGGGGGTTTCGGCCTAGGGCCAACCAAACCAATGACCAATTGATCGGTCTGGTATCATCCAACATTGGTAGGGTATAGGTGCTACATCGGTGTGACAAGGTGAAAAGGGGACCAATATCATTGGTCAGGGTGACCGAATGATGTCATCACTGTGAAAAGTGACTAAGTGTTGAAAAAAGGTTAGTTAGGGAGGCCAAAAGGTAGGGGAAGGTGGGTAGGTTTTCCAAGGTAGGAATAGGGTGGGTTTAGGCTAGGTAAGGATGGGGTAGGCTAGGTAAGGTAGGGTAAGAAATGAGAAAGGTGTAGGGATAGATCAAAGGTATAGGTCAATAATGTAGGATGGGCACAAGATGGATGAGGTAAGTTAGGTCAATAGGTGAAGGGGGGAAATAGATGAAACATAAAGTGTAGATGTGTAGGCTAGGTAGAATGGATGTTAGGAAAGAAAGTAGGTAAGGAAAGGTGGGTAGGTAAGGAAAAAATGGTAGGTATTGGGCTAAGGGTAGAATGTAATAAATGGTAAAAGGGGTAAATGATTAACATGTGTGAATGTTGATGATGTAGGCATGAACAACAATTGATGATGAGAGATAGATTACACCCCTATTAGTGCAGATGAGACCTAGCATCATAGAGGATGAGTGGGATCACATGAGGGATGTTGGGTGGGGGGTGTTAGATGGTATACAGGATAGTTTGAGATCATAACATGATGGTCACCCTCATCGATAGATGGGACCAACGACCAACACATTCCACCTACCTACCAGGAGATGATATTATCACCTTGAGGATGTCTACATGATCTGAGGCTACCTATTGTTGGGAGCCATTGTATCAGATCTCTTCAGATGAGTCATTCAATCCTATGGTTATAGTTTTTGGAGAGGCCATGGGAGATTTGTCTTATCATAGTGTGAGCATTAGCTATGGAGATATGTATGCCACACATCCATACAGAGACTAGACTTATTGTTTGATGATGGTGGGGATTGGTTGTTTTGCTGCTCCCAAACTCAAAGGGTGGGAGGTTTCCATGGGAACTGATGGGAGTATTAGAGGATATGATTGAGGATAGAGTTTTTTTTATATGGGCACCAACTTTCCTAGTATAGTTATACAAGAGTTGTGGGCATATAGGAGGATTCATGGTTTTTGGTTTGTGTGTTGTACCTATCTTCTTCATTGTTGGGCCTATGAGCATATAGTATGTCTACATCCACCAGGCCTTCCATGAATAGGATTGGTACAGAGGGGTCTATAGAGCAGGCTTTAGAGGTGGATTCAGATAGGGGCACATGCGAGGGTGGACGTAGCATCACAAGATGTGACATATTACAGGTGTTTACTAGATGGCCTATCAATGATTGATATTTTGTGGAGGCCATATCTTTTACCTTCATTTTGGAGGTATGGAGGAGGAGTTAGTAGGTTTACAACTAGTGATGATGGATATAGGGACAGACCCAGGAGCATGAGATGATATCCGTCAGATTGACCGAGGTCGAGATGTCGAAGTTTGGGCTACAAGAGATGTGCCTCCACCCTTCCCATAATACCATAGGGATGATGTGGAGAGACCATTATCTCCACCACATCCGATAGATCCAATAGGATAGAGAGGAAGGCATGGTTCATAAGAGGATTGATGATGTAGGCTATACATACGATGGATATATAGTAGTGGTGGATAGCCCAACTACAGGAACCTCCGAGGCTAGGACAACCTGATTTGGCTACTATTATATTAGAGAGGGATAAATTATAGGGACATGTGACTACATTATAGGGTTAGGTCATGACATTACATGACATTATAAGTGCTAAATAGCTAGCTGCAAGGCACATGTGACTACCTTACAGGGGGGTTAGAGGTGACACAGGCACATGGAGGCTAATAGGATGGGGAAGTTAGAGCATTGCAGGCCCAGTTATTACTTTAAAGGGGCACATGTGGCCACACTTACATAGGGCAGCAGCAGGTGACACATGGCATACACAGTATAGGGGATAGGGGGGACATAGGTTTCCCCAAGTCACACAGAGAGTGGTCATGCAGGGTCACAGTAGGGATAGGTCAGGGTCCATAGACAGTAAAGGTATAGGGGGCCACTATTATTGGACACATGGTCCATATGTCATAGGTGTTAGAGTGATGACACCTCCACATGTGATATCTATGGATATATATAAAGAGATTGTGGTATGAGGCCAGGTATTATGAGGATCGGATTACAGAGAGTGGTATCCCTTTTTTCATATGCCACCTATAAGAGCCCAACAGGTAGCCAGTGAGAGGTCTAGTTCATGGACCCATAGTACTAGTAGTTCAGGGAGCCATCATCATGGGCAGGGCCATCGGGAGGTGACCAATTCATGAGATAGAGGCTAGGTGAGGAGACAAGAGAGAGTAGTAGAGGTGTCAGGCCCTCCTAGAGATGAGAAGATGATGGAGATACTAGTTTTTTTTTATTTTTGACTTATATATACCAACTACGTGCCAAGATGTGAGATGTACATGAGATTTTTTGAGATACTTTATTTATATCTGTATATACATTGTATTGATATACAAACTTTCTAGTATATAGATGATGATGATTTATATATATGTTGTTTTGTTTTCATTTTTTTCATTAGATCCATTTGTATTTTATCATGGAAACTAGATGTGTAGGCATGGTTTGGTTATGTATGTTGTGAATGATTGATTTTATTTCCATTATATTGATGTCATGAAAACTAGATGTAGGCATGGTTTGGTTATGGTTGTATGATTTGATTTCATTTCCATTATATTGATGTCATGGAAACTATGATTTAAACATGGGTGTAATGTATGAGTTTGATTGAATGGTTTAATTTCCAATGTATTGATGTTATGGAAACTAGATGATTAGGCATGGTTTGGTTTAATGTTATTGTGATATGAGATGATGTTTTTAGGCATGATTTGATTTTTCCAAGTTATTGTTTTTATGGAAACTAGCTATGTAGGCATGGTTGAGTTTGATTTGATTTCCAATGTATTGATGTTATGGAAATTAGATGTAGGCATGGTTTGGTTGTGTTTTTTTTAATTTAATTTCCAAGTTATTGGTATTATGGAAAGTAAATGATGATGTGTATGGGTGATGTATGGTTTGTTTTGGGTTAATTTCCAAGTTATTGTTTTTATGGAAACTAACTAACTAGGTTTTTTTTGGGGGAAAATGGTGGGGGAAAAGAGTGGCCAGAGCTAACCTCCGAGGGCCCCATGCCCTCGGAGTGCTACCTACATAGCCCTTGCAAAAGGGGCCTCAGGCCGATGTAGTTCTCCCTTAAACCAGGGAAGAATGAGATTGGGTTAGGTAAGTTGAGTAGGTAGGTTGGGTAGGTAAGTTGGTAGGTAGTTGGTAAAGTTGGTTAGGGTTAGTGGTTGGTGGGGTAAGGTATGTTTGAAAATATGCAAGGTCGAATGTTGAATAGGTAATAGGCAAGGTGAATTAGGTATAGGCATAGATGAAGGTGTTATGGTTGATTCAATTTTGATGGTCTTGTCTTGTTGAAGAAACAACAAGTAAACAAATAAGAAAACCAAAAAAAGAAGGCATGCCCATATTTGGCAAGGACCATAATTGTCATACCCCTAGAATTATTGAACATAAGTCCCTAGATACACACATGAGTGATGGGTCTAGAGTTGAAAGAAGTTGTGTGATCACAATGTGTAGAATACACACCACATCCCTTGAGTTGATTTAGAAGATAATAAATAAAGGTAAGGTGGAAGAGTTTGTTAAGCATAACCTTGTTGTGGGACAACATGCCCCTTCTACAAGATACCCAAAACCAAAATAGGCAAGTCCATGACCAAAAGTTTGTATTTTTCTTGACTTTTTTTTTTTTTTTTTTTTTTGTATAGATTGATCGATGCGGGAAGTCTATATTGGGATAAATAGTTTCTCCTTGAGGTCTTCATGAAGTTGATCGATGCGGGAAGCTCCAAATTATTTTATTTGAGAGATACATATTAGTCTTCTTTTGGGGATAGACTAAGTGCAATAAGTGGCTAAATTTTTATAGTTTTCCTTCGAGGGAGAAGTCTACTTATAGTAACAGAGAGAGAGAGAGATAGATGTCCTTTTGAGGGAATCATCTATTTGTAAGAAGTTTGACTCAAGGAGTAGATTTTTTGTTATCCCATATATTTTTTTTTTTTTTTTTGTACTTGAAGTCATGGACAAGACTATAAAGGAGTATAGGCCTCTTTTATGAAGGAAAAACCATAACACAAAATGTTAGCTATGAAAGAGGGGTTTCAAGTGATGAATGACCATGGATTCCATCCTAAAAAGATGAAAAGTATCCATGAGAATCATGCCATGAGTAGAGCCATGGTACTCATATTTAAGACAAGGCTTGAATGGTGATGGATAATCACACAATTCTAGTTTAGTCATTGGTCCTTAAAAGAGGTAGGTGGAAGGAGAGGTTTGCACTCAAGGGATGAGCATATAAGTGACATAAAGTGATGTAGTACTTTATTCAATAATAGAATGGTCAAAGATGCAAGGCATTAAGGGGATCAAGTTCGGGTTTACCCTCAAGAAAATAAATGATAAGCTCTTGATCCATAGGTATGGGTGATGATATAGGGTCCAAGCCAATTAGGAGAAAACTTGCTCATTTACTTTTCTCCACTTTGGTTACATGTTGGTTTTCCTTTAGGACAAGGTCACCAATCTTGAAGGTTCATTCATGAACACATTTTTCATAGGCACACTTGATGCATTTTTGGTAGATTTGGAGATGGTCTAGAGCATTTAAATGACATTCATCCAATAGCTCAAGTTGTGCCAAACGTTCTTGGAAAAATCATCATCAGAGAGCATATCTTTGAAGTGATATACGAAGAGATGGAATTTGGACTTTGAGAGGTAGGATGACCTCTGATACCATAGACCAAAGAGAAAGGTGTGGCATTGGTAGAGGTGTGAATGCTGTATGATAAGCCCATAAGGTGAAAGGAATGTGCGTGTGCCAATCCTTACTAGTGTCATCATGAATTTCATAAGAATTTTATTGAGGGTTTTGTTAGAAGATTTGGCTTGACCATTTTTTTGGGTAATAGGGTGAAGAGAAACTGAGTTGAATGCCAAAGTTGTCACACAATTTACATGAGGGTTTTGTTTTTGAATTGTTTTCCATTTTTAGTGATGAGGTGATGAGGAACACCAAAGTGAAAAATGATATGGTGGTTGATGAATTCAACTATTTTTTCAGATTTGGTAGAAATGAGAGGGATGGCTTCCACCCATTTAGTGTAATATTCAATGTGATGATCCATTGATGACATTGAGAAGAATGAGGGTTAATCTCTCCAATGAGATCCAAACCCCATTGAGAGAAGGGCCAAAAGTCTCTGATGACTTGTAAGGCATGACTAGGGGTGTGATGAAGGTTAGCATGTTGTTGAACACTTCACACAATGTTTGACATAGTCACAAAGTAATCTTGGTTAAGGGTTGGCCAATAATAGCCAGGTGAAGGATACATTTTGTGATGAAGAGCCACTAAAATGTCCACCACAAATCCCATCATGGATTTCTTTAATGGTGTATGGGATTTCAGAACTAGGTGAGGCATCACAGGAGGATACCATCAAAGCCACATTTTGTAGAGAAGACCCCCATGATGACATAATGAGAGACACTTTTTAGGAAGGCTCATCATCCATTGTGAGTGAGATCTAGAGGAAGAATTGAAAGGGAGAGGTAGTCAATGAACTTTTTATACCAAATGTCACGTGGGTCGGTTTTGATTCTTCCCACAAAATTATGTCATGTGATAATATAAGAGGGTGACTACAACCATTGTATATGTGAAAATATTTTGAGAGTCTCAAGGTGAGGTAGTATTTGAGAGGCAAGACAAGCCATGGTATCCACAATTTGTTAGTGGATCACGGAGTGGTTTGAATGAGGTAAGTGTCAAACATGGTCAAAAGTATGTCGACATGATGTTTATACTTTTGAAGGACCTCATTATATTATGACACAGTACAAACCATTGACTTGGTTCACAACTAGTTGAGAGTCACCAAAGATATTAATGGATTTAACATCTAAGGCTATGGCAAGTTTGAAGACCCCAAGACAAGTGCTTCATACTCGGCAATGTTGTTGTGTAGTGCAATCAAAGTCAAGTTTAAAGGATAAAGGCATAGGCTCATCATCAAGAGGAATGAGGATGACCCCTACACCACCCCCACATTGACATTTAGAACCATCAAAGAATAAGGTCATTTGGTAAATAATGTCATCAAGGGAGAGTGGTGATAGATTCATCAGGAAAATCAAAGTTAGAAGATTGATTTCCAGGAAGAGGAGAGGAGCATCTAAAGATGATCTACAATGGTTTTTCCCTTGAAAAATTTTGATGAATGAATTCTAGGTCTAGGTCTAAAGAGAGATGAGCCAACGCATGGTGCATTGGTGTTGGTAAGGTTTAGCATACATGTAATGCAGAGGGTCGGTGTTGGTGATGATGAAGGTTTTATGGTTAAGTAGGTAGTGGTGAAGTTTGGTGGCCACAAAGACCAAGGCTAGGAAAATATTTTTCAGCATGAGTATACCTAGTCTCATAGTCTAAAAGAGTATGACTTATGTAATAAACCACTTTTTCCTTGTGTTTTCATCTCACGATGAGTGAGCATGACACCCAAGGAATGGTCAGTGGTAGAAATGTAGAGGTAAAAAGGTTTGTCATCTTTAGGTGGGATGAGCACAGTGGTGAAGAAGGTATTTCTTCAACACTTCAAAGGATTTTGGCAACTCATCATTCCAATTGAAGGAGACATCCTTTTTAAGGAGATGATGAAAAGGGTGACATCGGTCAAAAATTTGGGAAATAAAGCATCGAATGGATTGCAATTTTCCTTGCAAAACTATGAAGTTGTCAAGGTTAGTAGGTGGAGGCATCTTGAGAATAGCCTTGATTTTGGTGGGATCAACTTCGATGCCCCACAAAGAGATGATGAAACCAAGGAGTTTTCTCAGAGAGAATGGAAAAAGATGCACTTCTTTGGTTGAAGGTGAACATAGTATTGGATGAGATGATCAAAGATGACTTTAAGAACTAGGAGGTGTTCAACATGACTTTTGGACTTACCGAGAAGGTCATCACATAATCTTCCAATATGTCATGCATGATATCATGGAAGATATAGGTCATAATGCATTTGATAGGTGGCACCAACATTTTTCAAGCCAAAGGGCATGACATGATAATAAAAGGTCCCCCAAGGGGTGATGAAGGTGGTTTTGTGTTGATCTTCTAGTGAGTAATATTTGATTATAACCCGAGAATCCATCCATAAGAGATAACATCTCATGGCCATGGTTGTAAGATCAATGAGTTGGTCGATGCTAGGTAGAGGAAAGTCATCCTTAGGGTAGGTAAGGTTAAGGTCATGAAATTCCATGCAGATGTGAAGTCCCCTGTCACTTTGGTGACAGGAACAATGTTAGAAATCCATTGTGGATAGTCAATGGGTAGAATGAAGGAAACAAAAAGGAGGCATTGGATTTATTCTTTCACAAGAAGGGAAATGCATGGATGCATTTTTCATAGCTTTTGTTTCATAGGTTTGGCATTAGGGATAGTCACGATATTGTGGACCATGATATTAGGGTCAATATCGGGCATATCGACATAAGACCAAGCAAAAGCATTGTATGATCTCAAAGGAAAGAGGTGAAGGCTTCTTGTTCAAAAAATCTAAAGATTGGCCTATCTTTAGAATTTGAGGGTCATCCTGAGTGTGAATGTTGATCTCTATGGTTGATTCATTCAACATGGTTTGTGTCTCAAAAGGTAACAACTGGTGAATGTAAGAATCATCTGCACCTAAATAGGTGAGAATATAATCATCATCTTGACATTGAATGACATTGATAGAAGGTGTGTCATCATCCAACATGTTAGGATAAAGAAGAGGAAGGGAAGAGGGAACCTCACCATCATGATGATAGTCGAGGTCCCAAAGAAATGATGTTCATGAAAAAAAAATGTTAGGAGGGATGGATTATGGATCCATGGACTCCATGGGTGAAGGTGGTGTGGTAGGTGAGGTAGGTAGGGAAGGATTATTTTCCTCGACGAGGGTAATGCGAGCCTTCTTAGGAGGAGGTGTGAAGAAAAAATCCAAGACCACAATGGTCTTTGTGTTTTTGGGTGGTGCAAGGTATGACTGTGTGATGACCTTGCTCATAAAGACCAAAGCCAAAGCCCTTCTAGGCACATCGATGAAGAAAAGTGTGGGTGAAGCGGTGGTTGGTGAGGTATTGGAAGTCATATGAGAAAGGTTGGTTTGGGTAGGTGGTTCAAGAGAAAGAAGAAGTGTCTAGTCCCCCATATGTCAGGTTGGTGCGAAGGTGGGGAGGACCATATGGAAAAACTCTCCTACATGACGGTCATAACATGGGTGTTGGTGAAGGCTTCCATACTCTAGAGTAAGGAAAGTGTCTATGTTGTATAGGTGGTACTCCCCAGGGAAAGGTGTTGAAAAACACCTACCAAGGGATCAGAGGTTAGTACTTGGGTAGCGGGGATGGATGAGCTACTTGAAGCTTGAGAAGGTGAGGTATCAATTATTGGTAAAATAGGTGTGTTGGTAGATGGGCTAGCCGTGGAAGTTACATAAGAATAGGGGATAAATGGGCTAGTTAAGGTGTGGCAAAGGTATAGTAGCGGGTGGAAGTGTTATAGATGAGGGTAGATGAGGAAGAAGAAGATGAAGTGGTAGGGGTGGTAGATACCTTGACTGGAATAAGGACAACATTGTGTCGATAAAGCATGTTGTAGATTTTAAAAGGTGAAGGATCTGCCTGAATGGTGTAGGGGTGCCCTTCATATTCAAAGTTTAGGAAATGGTGAAGTGTTTAAGGTTCACACCCCATGGCATGAATCCAAGGTTGGAAAAGGCAAGAGTTATATTGTAATTCCCCTCAAGAACATAATATAGTTTGGTACTGTACGGGGACTCACACAGGATGTAGAGGATGACGGTGCAAGGGTAGAAGTCATGGAACCATTGAAAGAAAATAACATAACAGGTTTTTATGCATGCATTTGGTGGGTATGCGTAATTGTTTATACGCATGAGAAGAAATGATATTAATGTTAGCATCTCCATCATTCATAACGCGAGTATCATTGATGTAGGTGGTGATGAAGTTACGGACCTCAATGAGTGTTGGAACATAATGATTAAGTGGTCCAGCCAACCCTTAATTAATATGGGTCCATCAAGATTATATAGATTAAATATTTAATAATATGAAATACTTTTCTATTATTAAATATTCATACCTACGTAATATACATTAGATAAGTATTGAATAATGTGAATCATTTATGTTTATATTTATTAAATACACTCACCTAGGTATATGTGTCAACCATTTAGGTTGAAAGGTGGGTCGAAGACATACCCGACACCTTATATAAAAATACTTTAGGTTCTCATTTGATATATTCGGAAATATATCAAAGGTGTGCAAATCAAGATATTTTGTTTTACCCTTGGTAAATAGGGTTTTAAGGAGGAGGTGATCTTCTTGGATGTAAAATAAGTTCTCTCGAAGTAAAAATTTATTTTCAAAGTGGTCTTTACCCTTTTGGGGTTTTCCACTATAAATACTATGTCACTTATGTTATTTATTTCATGTAAGTATTTATTTATTTACTTATGTTATGATGTAATGTTTATTTAATTATTACATCGTAACATTATATAATATGTAAGTTGATTAAATCCATATTTATTAGAATCTTCAAATTCTAACATGGTAATAGAGTAAGGTAAATTAAATAAATTAAGAGTAAATATTTTATATTTTATTTATTTAATTTATACGAGTTTTTTCAACCAACCCGAAGGGTATTTAAAATAAGTGCAACCTAAAAGTTTTACTTTGTGAAGAATCAAGGTGAATTCACAAGTGAAAAATTTGGAAACTTCTTACCTTCCGTAAAAACTTGTGTAGAGGTAAGGGTAAAATATTTGATTTTTTTCTATAGTTTTAATATGTGCAGGTTGAATTTTGTCAATGGTAAATGAAGGAGGAGACAAATCTCCATCAAAATAGGATTTGAATTTTTTCCATTGGATGTGTGAAAAATGTTGTCTCCTCTGTAAATTCTAAGGTTTATGTAGAATTTAAAATTACATGGCCTGGTAAATGTTTTAAATCTTTTTTTCATGAGGGGCCCTGTAATAAGGGTTATATGTATTTATTTTTTTTAAAAAGTATATATACTATAGTTTATAATTTTTTATAGACTATATGTTGTTTTTTATTTACATTATATTAACTATATACCTCTTTTTTAAAAAGTCAATATATTTTTACATTATAAATTATAATAGGTTAATATAATGTATTAAATATAACCTCCTAATATTACATAGAAGAAGAAATTCTGAATTTCACATTCGGAAATACACAAGAAGTTTTGACTCCATTAAATTTGACGGTCAAATGGCCGTTACGACATACCAAACATAAGGTAGTATGACGGTCATTTAGACGTCAAATTTAAGCTGGCCAGATCTTTGTCTACATTATTTTTTCTAGAATTTGTAAGTTTTTTTGCATTTTTAGGGGTTTCTTCTTCACTTCTATATGGTCGAATTTTTTTATATAAGTTTGGGGTATAATGCAAAGCCTTTTATATTGCAGGTTATTATTTTGATCATGGGAGGTTAATTAATATGCATTGTAATGAAAAAATTAGTTATGATTAAATAGTTTATGTAGATCTATAAAATTTAGATCTATTTCTATTTAATTTTTTTTTAATAAATATGTATCTAACTCTGTGGTACATTGTATATTACTGATATGGGGTGTGTTTTACGAGTTCGAAAATAATGGCATCCAACTATTTCTGTCTTGACAAAACCCAGATCCTGAATGGAACCAACTACAAAATTTGGAAGATCGGGGTAAAATAAGAACTTATGGTGATGAAACTCTGGAAAATTATTTTTGGATCTGAGGTTGCTCCCACCGGTTGTGAAGCAACCGTAGATAACATGAATACATACTGCAATGAATAATACGAGAGGCTCTTTACGTGATTTTGCACAATGTGAATGATGAATACCATTTACACATTGGTAATATTGAACATCCTAAAGAGGTATGGACACAACTAGAATCCATGATTGAAGGTACGCGTTTATCTAAAATTATTAAATTAGTTTCATAATTTCGACAACTCTATGAAAGGAGATGAAAAAGTTAATTTCTTAGCCAAAATTAAAAATATTAAAGCACAATTAGATGGATGCAAAGGTGATTTAATTGGTGAAAATTAATCTACTTTATTGTTCAGTTAAATATACATGAAATATTTAGGAATTTTATTTCTATCTTGAACTCTAAATATCAAAACGAAAATGATCTACCTGATTTAAATACCTTGAGTTCACTTTTGATATAGGAAGAGCAAGTGATGATGAACTTTGAATCTAAGGAGAATGCCTCTCAGGAACTTCTTGCTCAGAATTCAAAGTTCAAACCTCGCAAGCCCTTCTCAGATCAAAAATTTAGATCTAAATCTTCTTTTGTTGATAATTTTTTTCTTCTGATCAATTGCGTGTTAGCTTTAGTGGTAAATATCACAAATGTGGTAAATTTAAACATAAAAGGAAGATTGCAAAACTAAGAAACCTATCCATAAAAATAAAAAACAAATTGTTTCTTCAAAATATAATTTAAGGAAAAATGATAGCTCTAATGATATTCCTAAAATGATTGCATTATATGCTACGTTGTATTCTTCCTCTAATTCTGAATGGATTCTAGATTCAAGTGCATCAAATCATATGAGTGGTGTTTCAAATTCTTTATTTGATGTTTTAAAAATCAATGAACATGTGTATCTCATTATCCCGTAAAATTGACAAGGAAATTTTGTTGATAACCATACCAAAATTTTGTTTCGATCCTCGTTAGGGATCCCTTGCGTTAAGCGTTGAAATCCCTTTAGGAAATCTGGTTTTCCGAACTTAGTCTTTTTGGTCTTTTTTTGCTGGGCGCATAAAATGTCTATGTAACACCAACTTTTGGTGCGCCCCCTTATAAGCCTTTGGCGCATATTTTCCTGTGTCAACACACCTTTCGGTGCGCCTTATATGTTGAGTCTTCTCTGCGTGCGCCAAGGCGCATGCGCCTTCATGTTAGCACAACTTTTGTTGCGCCACTTTTCGGTGCGCCAAAGGGCACACATAATCTAATGACAACACAACTTTTGGTGCGCCAAAGGTGCGCTTAGTTTCATGCTGGAAAATGCTTTGGTGTGCCAAAGGGCGCATACTTTCCTATGTCGACAGTAATTTTCATGTGCCCTTTATAAAGTTGGTGGCACATTTATGACTAGCTCACCTATATATATGTTTTTACGCGCCCACCAATGTCATTTTCACCAGACACACCACGTGATTATTTTCTCGGCTGTCATTTTTGCCTGCCTCGTCGTTTTCAACGCGTTGTGGACCCGTTGCACGATTCTCACTATTTATCCGGGTAAGTGTTCTTGTCTCTTCCATGTGATTTGCTTTCTGGTTCTTTGTGCTTGCTGGTTTGGTTTTTGAAATGCATGTGTTGAGCTAGCCCTCCCCGTGCTGTCTTTCCTTATTTTCCTCCCCCTCTTTCCAGATCTGCTGGTAGAGGATGTTATCTTGAAACATGGTTTGTAACCCTTCTTGTTTAAACCATTTCATTGCCTAGTAACCTTTCAAAAAAAGAAAGGAGGAGAAAGAGAATCTGAACTACGTAAAGACCCCTCTGAGGGTGATTAAGTTCACTGTTTTCCTTCGGCACATATGTCACCCCTGCAACATAACTAAAATCTGCGCCAATGGCGCACCCATCTTGCCTGCTACATCATAAACTTCATGCCCCCTATGGCGCACCAAGCTTCCTTGTTGCATCACATAAATCTGCGCCCCTTTGGCACACCTAGCATCTGTGCAACATCAACTTTATTCATGCTAAGTACAAGGCTTTGAAGGCGCAGGCGCAACCCTCCTTACAGCAACATCATGTTGTGTAAATCCTTTGTGCGCTGCGCCATGCTCCCTTTGGCGCACGAAAAGTTCCTGTTACACAAACCATACATGCGCCAAAGAGTGCACCAAATCCCAATGTAACATGAAAAAGCCATGTGCCTTTGGCGCATCCTATCTCTGTGAAACACAATGTTTTTATGCGCCCTTTTGTAAAATGCACCCTGCAGTATTCATGCGCCATGCGCCTTTGGTGCCAGTTTAACCCTTGCAACACCCTTTTCCTGTGCACCTTACCTATTTAGCCCTGTAAGCTGCAGCTTTCATGCGCCATGCGCCCTGAGCCTCAAAATAACTAACTCTTTCTTCTGTTAACACTTCAATGGAAAATCAAATGGCTAATACAACCTTTTTGGATTGGGTCTCGCTTCTTCTTCGTGCAGATCAGCAAATAAACTTGGAAGAACATATGTCAACATCCAGCAAGAGACCTACCAAATCCAAAGGAAAGGCCAAACTTACAGAAGAAGAGATGAAATATAAATATCAGAGGGTCAGAATGCCCGAGTCCCAGGCCGAGTGTAGCATGGACGTCGAGACTCTCGAAGCCAGGACATATTGATATGGAGGAATTCTGGGCTAGAACTCAGAAAGTCACAAGGAGTCCATGGATGGACAAACTGATAGGCAGTGCCCTGCACTTCGCCGGTGGAATCCCAGTCAGTGCCGTCAACAATGAATTCTTGATGGTGATTGCCCAATGTTACAACAAAGACACAAGGTGTGTCGTAAACAGCAAGGGCGAGGTAGTCATTAACCTCACTGCCCGTCACTTTGAAGGAATACTCGGCATACCTCACCACCGGCACTTTGTGGCCGTCAGTCAAGCAGATTGCATTAAGGCATGGGATGACAATGCAGATCAGTGTATGCAACTAATGAATGAGGTTTACTTGAAAAACAAAAAGGTAGTAACCCGGTGGCCCCAAATCATCCACCGCAGCGACTTCTCAGAGGAGCTCAGTGACACCATTACATTCCTGAGCAGGGTCTTCGGGCTTTCTGACACCCATTATTTCCATAAATGGATGTTGCGGTACTTAGAGACCATGAACAAGAATATGCCTGATCAGCGCTTTTGCTGGGGAGAAATTATAAGCAGCACAATCTCTGAGCAGCTACAACAATTTAGCACAATGGGGACATTCCATATGAACTCCTACGTGGTCTACGCTGCAGCATCAGAGAGGGACTATCCAGGCCTGACGCGGAGTGGAGTTTGGCCTCAGGTCAAGATATACGAGTACTACCCGGAATTGAGGCTGGAGAATAGCATCTCCCAATTCACAAAAGTTAACGATGTGTTTTTCTATCACATCATCTGCCTACTGAGGTCGAATATGACTTATGGTCGCATGACCAAAAGCATAGTAACAAAGAATCGAGAAATTTGGGGCCTTGTTCACCCAGTTCCCACATTCACCTATCTAAGGGCTGCCACTTTTTAGGAGAGCCAACTAGGCTACCGAGGTATCTTTGGACCTAAACCGATTCTCTTTGGAGTCTGCCAAGGCACCGATCACATACCACGAGAAATGCCTAAAAAGAAAGAAGGGTGGAACTCCTTTCCCCCTCACAGTGGGCCGATATACATGCTCTACCCACCACAAGGCGAAGGAAATGTTCGCAGAGCTGGAGTTACTTAATCTAAAACATGATTTCCCAGCCAGGCCTACCTTCGACCCAAGGAGCTGTCTGCCAAAGGCAAAACTTGATCCAATCCACGTCCCTCAGATTGAGGACATTTACATTGACGTCATCCATGAGGTGGAGCTCAGGAGAAAGGATCATTCTCGCCTAGCCTTGGTAGAAATCGTCCAATATGGGATAGCCATTGTCCCCAAAGGCTACCAAACTACGGAAGATGAAATAGACAAGGTATATACTGACACAGATGGGGACGATTGGCCCTTTCCGGCCATTGATAGAACTAAGGCCCCTCGACAATTGAGGAGAGGGTCAAGGAGACTCTACGTAGGGCAGAACATTGGTCTTTGTATGAACGGACTAATCTACCTTGGGGTTGATTTCACAACCTCCCCATTGGGTAACGCACCTCAACGATCCAAACAACAGCCTAAAGGCAAGGGCAAAGGCATAGAAGGTGAATCCAGACCATTCTAGAAGAAGCCCCTGAGAGTCCTCCATCCGCGGCACCCAAGTAGGTAATAACTCTGGCTTCGCCAGAGAAAAGAAGCAGAAAAGGAAGTTCCAATAGGCCCATCCACTCAGGATGTCGGCATTGCCACAACAACCGAGGTCCCTTCCGTCCCTTTTTCTTCTCTTCCTTCCCCTCCTCGAGTGACTCAGGTGACCATCCCTTTGGTCATGTCCTCTCCCCCTTCTTCTTCTACTGTTCCCCTCGTCTCTTCGTCTATCTTCTCTTCCCTTATGGATCTGTCCTCCTCCATTTCTTCCCTCATCTCCGAGCTCCCTTCCCTTCCTATGTCTTCCACTGCTGCAGTTTCCCTTCCTTCCGTGGGCACTTCTTCGGCTATTCTCTCAATGCCGCCGCCACGTGTCTCCACGTTTTTCCCCTCTACTACTACAGCTGTCCCCTCCTCTGTTTCTGGTCCTTCTACCATAGGTCCAGCCTGGATCTCTCAGCAGCTAAGTCAGCAAAAAAGGAAAGTTCCCATCGCTCCGATGGACTTTTCCGTGATCCCATCTAAGGGGGCGAAGAAGCAGAAGCCTGTCACACGCTTCTCTAAAAGTGCTGTAGGAGAGAGAGTTATGGAAATCGCATACCCCAATCCCCTCAAAGAGAAAAAGGATCTGTCTCCGACAGATTTTACTGTGACCCAAGTCACAATGGGGACATCTTCCGAAAGTCTTCAGGGGGAGGCTCTTTCTGCAGTTGATGCCCTCTGCAAGAAGCTTAAAGAGATAAAGGAAGAGAAAAGGCAACTGAAGGAGCAAAACAAATATCTGCTCCAAGCCTTACAGAAGATGGGTAGTGCGCCTCCCACAACTGCCGCCGAAACTTCTGAGCTTCTCAGCCAGGAGAAAATTAATGAGTATGCCAAGATCGGCGAGCAGGGTATGGCCGTTTCCGCTTGGAGGAGCCAAATCCTCAAAGACAGTGAAAAAGTGATCGCCGAGTTCTCCGACTTGTACCTGAACATCAATAAGGTGAATAAAGAGCTCCAAACGTTAGGGCCCATATCAGAAGAGCTAGAACATGCTTTCAGAAGCTTGCACGAGACCTTCCAACAAATGTTCGATTGTTCGGTCGAAGATCCAGTTAAGTTCGGCGTCTTCGGCCATCCAGGGCCCTCAACAAAATCATGTCCACTGGACTACCGGTGGATCAGCTAGAATTTATTCTAGAAAAGATTGACAAAGTCAAGGAAGAAGCCACTGGATGCAATGCACCAAATGGAACAGATTGTTCTTAATATGTCACGGGGGTTACTTACTCCTTCCTTCACTTTAAGGAAAGCGATGAAACCACCGGATCTTGAGGAGATCACTTCTCGAGAACGGGGCCGAGATGTCACATTTGACACGGAGTCTATCAACAACCTCTCTTGACTGTAGGGACTTCATCGGAGTTCCTCATTGAGGCGAAAAAGGACTATTCCAAACTCCCAGAGAAGCTCATAGATGAGCGGGAGACTTGTGAGGCGATAAGTGATAGGCACAGGATCCTTCCCGGGATCAACTAGGGCCATAATCAACAAGTTCATGGAATACCACTCTCGGTTCCATATCTCGTCACTCAAAGCAAAGCAACAAAAGAAGTCCACCCCCTTTCGGCCGCAAGACAATGATGAATAATAACTCTTCTTCTTCTTCTTCTTCTTCTTCTTCTCTTTCTCTTCTTCATCTTTCTTTTTGGAAATATCTGGAGTATGTTGATACAAATGATGATGTCATCCATGTTGCATCATGGGATGATGTCATCCATCAAGTTGTAAAAAGTCAACATGACTTTTAGATATTTTGTAAATATCTTTGTAAATAGTTGTTGGCTCCTTTTTGCCTTCTTTTCTCTTCTTCTTCTATAAATACTCCAATACTTGTAGTATTGTGGGATGGATGAATATCTTTCAGATGAAAAATAGAAGTGAAGAAAAAAGACTTTGAGCTTTCTTGTAACAGAAGAAAACAGTAATACAAATATTGAGACTTTGTGCTGAATAGCTGTGTTATGCATCAGACCTTTCTTATGTTAGATCTGTATGTGTTTATTCTGTTAGATTCATATCTACTTTTTTGTCATTTATTCATCATCAGTATTGCTTTGTTTGTTTATGCAAGTAGGTTTGGCTCTGTTTACTACCAATCCCAAAACATAAATCTTCTGACCTTTCTGCTTTGGAATTCATTTCTTTTCTTCCTTCGAACCTGCTCTTTCTTCATTCCCTCTTCCTTTCCTTTCTTTTATGCAATCGGAAACACCCCTCTTTGGGATGAGATCCCAAACCCCCGAAGGCAGAATCTATGAGACTTGCATAGATTCCTGCTTTAGTAGAATAGCAATAAACCGGTTTAACTTTCTTTGACTCAAAGAGGGGATATGCCTGCACACTTTGTTGGCTTGTCTATTCATAGATCTGTCCGAGGCGATGATTTTCGGACCAACAATATCTTAGTGATAAATCATCTTTAGAAGCAAAAGAGAAAGGGAAAGTAAAATTTGCTAATGGTGTGTTGAATAATGTTTTATTTGTTCCTAAGCTCAAAATGAACCTTTTATCATGTTCTCAATTAACTCATGATAGTTTGACTATTCAAATTTTAAAAGATACTTGGTATATCAAGGATAGCAATGATAATATAATAGATGAAGGAATTCAAAGAAATGGTCTGTATATTTTTGATGATTTCTATTCTACATCCTGTTTTGTTTCTCAAAGTTTGAATAATTCAAAACTATGACATGAAATATTAGGACATGTTAATTATAGAATTTTATATAAAATGGCTAGATATAATCTTGTGAAAGGTTTTTCTGTGTTTTATTCTTCTCATGATGCGTGTGAAGGGTGTTTACGCTCAAAACAAAGTGCTAAACCCTTTCACTCACATCTTGAAGAGAGTTCCTCTTCCCCATTAGAACTTATTCATAGTGATGTTAGAGGACCTCTTTAAGTAACTTCATTAAATGGTTATTTATATGTTGTGAATTTTATTGATGATTTCACTAGGATGATTTGGTCATATTTTCTTAAAAATAAATCTGATGTACTAGGGAAATTTAAGGAATTTAAAGCATCTGTTGAAAACTCTTCAAATTATAAAATTAAGAGACTTAGAATAGATAATGGGGTGAATATGTTAGCAAAACATTTGAAATTTTTGTATTGATTGTGGTATTAAAAGGGAATTAACTTCTCCTCATTCTCCCCAATCTAATGGTGTTGCAGAACGTAAGAATAAGACTATTTTAGATATGGCTCGCACTATGCTTCATTTTGCTAGTCTTCCTAAATTTCTGTGGGCAGAAGCAATGAACACATCAGTCTACATTATAAATAGGGTTCCCACCAAAGCTATTCATCTTTCAACTCCTTTAGAAAAATGGTCAAATCAAAAACCTGATATTTCTCATCTAAATTTTTTTGGTAGTCTTGTTTCTTTATACATTCCTAAAAAGAAAAGAAAGAAACTTGATATGACTTATTTCTCTTGTGTTTTCATTGGATATGGTATTAACATTGTAGGTCTAAGGATTTATGACCTGTAAAAAGGGAAGTAAATGAAAACCACAATGTGGTGGTTTTAGAAAAAAGTTTTTGTTCACCAAATAATGGTAAAGATGTTCCTAACTCTGTCAATATTTCTAATAATGGTTATGATTCTGATATTGAGAATATAGTAAATAGTCATGATGATGTTTCTTGTTTTGATCCTATAAATGCTTCTGAATCTCCTAACTCCTTAGTTAAGAAACTAAAATGGGCTCAATCTGTGTTAGAGAGTTCTAATCCTATTGATCTTAGGAAAATGACCAGAAGCCATCATATGTACCATGCATTAATGACCTTGTATGAACCTGAGCTGAAAAGTTTTGAAGAAGCTTCTCAGGATGAGATGTGGATCAATGTAATGCAAGCTGAATATAATGCCCTAATTCAAAATCAAACACAGGGAGTTGGTTCCACCTCCGAGAAAAGAAGTATTATAAGGTCTAGGTGGTTATACAAAGTAAAATATAATACAGATGGTAGTATTGACAAACATAAAGCTAGACTTGTTCTAGAGGTTTCACTCAGAAACCTAGTATTGATTATGTTGAGACATTTGCCCATGTAGCTAAAATGAGTACTATTAGGACCTTATTTGTAATTGTCACTCAATTTGGGTGGGAAATACACCAAATGGATGTGAAAAATGTCTTTTTAATGGTGATTTAAAAGAAGAACTTTACATGTCTCAACCTAAAGGATTTGAAGAAACTGGTAAAGAAAACTATGTTTGTAAATTGAAAAAATCCTTGTATGGTTTAAAGCAAGCTCCTAGAGCTTGGTATGTGAAAATTAATTATTTCTTTAAACAGTTAGGATTTGCTAATTGTTCTTCTAAAATGATATATTCATTAAGAAAAAGGATCACATATTATCATTGTTTGTATATATGTTGATGATTTGCTTATGACTGGTGATAATCCTACTTTAATTTGTAGAATTAAAGAAAAATTGAAACAATACTTTGAAATGATTGATTTAGGTCTCTTACATCATTTTCTTGGCATGGTTGTATTTCAAGATAAACATTCTATTGTTGTTTTTCAAGCATAATATGCAACCAATGTACTGAATTTTTTTAACATGATTGATTGTAAACTAATTTCTACTCCTATGGAAGTTAGATAGAAAATTGATCCTAAAACTGCACATGAAAAATTTGATCCTACTTTATATAGACAGTTAGTTGGTAGTTTGATATATCTAACTATCACCAAACCAGATATTTCCTATGCAGTAGGGATTTCTTTTAGGTTTATGCAGGAACCTTATAGAGATCATTGGAATCTTACAAAAGGATTGTTAGATATATTAAAGGTACAATAAATTATGGGTTGCATTATACTAAGAATGAAAATGCTAACTTATACTAATTTTTTATTCGATCATCTTTGGTGATGTATTAGATAGAAAATCTACTTCATGTTATGTGTTTAAATTTGGTGCAAGTGCCATTACTTGGTGTAGCAAAAAGCAACCAACTATTTTTATCTCTTCAATAGAAGATGAGTATAGAAGTGCAATGTAAGCTACAAAAGAGGCTCTATGGCTAAAGAGGTTGTTCGATGAGATAAAGATGAAGGATCCACATAGTGTTCCTTTTTTCTTCAAAACCAAAGCACCATAGCTCTTGCACATAATACAATACAACATCAGAGGATGAAGAACATTGAGATACATATACACTTTATCCATGAGAAGGTGCTAAGTGGTGAGATAGATCTCAAGTTTGTGTTGAAGAGCAGGTTGTTGATATCTTCACAAAGCCCTCGAGTCTGTAAAGTTTGGTCACTTTTGTGAAAAGCTTGGATTGTCGAAGTTGCCATTGAGGGGAGTGTGCATGAAAATGTCACCTCCTAATGGAACTTGGTTTTTGTAAAAATACCTTCGAAATTTGTAAAAAGACCTTCGGGAAAGTGTAAAAAGACCTTCGGGCATGTATACCTCCTCGGCTTCTTTTTTAGAAAGAAGTGTAGAAAGATATTAAAGATGGTCTTTAGTAAAATCTTTAGTGCTATTGATTTTAGTGGTAAACATCTAATACAAGCATATTATTAAGGAGGTCATTGGTTATAAAAGGATCCTATATGCTTGGGTTCAATAACTTTTTATGAGAATCTTGAGAATATGTAAAACTCACAAATCATACTTAGCATGATCATGGGATGATCTTTGGTATTCCAAATCCTTTTGTACTAAAAAGTAACTTGAGTATGATGAAGGTGTTATAATTCTTTCACCACCCGATATGCTAGCCTAAAACCTTTATGGTTTAAGGATTGTAAATCTTGTAGTGTACCATGGGCAGGTAATCTATTGACATATGTTATAACACTTAACATTAAGGGGAGTGTTGAAACATAATGATTAAGTGGTCCTGACCAACCCTTAATTAATATGGGTCCATCACTATTATATAAGTTGAATATTTAATAATATGAAATATTTTCTATTATTAAATATTCATACCTAGGTAATATACATTAGGTAAGTATTTAATAATGTGAATAATTTATGTTTATATTTATTAAATACACTCACTTACGTCTATGTGTCAACCATTTATGTTGAAAAAGTGGGTCGGGAGACATACCCGATCACCTTATATAAAAAGACTTTAGGTTCACATTTGATATATCCGGAAATATATCAAAGGTGTGCAAATCAAGTGATTTAGTTTTACCCTTGCTAAATAGGGTTTTAAGGAGGAGGTGGTTTTACCCTTGGTAAATAGGGTTTTAAGGAGGAGGTGATCTTACTAGATGTAAAATATCTCTCAAGTAAAAGGTTATTTTCAAAGTGGTTTTTACCCTTTTGGGGTTTTCCACTATAAATATTGTGTCACTGTGTTATTTATTTCATGTATTTATTTATTTATTTATTTATGTTATGATGTAATGTTTATTTAAATATTTATTATAATATTATATATTATGTAAGTTGATTAAATCAGTATTTATTAGAATCCTCAAATTCTAACAATGAGGGCTGATGATGAGACTCGAGAGGTTTGAATTTTGTCATACAAAGACATATTCGGAGGAGATTAATGAAGCTATTTAATCATAGATCGATATAAAACTCCATCGAAACATGATAATCCAGCCATGGAAGGTTACCTTAGGGGTAGGTGTAGGTGGAGCAGTGGGTGAAGGTGCACTAGATGGTCTACCAGTTCTCTCTTCTCCTTTATCTTTTTGTGATTGAGTGGCTACTCAGACCATATTTATTTCAAATATCAGAGGAGAAAAAGAGGGTCAGGAGATGTAGGTAAAGGCTCTTTGAATAGAATAGATTGAAGGCTAGACTATGTGGCAACGGTGAAGGGGGATGCAATTCTCCTCTAATAGGTCATCTTCATCAAAGAGGCCATCTAAAGTAAAAAGTTAAAGGATAATGTTTTTGAGGGCCGTCTGACCTTCGACATCATGCCCTTATGAGAGATTATATGTGAATATTTTGGCATCGTCAAACCCTACTCTTTGGTTTGGGTTTGAGCAGGTCATAAGGTTTAATAGGTGAAAATGAGATAGTAGAGGTTTCTAACAACCTAGCGAGGATGTTAGAATATGATCCTACCAATGGATCACAGTGAGAATTCAACATTGGCTTAGATAAAGGGGTAGGTGATTTTCATGGTGGAGGTGTTGTTGGAGGTGGTGTAGGTGTGAATACCTTTTTGGTAGGTAGTGAAGGTTTTGGTTTTGGTTTAGGTTGCACCTTCTTAGGTAAAGGTGTAGGAGGGGTGTGCAAGGTAGAAGGAGATGTAGAATGTGGGGGTATCCTAAAAAGCTAAGGTGAGAGTGGCTATGGTTGAAATAGTGTGGTTGTAGGTAATGGAGAAGATGTAGGTAGAAGAAGTGGTGAAGGTAAAGGTGTAGGTGTGGGTTCTTGCACCTTAGATTTTCCTTAGTGAAGAGGTAACTTGACCAAGGTGGAAGGGTGCGGGCTTAAAATTGAAGGTAAAGGCGAAGGTGAAAGAGAAGATGTATGAGATATTGGGGTGTGAGGCCTAGGAGGTTGGGTATTCCTCTTAGGTGCGGGAATAGATTTTGTGACATGAGGTGTCTGAGTAGATCTGTCTAGTTTCACCACAGGATGCAATAGGCTAGGTGTTGGTAGAAACCCTAAGGAAGTGGTAGGTTTAGGCACGGATAGGGATTTGGGTGAAGGAGATGATGAAGAAGGGGCTGATATGATCGACTCAAGAACTATTATTTTAGTTGATTTGAATACCTTAAGATAGATGATTGAGGTATTCGAGGACAACATCTGCATTTGGGTGGAGACTGGTATTCGAAGGTGCCCCCATAGTGTGGAGTAGTCAACATACTCTAATCGGTCCACCAAACATGAGAATAGTTTTGGTTTAGAAGATGACGAACCAATGGTGAAACCCATCCAAGAACCATAGTTCTATGATACAAGGAATATTTTTACCTCGATTCATGTTATGTTTGTGGAGCCTATTTTCATGTTAGAGTTTGGTACACCTTCCATGTGTTACACTCAGATATTTTTACGGCAGTCCCTCTCGCCAGTGAGCGGGTCAAGGGGGTTCGGGGGGGTGAAGCCCCCAAAGAAAATTTTGATGGGTGGTTTATTAACCCATGGGTAATGGGTAACCGTTATGGGCTAGTTTTGGGCCCATGGTTTTTCAGTACCCATTTTTTTGCAAACCACCTCTTGAACTACCTACTGATGTACTTATAAATAGATGGACATATAATAGGATTGATATGAGTGTTTTTTGTGAAGGTGAATAGTGTGTGTGAATTCAAGTGTGAATTCGGGAGGGTTTGTTGAGCACAGCTCCAAACAAGATCTGATTATTGTAACTGTGAAGACTATTGGCTTGTAATAAAATATGAGCAAGTGTTCTTGGTGGATGTAGTCCACATTGGGTGAACCACGTTAAGTATTGTCTTCATGTTGTGCATTTTTCATTTCGTAATTTTATTCATACTTCTTATTATTGCGATTCGAGGAATTATTCCACATTAGATATTATTAATTCCTAACAATTCGAGGCATGAGTGATGTAAGAAGGTTAACGGGATATTGGAAGACCACAGGAGAAGCATTTCCTATAAGAAGAAGATATAAGATTGGATCCTCTATGGGTCGATGAGAGGGAAAAATAATTGATGTGGAATTATCTTTAGGTGGAGAGGTAGATAGGGATAGTGCATCCTTGGGTAGAGGAACGGGTGAGATAGGCTCTTCCTTGGATAAAATAATAAGCAATATAGGTTCAGCGATAGGTAGAGAAATAAGTGGGGTAGGCTCCTCCATGGGTAGAGGAGAAGGTGTGATAGGATTCTCTGTGGATAGAGGAGTAGGTGTGATAGGCTCATCTATGGATAGAGGAATATGTGTGATAGGATCCTTCATGGGTAGAGGAGTTCATGCAAGAATTTCCTTGATAGATGCTACTGGAGGAATCTGGCTAGATGGAACAGGTATTATGTTAAAAATGGAATGAACCTCGTGCACATTGGTGTCACTAGTAGAGATCTCTGAAGCTTGGTTTGATGAATGGGTATGATTAGGAAAAGGTTTCTTAAACACACCCATATTAGCATTGGCAAGTGCTTTAGGGTTGTCCAGGATGAGATCACCACTATCTAGCATTCCTTGGAAAATGTTCTTCAATGTTTTGTAATTTCCATTGCTATGTCCTCTAAATTGATGATAGTTACAGAAGTTGTTTTCTTTGTACCACAACAATGTAGGACGAGAAGGATAAAAAATAGTGTTTGTTTTGATAGGTGGGAGGGTGAAGTCTCCAGATTTTAAAATATTTTCCAACATAGAAGAATATGGTGCTTCGATAGGAGTGTAAGCCCTCTGTTCATATTTGTATTGAAATTTTTGAACATGAGAGAGGTTGGCGGTGGTTTTGGATTATTATATGGATGAGAGGGGCCAGATTTCATAATCACTATGTTGGTGGATCCTTTGGCTTTGGAATGGTTATTGGAATGGTTGTTCGACAGGTTTAGAAGAAGATTCATTTGATTTGAAATTAGTGTTCTTATTATGAAACTTAAGTTTTTATTCTTCAAGGGCATAGATCTCTACTTTTCGGGCCATGGTGAAAGCTTCACAAACGCGTGTAAAACATTTGAACTTGGAAAGTAGGGGCAATGTGTATAGCACATGCCCTTGTGAAAAACTCTATGAGCTCTACTTATGGAAGCCGTAAGGTGAGTTGATTGATGTGGCCCCACTAATATACGATGAAATATACAATAAATTTTTCCTCATATTGGAAAATAGAGTAAAGATCAATCATGGAGACCTTATTATAGATATTGATTGAGAAGTGGTCAAGGAATTTATGGGCCAACTGATTGAAAGAGAAGACTGAGTGCCTAGGAAAAACACTATACCAATTTAGAGCGGGTTCGATAAATACATGGGAAACGTTCACGAAAGCAAGGCATTGTCATGGGAAATCAAACAACACACATGTTTGAATGATCATAAATGTTGTTAACGAGTCTTCATTGCTATTGAAATGGTTGAACTTGGGTAAATCCCATTGTGTGGGATAAGGATGGATACGTATGGATGAGTGGATGGGATCATTACATATTTCATCATAAGTGAGGACATTACGAGATCCAGAAACAAAGGGCTCAAGTGTTTTCATCTTTTCCATCATCATCTTGATAAGATCTATGGTAGGATTATATTGAGGAGTTCCTCTGTAGTATAAGGGGGTGGGTGAGATGAATAGGTCATGACGACATACCCGTGTGTAATGGTGCTGAATATGTCAAATGAGAAGTGGGTACGTAGGAAGGAATAGATGATGAGGGCATGTATCCCGAATACAAGGTGAATTTTATAGGCTATGGCCGAGGCGGGATGTAGGTGGGAGGATCTTGTGTAAATACCCTCATAGTGATGGGTAGAAGAGTTTGGGGTTTAGAAAGAACCAAATTCCGATAAGGCCTATAAGATGTCGATGTAATCGGCGATTACGGAGTGATAGTTACTAATGATATGGGGACCCCTATACTAGGAGTCGTGGATGAAGATAGAGAAAATGAAGAGGTGTTGGGAGAGGTTGGGGGAGTGATAGACATTGAAGGTATGATAGATGATGAAGGTGTGATAGATGTCAAGGGTGCGGTAAAGTAGCATGGACATGGGAGTAGGTAATGTAGAAGTAGCATTCACGAGATATGGCGGGAGCGAGATGGAGGTAGGCATACCAAACATCAACTAGCTCAATGAGTCATGGGTAGAATAGTGGATGAGGTAATGTTGTAAGGATATGACATTATGATAGAGGAATATAGTGAATTCCTCATCACTTATAGGTACAGTTACATGAGCGTTGGGGTCCATCGGTGAAGAAAAAGATGGCAGTGAAGGTGAAGTAGGTAACTATACACAACTAGCATGAAAGGAAAAATATCGTGCTGTTGGCAAGTCCAAACCATAAAAAGATGGAATATAGGTATTCTAGGCTCTGTAGAACCAACAAAACTTAGAAATAGATGTTTGGTGAAGTCTGGAGGATGGAAATAGGTTATTGTTTCTTATAAGAATAAAAAGCTTAGAGATCAATATCAATTAGTAAACCAGTGTCGGTTAGGTAGAAAGACCTGATGCCGTGAATGATAAAAAGTGAAGAAATTAAGATTTTTGGGTTAAAAAAGTGTAAAATGGGTGTTACTGGCTCTATTAAGAGTGATAGAGACTCAAAAACTGGTTAAAAAGATGGTATGTAAGAACATATTGATGTTTTGATAGAAAATCAAAAACCAAAGAGACCGATATCGGTTAGTGAACCGGTGCCAGTAAGATGAAAGAACTAATGTCGGTTCTTTGGACCGATGCCAATAATTGATAAAAACTAGGAAGTGAAGAAATTAAGATTGTTTGAGTTAAATTTGATGAAAATAAGCCCGAAAGAGGTTGTGTATGACAAAAATGATTTAAAACACTCAAGAAAAACTAGAATTAACCAGTTGTGATTGTTGAGTGTGAAAAAGAAATAAAAAGTGGTGAATATGTCCTCACAACTCAAACTACAAAAGACAAGAAAGAAAGGCGACAATCAAACAAGAAAAAACTAAATAAACACATTATCCTAGGATCATATTTTTAGTGTTTAATTGGATTATGCCTTAAGACTAACTATGAATGAAATAGAAATTTTAGATAATGAAGGTACCTAGAAAGTAATCTATGGATGGTTTCAGATTTTGTTTTGGTGAAGGAGTCCTCAATATACCTTGCAGTACATGAGGTCTGAGCTTTGCTATGATAAACCGCCGAAACACCGGTAAAAAGCCCACTATCAATGGATTTTAAATCCTTGACAACTTCTTCTGAAAGGAAATGTTTAACAAGTAGTAAATTATGTTAAGTGATTTGGGATAAGGAGTGTGTGCACAAATGTAAACTACACTTTATTAATTAGTTGCAAAAAAGTCATGACCTCCATCATATGATTGTTACTTAACTATGTGAGCTAAATATGCAGACATACAAGGATGAAATGCAAGTGTTTTAAGCCCAAATCGAAATATGATATTCGATGTAAACAAGAGTGAATAGGAAGAAGGATGAATTTCACTAATGTAAGAATAGAAGAAGAAGGATTCTTTTTAAATGCACCAAAAGAAATGTTTCATTTAGAGCAATTAGAAAGGAGCAGATTACCAGAGAAGAAGATTTAGTGAATAATGATTTAGAAAGGAAACACACAAGATGCAACCTATATGAATAGAATGGAACCTACAAACGAGGGTTCCACTGGGCATGCCAAAATGTTTCACCACAATGTTGCATATAAAACAAATAAGGTAAATGTGAGGAGGAATACCTGAGAAGTCGAAGAAGGTCATGTGCGTGTTATAGAAGACCAGGATAATCATGAAGAGCTCCTTTTTGGCTAGAAAGGACTACTGAGAAAGAAAACAAGACCACAAGATAACATTAATAATATAGGTCGGTGGACTACCTAGTGAGAGATAGATCCAGGAAGTGGGGTGCTTCCTATAAGGCTATCAATCCATGTTCAAATACAACTTAATGCAGAGAAATAACATGAAATAAGGAAATCCTATTGTAGTTGTACGATTTAGGTGTCTCACACAAATACAATAAGCTAGATTTAATCTAATAATGCATATAAGACTTAATCTAAAAAGGGTTGGTTGTCAAGGCTTGCAGTGTAGTAGAGGGTGTTAGGGAGGTCAGGTGAAATTTGGTGGGGTTTTAAGAGGTTTTGGGTGAGGTTAATAGATTTTTGATATGGTGAAAATTGCGGACACAATGATCGATATCAATACTGTAATAGCCGACGCTAGTTAGGTGACCAATGTCGGTAGGGGAAATTAGATTAGAAGGTTAAAATGGGTTGGTTGTGAACTCTCTGTGATTGCATAAAGATTTGGGAGGGCTTAGGCTAGGTGCTAGGATTTATGTGAAGACTCAGAGATGGTAAAATAGGTGGTTGAGAAGCATACAAGGCTCAAATGGGCAAGTTGTCAGGTAGATGGGTGTAGGAGGTATACGAGAGAGAAGCAATCTATAAAATAAAGGATTTAATACCAAAAGCTAATGAAACTTAATGGATTAAAATACTTATTTGGAGATGGAATGTTGATAGATGATGGTTG
>CM031236.1:516392103-516588469 GCA_018340775.1 Taxus wallichiana var. yunnanensis | reverse complement strand
ATCTCCTATTCAAAATAGAATCTTGATTCTTATCTAGAAAAAGTGATAAAGACAAACTGAATTCTTATTTCAAAGAATCTACAACAAAATTTAAATTCTCATTTCAAATTAGTAAACAAAATCTACACCCCTAACTCAACTACACTCACATTAAATATTTCATTCATAAAAATTTTACTGATTACAAATTTGAAGCCAACTCTATCGTCTAGTATTTAATCTTAGATTATAAGAACAAGTCATATATTTTTATCTCATATTCAAAACAGAATCTTGATTCTTATGTGGAAAAATTATACCACAAAGTACAAATTGAACTCTTATTTTAAAGAATCCACAACAAAATCTGAATTCTCATCTCAAATTAGTAAACAAAATCTACTCCCCTAACTATACTACACTGCCATTCAATATTTCATATATAATATTTTCACCGATCATATTGTGTCACGGTTTTCTTTTAAAAAATTAGATGAAACATATAAGGGTGTGGGCCAAGGAGGAATACCGGTTGTGACAGATCGATTTGAAGTTCGTTGCGTGCATTATGACTTCTTGATCCAATGCTAACTATGAGAGCTTCCTTTTGGCTAGGAGGAACTACCTAAAATACACAACAAGACCACAAAAAGAGGATTAAATAATATATGTCAGGGGTTGTGTAACGTGTGCTAGATCCAGGAAGTGTGATACTTCCTCGGTGGTAGTCAACCCACTGTTTAATACAATTTAATGTAAGAAATAACGTAAATAAATATAATCCTACTGTAGTTGATATGATTTAGGTATCTCATCCAAATACAATAAGCAAATCTAACATAACAGGCTAGGCTATGATCAGATCTAGAAATAAGGTAAATAACTAAGGTGGGAACGGAACAGTCCAGGGTCAAATTCTCGGCCACTTGAATCACTTGAAAAGGGTTATTGGGATCTGGTATTAGTGGGACTACCAAATACGAGACTAACATTAGTCCAAAGATGATCGATTTACGGTTTAGTAAGAACCGATTTACCAAGTTCTCGGGCCGGGTAATAACTCAATAGTTCATGGTTTTGGGCATTTTTCTTAGAATAGATCGTAGATGGTGAATATTTGGTTTAGATTTAGGGATATGTTGGGAATATTCAGAGGTACTCAAGAATAGACATCGGTGATTAAAAGGGTTATGAGTGACGGGAATGGTCGGAGTTCACACGAAGGCAATAGTGGTGAGCTGAAAATATAACGGATGGTTTATAAACAAAGGTGAAGAACTCTTATAAACTCGAATAAAAATGAAGTGGTGCAGGTTAGAGACACACTTACTACTGTTGTGAAAGTTTAATGGTTGAGTGATGGTGATGGTTGATCGGTGAAATGGTGATCAATGTCATGGAAGTGCTTCTGGAGTGCTCCCGTGAATGAAAATACCTTCCGATCAATCGTTGTGTTGGTTATAGCTGTCTGGATGTACGAAATAGCTCTAGTTCTTGCTTGCAGATACGAGATATCCTTTGCTCCAAAATTTGAGAATGTGTCTAACCTCTCAAACAAGGTTACCAAAATCGTTATATGGTAACTGGTGATGGTTTAGGGTTACCAATGTTGATTTCAGGGTTGATCGGCGTCGCTTAAGGTGAGACATCCTAGGTTGCCCGAAATAATAGATCTTGGCTATCCTCTTCCATATTTTGCTCATTTTTTCCCTGGTATAAATGGAACGTTGCGCTTAGATACACGGGAATGTGGTTAGAGGGAGAATAGGAATGTGCTTTTAGGGTTATACTAAGTCTTAGTTCATTAAGGTAAGTATGGCTAAGTCTTAGTTAGTTATGGAAACATGTTATGAATAGGTCTATGGTGAGGTTTCTAGGCGAGGTGGTGGGGTGAGGTGGAAATTGGTTTTAATTGAGGTAATTAAATAATGAATGAAGTGAGGATGAGTATTACTTTAATTGTAAATAATTAAACTATTATTAATGTGGGGTATAAGGGTCATGGTTAGGTGAATGTGTTTAAGTTGGTTATTCGAAAGGGGACCAAGGGGAGTGTGACCCAATTTTGGTGTCTACATTTTTCCCCTTTTTGTTGCGTAGCTTGTATTGGTAAGCGACGTTGACAAAAACAAGAAGTGATTGCCCCATGTGTGGGTGAAGGTGATCCCCCTCAAACCGGGAATTGATGAGGTGTAAGACAGAATCGGTGAGTGGTTTGATAAAGGTGTAGGTGGGGAAGATAGGTGGGGAAAGGTTTGAGTATTGAGGGAAAGGGTGACGGTCAACTCGGGTAATGGGTAGTAGGTCGTGGTCAAAATCAGGTCATGGGTAATGGAAATCAAATGCACTCACACATATAAATTGTAACACGGTACCAGGTTAAAGAGATTACAAACTCTATATCATCCAAGGTCGATAGGTTTATCAAAACAAGGGTGAAGTGATTTAGGTATCCCAAGTATAGGATATGTTCGAGAAACAAAAACGTAGGTCGGGTGTAGGAACATTTAGGTATGCTCTGTACACCAAATGTTTGGTTGGGATAAACATCACAACAATAGGAAAGGTATGGTTGTTAGGATAAAACAACATCATTAATAACATCGCAAGTTATAGTGACTACATAAGGTCAATGGTCACACCAAGTAGGTCAAGTTTAGGAAAGGCCCAAGTATAGGAAAAATAAAAACTCTTAAGATGCAACAAAGGAAATGTAGGGGTAGGTCGGGCTTTAGGTATGTTACAATGGGTGGTTGGAATGATAACAAGTGCGTTGGCACTAATGGTTGCATGAAAAATAAATATTAGTAAGGCCAAATAAATACAGTATGAGGTTATAGTTATTTGTGTAATTTCCAAAATATTTGATATTATAAAAATGTGAAATGATTGATTGCCTAGTTTTTATGATGTGAATCATGGTAGATATGTATGTTTGTATTAATTCCCAAGTGTTGTATAAAATGGAAATTAAGATAGAATATGAATATGAAAATGGACGAAAATAGGTTAGGGTAAATAGTGGCCAAGCTAACCTTCAAGGGCTTCATGCCCTCGAAGTGTTGCCTACATAGCCCCGATGAAAAGGGGCCTCAAGCCAATGTAGTTCTCCCATAAGCTAGGGAAGGATACGAGGAATGGGTTGGTAGATCTTAGGCATGATTGAATGTGGGTCATAGGCATGGTTGAGTTTAGGTCATAGGCATAGTTGAGTCATTTTAAATATAGGTGTCGATGATCTGGTCCTGTATAGGATAATCAATAAGTAATGAGGAAGGAAAATGGTAAGAGGTGGTAAAAGAGCCACTTAATTGATAAGAAACCTAATGAGTCTACCATACCCAAGATGGGCTTATGAACGGAAGACCCTAAAGGCACTGCATAATGGACTATTCTAAATGTGAAGAAAGTCACATGATCATGAAATGTCGCATTTGTGGCAAGTCCCTTGAGTAGAGAGAAAACTAGGGTGCAAAAGGAAATGAGGTTAAAGTGGATGGTTAAGCGTAATCTAGTGTACGACTGCATGTTTACTTAGCAAGAAACCCAGATCTAAAAATATGCAAGTAAATGACAAAAATTTCATCATTTTCCTCATTTGTTTATTTTTGATAGACCGATTGATGCATGAAGTCTATATGGGAAAGATGATCGATGCGGAAGCTTCTGGATATTTTTATTATATTTTTGCAATAAATTTATACAATTGTCCTTCAAGGAGCAATCTATTTATAGTGGCAAGGTAGAGAGAAGAGATCTCCCTTTTGAGGGAGTCATCTTTTGCTTTGGAAGTTTGACTTAAGGAGTTGAATCCCATTTTGTTTTTGTTTTTGTTTTTTTGAATGTTTAAGCCATGGACAAGACTATAGAGGAAGATTAGGTTTTGTTTAGAAGACAAAACCATAGTACACAAAGGGTTAACTATGAAAGAGGTTATTTTAAGTGATGAACAACCATGGGGTTCCATATTTTAAAAAGATGAAAAGTATCCATGAGAAACATGCCATGTGAGTAGAGCCATGGTACTCATATTGAAGATAAGGTTGAAAGGTGACGGATAATCACACGATTCTTGTTTAGTCATTGATCCTAAAAATGGGTAATATAGAAGGTGAACAATGCTCAAGGGACGAGCGATCAATTGACAAAAAGTGATATAGGACTTTATGTCAACAATAAAATGATTGAAGATGCAAGGCATTGAGAGGCTTAGGTTCAGCTTTACCTTCAAGTGAAGACAAACGATAAGAACCCGATCCATATGCATGTGTAACGATATAGGGTCCAAGCCAATTAGGAGAAAATTTTCCCTGTTTAATTTTCTCTTATTTGGTTACATGCTGATTTTCCTTCAGGACTAGGTCACGACCTAAAAGGTTCATTTATGGATACATTTTTCATAGGCACATTTGATACATTTTTGGTAGATTTGGAGATGGTCAAGAGCATTGATACGATGTTCATCTAATAACTCAAGTTGCACCAAATGATCTTGGTGAAAGTCATCATCATTGAGCATGTCTTTTAGTGAGATGTAGAGAGATGGAATATGGACTTTGAGAGGCAAGAAAACCTCAATACCGTAGACCAGAGAAAAGGGTGTGGCAACAGTCGAAGTGTGAATACTAGTGCGATAAGCCCACAAAGTGAAAGGAATGTGTGAATGCCAATCCTTGCTAGTATCATCAACTACTTTCATAAGAATTTTGTTTAAGGTTTTATTGGTCGATTTTGCTTGGTGATTGGTTTATGGTAATAAGGTGATGAGACACCGAGTTGGATGCCAAAAGCATCACACAACTTTTGAATTGCCTTCTTTTATCGGTGATGAGATGGTGAGGAACACCAAAGAGACAAATGATGTGATGGTTAATGAATTCACATATTTTATCGATTTTGTAGAAATGAGGGGAATGGATTCTACCCATTTAGTGTAATATTCAGTAGTGGTTATAATCCATTGATGGCATTATGAAGAATGGGGATTGATCTCACCGACAAGATCCAATCACCATTGAGAGAAAGGCCAAAGGTCTCATGCGACCTGTAAGGCATGACTAGGTGTGTGATGAAGATTGGCATGTTGTTGGCATTTCACACAATGTTTGACATAGTAATAACAGGCACGGTTTAGGGTTGGCCAATAATAGCCAAGGTGAAGAATGCATTTAGTGACAACTAAACCACTAAAGTGTCCTCCAAAATTCCATCGTGAACTTCCTTGATGGTGTAGGGAATTTCAGAACTTGTAAGGCATCGTAAGATAATATCGTCGAATCCACGCTTATAAAGGAGACCACCCATGATGACATAGCGAGAGATACTTTTAACAAAGGCATGTTGTCCATTACGAGTGAGATCAGCAGTAGAATGGAGATGGAAAGATAGTCTATAAACTACTTATACCAAAGGTCACGTGGGTCAGGTGCAATGGTTCCGACGGAGTAGACCTCACGAGGTAAATAAGAGGGTGATCGTAACCTTTGTATTGTGACAAATATTTTAGAGTCGGCAAGCGAAGCGGGTATCTGAGAAGCTAAGAAGGCCATGGTATCCAAAAATTTATTGGTAGAACATGGGGTGGTTTGAAGTTCATAACGGTCAAAGGTAGTCAAAAGTATGTCGACATGATGTTTATACTTTTGAAGTATTTCATTATGACATTGGTATATACCATTGACTTGGTTTATGACCAGCTGGGAATCACCAAATATATTGATTGACTTAACATCCAAGGAATAAGCATCCTGGAGACCCAATACGAGTTCTTTGTATTTGACAATATTGTTTGTACAATCAAAATCTATTTTGAAAGATAAAGGCATAGGTTCACCATCAAGAAGAATGAGGATAACACTAGCCCTACCTCTACACTGACACTTGGAGCCATTGAAGAAGGGTGTTATTTGGTAAGTGGTTTTGTCTAAGGAGAGGGTAGTTATGGATTCGTATGGGAAATCGAAGTTAGAGGGTTGATTCCCGGAAAGAGGTGCATCTTCCAGTTGGTCATCGATGGTTTGGACCTTGTAGGATTTTTTATGCATGAATTCAAGGTCAAGGTCTGCAAGAAGCATGAGCCAACATGTGACATGTTGATGTTGATAGGGTTTGGTGTACATATAGTGTAGGGGGTCAAATGTATTGCTAACAACGAAGGCTTTTTGGTTGAGTAGGTAATGGAAAAGTTTGGTGTTGACAAAAACTAAGGCTAAACAGTATTTTGGCATGGGTGTATCTAGTTTCGTAGTCCAAAAGGGCACGACTTATGTAATTATTATCTCCGAAAATTGCTTTACATTTTTCATAGTCAAATCCAAAAATTTTGAGTGCATGGCATTCGTTGGTGTTCAAGCCAAGTTGAGATTTAAGAAATTAGCAAAAGTCGTGCCTAGTGCGAGCTTTTAAATCTTTGTTTTGCTCGTTTTGAGAAAATCTCCATTTCTCGGTTTGTGCACGTAATATCCTCTTTACAACCTCCCTTTTGATCAAAATTGTTCACTTTTTCTATGGCATGGGTCATCAAATCATTTTCTTTTCCCCACGCCTCTGGTTCGCAAAAAGGAAATTCAAAATTGGACTCAAAATGACGAAGTTCTCTTCCTCTGTGCATTGTTTTCATAGTCGGGATGATGATGTCTTTTTCCCCATCAAATTTTGGCCCCAATGAATGCAGTGCACGTGGTCGATCCTATTGGATGGGGAGGAATGGGTTTTTGGTGAACTTAACATTTTTGGTCACTTTTGGCAAAAATGGTAGATTTTCCTCAGCATATGACTCCGAAAAGCCAAAATTTTCGATTGCGGAAAAAGCGGAAGTTTTTCTCCCAGTGCACAAGTTCACAAGGACACTTGGGACTGAAAAGCTGAAATTTATGGTTGCGGAAAAAGTGGAATTTTTGTCCCAAGATGCACAAGTTCACAAGGGACACTTGGGACCCGAAAAGCTGAAATTTTAGATTGCGGAAAAAGTAGAAGTTTTTGTCCCAGGCCGCACAAGTTCACAAGGGACACTTGGGACTCAAAAAGCTCAATCAAAAAAAATTCAAAAGTGTGAGAGGGGCTAGTGGAGGAAATTGAGTTTTTGAGCCTCTTAGCGAAAAAGGTGAAAAGTTAAAAAGTAACCCACGGCCCTCAATCAAGCTATAAAGGAAAAAGTCAAAGTTGAAGCCCACAAGGAAAAAGTCAAATCTTGAGCCCACGGGGAAAAGTCAAAATTTGAGCCCGTAGGGAAAAAGTCAAAGATGAAGCCCGCCGTTGAAAAGTCAAAGCAGATGATTGGGCCATTGGGAACTTTTGGAAATCCCGCAAAATTTCCAAAAGTGAAGTAAAATTTCTAGAATGCTCCGCGGCTCTGCCAAGGTCTTGAGCCCACCATTGAAAAGTCAAAGTGGAAGAGCGGGTCGGGGGAGGAATTTGTGTTTTTGAGCCTTTTTCCAAAAAAGGGTTAAAATATTTAGAAAATAGTCGCGACCTCGTCTCCAACTAGAATGTGCCACATGTCATAGTCAAATCTGAGTAGCGGGCCATCGGAGGAAATTGATTTTTTGAACCTTTTTCCAAAAAGGTTAAAATGTTGAGAAAAGGGCCGCGATCCCATTTCCAATAAGAACGTGCCATGTGTCTAAGTTGAAAAGTCAAAGTGGGGTTGCGAGCTAATTTGTTCCAAATTACCAAATCTCTAAAAATCAAAAAAATTCAAAGGGCTTCTCTCGTACCCACTCTAATCTCTTCCTACCACATAGATGGCCCAATTTCGAGTTAAAGGAGCAAATCAAATGGTCTATATTTAAACCGGAAAATCAAATGTAACGGTTTCTTTGCAAGATCAGTTTTTAACCCGCCGTGAGTTTTTTCTTCACAACAGAGGAATTTGAAAAGGTGTTGAGGATTTGTGAAGATGTAACGGTTTCTTGCAAAGAATATAATGGATTCTCAACATCATTCCAAGGGTTGGCGATTGATTTTTAAAAATACCAGAGTGTTCTGTACTTGGAAAAGACATAAAACATCATTGTTCTTCTATTTTCTCTTCTTCCTCGAATTTCTTCCATTCTCAAGCTATGTACAAACTCTGCTCGAGCTTCAATAATAAAAGAAGGAATTTTTGCCTCTTTGATTGAGGAATTAATTGGTACTTTGCGACCAATGAGTTTCATTTGGTCTTGTAGCTTTTCCTGCAGATTTGGTTTTTCTTCTGACTATAAATGCATGTAAATGAAGTTTCTAATTAATGTGTGTGGGCATTTGATATTCTACTCACAACATTAGTTTCTCCTACCTCCATTCTCACTCCCTTTCCCTTCTCAGACAAAGTTTCTTCTCTAGTGAGAAATTGCTAGCTTTGCCACAGGGTCAGTGGAGTGCCCCTGTTAGATCTTTGGTCGAAAGGCCACCATTGAAATCCACTTTTTCACGCATGCACATACGGAAGCTGCACCATTCAAGTAGAGGGACTTAGATTCCCATAGTGTTGGCTTGACACTCACCAATTTGTCCACAAGAAAAATTTTCTCGCTAATAGTTTTTGCGCCCACTTGTGGATAGATTTTGCAAAGATCTCGCACCTAAAAATGACCTCGAGATCATAAAATACAAAAAGATTCTAGAAGGAAAGTTTTGGAGATTAAATAATCACACAAACTACATGGATGTAAATCATGGCTATTCGAGAAATCCTTCTATTGAGAGACCTGATTTACTCTTTCACATCTACGAAGACGTTGCTTCCGATATGAGAGAAGCTATTTGGCATAAGAGACAAAGTGTCAATCAATAATTCATTGATATAAGGATTCTGGACCTGGAAGAGGAATGTGTTGTTGAACTGGAAAGGTAGAGACAAATTCCAGCACCCCAGAGAAGAGCGTAAACTTTCAAGCTAGCTAGATACACTCGCAACAGAGACAAGGAGGTTAAATGACCCCATTTTTGAAGAACTTCAAATAAGACAAGAGCTTCTTAGAATTCGTGGGCCTCCCTTCGTCAAGCAACCGGGTCATGTTGAGACCACAGTGTTGCTAATGTTGTGGATGGTGAATTTCCATACATCAACGAGAACCTTGATGATTTCACTGACGTAGAAACCAAGAAGAAGTTAGAGAAAGAGAAGCAAGAGCGGAAGAGGAAATAAGGGCTCAACTTGAAGAAATCAAAAGACTTTAGGCCGAGGTAGATGAGAGAGCAACAGTGAGCAAAAGCCACAACTTTAGCAAGGTGGGAAGCTAGAAACAAAAATAGAATGGGGGATCGTGAGGCCCGTAGGCCTAATGTACCATGGGGAGGAAATATTGGTCCACTTGCTCTTCCACAACCACTTCATGACCTCCCAAGAGGCTCAAGAAAGAACTTCCCAAAATTTAAAAGGGATAGTTCTCACTCCTTGATAGAACATATAACAAAGCATTCATCACCGTTTGTAGAGTGCTAGGAGTTGAAGATGAAGATGTTTTAGTTAGGCTCTTTGTGGAGTCACTCCAAGAAAAGGCTACTGAATGGTTCTACATGTTACCCCCAAGATCTGTCACATGTTGGGCAGATATAAGAAGTGCATTTGAACATAGGTTCAAGAGTACAAAAGATTGTTAGGATCTACTGGTCCAATTGGTTCAGATGAAGAAGGAGACCTTTGAATCAATGTGAGATTTTGTAGCAAGGTATGATAGGTTGGTAAGAAGGATCCCAGAAGATGTGGTACCCTCTGAGAACAACTTGGAAAGGTTCTTCATCGCTTTTCCATCGAATTTTGTTTCTTCCTCGGAAGAGCTCAATCGAGAACATTAAGGAAGCTAAAGACTTTGCAATTGAGATTGATGATGATCTAATTCTTTCTGGCAAAGTGAAAGGACCAAATGGGAAGTAAAAATGTCAGAGTTCAAATTCAGTCACCACTGATCCAATGTTCCAAAAAATGGCAAATGACCTAGTTGCTTTGAAGAAGCAGTTATCACAAATCACAATGAGGAATGCTCCAAGGAGACCAAATCCTCCTGATAGACCAAGAATTGCTCCACCTCCTCATAGGCTTTCTCTTGAAGCACCAAAATTCATTGCCATATGTGACACTAGGGAATCAAAAGAAGGAACAAACATAGAGGAAATTGAATAAGAAAGCATGGATGACTATGAAAACTATCTTGAAATTGAATAGGTTGGCATGCATGCACAATGGCCTCGTTGAATACATTGATGATGAGGAGGAAGGTGATGAAGGATCTCTAAGTTTTTCATGTTCTGCTTTCACTTGTACACAATCCAAGAATGGTGTTTCAGCCTCATTAGTCAGAATCGAGAGTAGGAAGAACAAAGAAGATAGTTCTTCAAATCCTCCTCTAAACAAGATCATCAATAGAGGATCACCATTACCATCTTCCATGGAATCAGCTAAAGAGAAATCAGACTCACCGGTTTCAAGGATCACACTATTGTGCCAAGTAAGTTATCTGAATCTTCTCCCAACTCAAAATTTGTTAAAAGAAATTCTCTTCTAAATGTTGGTTTTGCAAAAACATCTAAATTTCAATCAAAGGCTATAGCCCCATCTCCTTCCAAGCCAATTGTTACATTTGAAAAGGAGAACCCAACACCAAAAGTAAAAAAACCTCTGCCATTTAAGTCCTCATCCACTGTTGGAACCTCTTCCTCATCTACCATAACTCCATTTGACTTTGTGGAGCATGCAGCAAAACCAAAGTTCAGCTCTCTGAGATTGAATACCTACAAACACATCCTGCCCAATTTGATAGATTCATCAAGGCAGTTCATGGTAGTAACCCTTTTTCTTCAAGCCCAATCTCTAAAGGCCTATTACCCACACCATCCATACCACCTTCTCAAAACATGTTAGCCCTCAGTGCCTCCACCACCAACAGAGTTGAGCCTTTTTACCTGTCACTTCTCATCAAAGGTTTCTAGCTGAATAATTGCATTATAGATTTTGGAGCCTCAGATAATGTGATGCCAGAAAAAGTTGTAAATGCTCTTGGCCTCACATTGACCTGGGTAAATGGCCCATGCTACTCAATGGAATCCAAACAATTTCCATTAGTAGGAAGGATTAAGGATGCTCAAGTTGCACTAGCTGATTACCCTAACAAGAAGATACTCCTAACCATTTTGGTGGAAGACATCCCAACATCTTTTGGTATGTTTGTTGAGTAGAATTTTTACAAAGATCTAGGTGGAGAAATAAAAATGGATGGGTCATCTAAACTATCCTAGTGAAAGGAGAAATGAAGAAGCTCTTGCCTGCCAAGAAAAATGAAATTCACAAGAAGGAAATCTGATGATCCAAGAGCTAACATCCTCTTTCGAGATTGTGGGTTAGGAAACTACATCCTTACATCACAAAAGGAAGAGAAATTTCCACCCCTTATGGAGGAAGAATAACATCATATATGGAAAATGGAATTTGATGGTAGTCATTCCAGAGCAAGTTCAAGAGATGGTGTAGTATTATACTCTCCCTCCAATAAGGTATATCTTTTTGCCTACAAGCTGCAATTTGATAATACAAACAATACTGTAGAGTATGAAGCATTGCTCTTAGGCATGAATGTAGCAAAGGAAATGGGAATCAAGAAGCTGGTATACAAAGGTGATGCAGAGATTGTGGTGAAGCAAGTCCGCCAACAATATTAGGTGAAAAATCCAAGTCTCAGGCACTATAGAAACAGAGTGTGGGACTGCATTGAATCATTTGATGCATTCTCCATTGAAGCTATCCCTAGGGAGTAGAATGAAAAGGCTGATTCTCTAGCATTGTCAGCTTCCTTAGTGACACCTCATCCTTCTTTTGGCAAGGATAAAGTGACCATTAATATGGTGTTCTGCACCCACCATACCACACAATGCAAATCACGAGTAGGTCTTCAATGATGACAATCATATCCTATCCTTCTTAGAACAAAGGGATAACTTCAATAATATTTTCTTTGATGGAAGTGAAAACCCACACTGTGAATCAGTCCCGAAAGAAGAGAAGGAAGGAATTGAGGGAATTGATGAAGAGGGAGTAATCAAACCGAAAGGAAACAAAATCCCCAAAGGACAAGTTTCTTTGAAAGACCTCTTTGACAAGCATGACAGTTCATCCAAGAGAAAAATAAACAATATTCTCAAGTATCCATCTGATTTTGATCAAGAAAACATTGGCACTTCGTAGAGAATCCAAGGACGGTTAACATTGGTAAATGTTGCTCACCGTAAGAGAAGAGAAAGTTTTTTTCTTTGCTAAAAAAGTACTCAGATGTGCTGGCCTAATCCTATAATGAACTCAAATCTTTTCAGCCAAAGGAAATGCATCACTCCATTTCTTTGAAGCAAAGAGTCAAGCCCTTTAGGAAAAAACAAAGGCCCTACAATCCCAAGATTTCTGATGTTATCAAAGAAGAGGTGACAAAGATGCTCAATGCTAGAATCATCTTCCCCATCCACCATTCAACATGGGTGGCTAACATTTTGCCAGTAAGGAAGAAGAATGGGGAAATAAGGATTTGTGTAGACTTTAGAAATCTGAATCAGACATCTCTTAAGGACAACTACTCTCTTCCAATCATGGATCATATTTTGTAAGCAATCACTGGATCTGAAATGCTCTCTTTCCTTGATGGATTCTCGCGGTATAACCGAATCAAGGTGGCGAAGAGGATTGCAACAAAACATCCTTCATAACACCTTGGGGCACTTTATCCTACAACAAAATTCCTTTTGGCTTGATAAATGTTGGAGCCACTTTCAAGAGAGCAATGGAATTTGCCTTTAAAGATTTGAAACATTGCATTTTCATTTACCTTGATGACCTCACGGTTTTTTCAAAGAAGAGGGGAGATCATATCTATCATTTGGAGCAAGTCCTTGCAAGGTGTAGGAAACATGACATTTCTCTAAATCCAAAGAAGTGTATTTTTGGATTCACATAAGGTAAGTTGTTGGGACACATTGTGAACAAACATGGAGCACACATTGATCCTAAAAGGGTCAGAGCTATCCAAGCACTAGCCTTACCAACCAGAAAGAAGGAGTCCATTCATTCTTTGAAAGGGTAAAATTCCTTCGTCATTTTGTGCCTAAGTTTTCTAAACCGACTAGGCATATAACTTCCATGATGAAACCTCAAGCAAGTTTCAAGTGGAGTAAGGAAGGAAAAACAACATTTGAGGAGATCAAGAAAGCCATTTCCAAAGCTCAAACTCTTGTATCTCCATATTTCAACAAGAAGTTCATCATGTATTGCTATGCATCAGAACATACACTCTCTATTGTCCTTGTTTAGAAAAATGATGAAGGTTTGGAAGCACCCATTGCTTTCATGAGTTGTTCTTTGAAAAATCATGAGCTAAAGCACAACCAATTAGAGAAACATGCCTACGCAAAGTGATGGTCAAAGCTATTAAAAGTTTGATTCTACATTCTCAATTCCCATACAGGTGGTGATGGTCCCTAGAAGTGCAATAAATTCCATTTTGACTCAACAAGATCCTAGGGCTAAGAGAGGAAGTTGGATTGCAAAGACCCAAGAGTATGACTTGGAGATTAGACCCTCTAATATGGTAAGAGGAAATGGTTTGTGCCATCTAATTTCTGAAGATGAAGCTCTCAGGGCTCAGCAGGGAGAAAAGGATGGTGTTTGCTCGACCTATTTAGGAGATAGTCCACATGTGCTCTTTGTCACCTCTACTGATGAGTGGTATGCTGACATTGCTTACTATCTCACTTATGGAGAATTCCCTCCTCATCTTGATTACAAACAAAGAAGGAAACTCAAGCTAAAGGCAGCCAAGTTTGTGATCCGGAATCATGTACTTTAGAAGAGAGGCCTAGATGGTTGTTTCCTCATGTGTGTAGATAAGGAACAACATGAAAAGTTACTCAGGGCATATCATGATCAAGCTTGTGGTGGACATTTCTCAGCAATGGTCACCACACATAAGATCCTTAGAGGGAGATATTATTAACCCTCCATCTTTGCAGACACTCAATATTGGGTTTCCAAATGCAAAGCATGCTAACAATTTATTGAAAGCCACAACTAGCTGCATTACCACTCGGACTGTGGTGATTGAAGAACCTTTTCAACAATTGGGGCTAGATTTTATTGGTGTTCTGAATCCTCATTCTAGTATAGGGCATACTTATGTACTCACTGGAACCGATTACTTCACTAAATTGGTGGAAGCCATCCTAACCAAGCAAGACAACTCAAAAGTCTACAACTTCATCAAGGAAAATATCATTATTTGTTTTGGGATACCACGAAAAATTGTTGTAGACAATGCCACTTATTTCTCTTCCAAGGAGTTCACAAATTTTTGTTACGGATTTGGAATCTCCCTATCTCACTCTTCTGACTACTACCCATAGGGAAATGGGCAAGTTGAGTCAAGCAACAAGAACATAGTGACCATTGTTCGCAAGCTGGTAGATGAGAATCAAAGGAACTGGCACAAGTTATATGATGCATTGTGGGCTGATAGGATCACTCCTAAGAAGGCAATAGGTATGTCACCTTTCCAAATGTTGTATGGAGTTGAGGTAGAGATTCCCCTCACAATTGAGATGCCAGCTCTCAAGTTGCTACAAGAAATAGAAGATGGTCAATACAAAGATTCCATTGATAAGAGGATCCTCTTCCTGGAGAAGCTGGAGGAAAGAAAATGCCAAGTGGTGGATAGAATTAAAGAACACCAATTGAAAGTGAAGAAGATATTTGACAAGAGGGAAAAGGAAAGAGAATTCAAGGTTGGAGATTTTTTCTTGCTATGGGACAAGAGAAGAGAACCGAAAGGGCAGCCATGGAAAGTTTGATTCATTATGGCTCGGCCCATTCCAAATTCATGGAACTTATGGTGAGAATGTTTTTCTCCTCTCATACTTGGATGGAATGCCATTGGAATTTCCTCAAAGTGGGAAATACTTGAAACTATATCATCAGTGAAAGGGGTTGTCCCCGCCTTGTACCATAGGTGATTTTGTAGGTTTGTTTTTCCCTTTTCTATTGTGTGGTTTTGGTTTTGTTTTGTTTGGTTTTTGTTGTGTGTGGTTTGGCTTGTGTGTTTCCTTCTTCTTCCATTCTTTCTCAGAATTGTACATGACTCTGCAAGGCCCAACGGATAAGGCACTGGTCAACATAATATGTTTTGAAACTTGAGATTTTGGATCCTCATGTCATGCCCTAGCCATGCCTAGTTCACACCATGTCCCCAAGCTAGAGCCAATCGTTGTCTCCTAAAAATTGCTCTACATTTTTCATAGTCAAATCCAAATTTTTTGAGCTCATGCCCTTCATTGGTGTTTAATCCAAGTTGGAGATTTAAGAAATTAGCAAAATTCGTGCCCTAGTGCAGTTTTAAATCTTTGTTTTGCTCGTTTTGAGAAATCCTCCATTTCCTGGTCTGTGCATGTAATATCCTCTTTACAACCTCCATTTTTTATTGAAATTGTTTACTTGTTCTATGGCTTGGGTTGTCAAATAATTGTTTTGACCCCACGCCTATGGTTCGTAAAGGAAATTCAAAAATTGGACTCAAAATGGTGAAGTTCTCTTCCTCTGTGTATTTTTTCCTTAGTCGGGATGACGGGTGTCTTTTCCTCGTCAAAATTTGGCCCCAATGAATGTAGGTATGTGGTCAGATCCTATTGGATGGGGAGGAATAGGTTTTTTGGTGAACTTAACATTTTTGGTCACTTTTGGCAAAAATAGTAAATTTTCCTCATGACCCGAAAAGCTGAAATTGCCAATTACGGAAAAGTGGAAGTTTTTATCCCATGCTGCACAAGTTCACAAGGGACAATTGGGACCCAAAAATCTGAAATTTCCAATTGCGAGAAAAGTGGAAGTTTTTTCCTAGGCTACACAAGTTAACAAGGACACTTGGGACCTGAAAAGCCAAAATTACCAATTGTAGAAAAAGTGGAAGTTTTGTCCCAGTGCCACACAAGTTCACAAGGGACACTTGGGACTGAAAAGCCAAATCGAATGAAAAATTCAAAAGCGTGAGAGCGAGATAGTGGAGGAAATTGAGTTTTGAGCCTCTTAGGAAACAAGGTGAAAAGTTAAAAAGTAACCCACGGCCCCGATCAAAGCTATAAAGGAAAAATTCAAAGTTGAAGCCCGCAAGAGAAAAAGTCAAAGCTTGAGCCCACAAGGAAAACTTCAAAGCTTGAGCCCATAGGGAAAAATTCAAAGATAAAGCCCACCTTGTTGAAAATTCAAAGCGAACGAGCAAAGCCATTGGGAACTTTTTTAAATTCTACCAAATTTCCAAAAGAAAAGTAAAAGTTCTAGAATGCTCTGCGGCTCCACCAAGGTCTCGGGCCCGCCGTTGAAAAGTCAAAGTGGAAGAGCGGGTTGGTGGAGGAATTTGAGTTTTTGAGCCTTTTTCCAAAAAAGGGTTAAAATGTTTAGAAAATAGCCGTGACCTTGTCTCCAACCAGATTTCGCCACGTGTCATAGTCAAATCAAAACAATGGGCGGTGGAGAAATTGAGTTTTGAGCCTTTATCTAAAAAGGTTAAAGTGTTGAGAAAGGGCCGCGATCCCATTTCCAATAAGAACTTGCCACATGTCTAAGTTGAAAAGTCAAAACGGGGCTACGAGCCAATTTGTTCCAAATTGCCAAATCTCTAAAAATCACAAAATGCAAAGGGCTTCTCCCATACCCACTCCAATCTCTTCCTACCACATGGATGGCCAAATTTTAGAGTTAGAGGAGCAAATCAAATGGTCTATATTTAAACTAGCAAATCAAATGTAATGGTTGCTTTGCAAGATCTGGTTTTTAACCCGCCATGAGTGTTTTCTTCACAATAGAGGAATTTGAAAAGGTATCGAGGATTTGTGAAGTTGTAACGGTTTCTTGCAAAGAATATAATGGATTCTCGATGTCATTCCAAGGGCTGGCGATTGATTTCAAAAAGACCAGAGTGCTTTGTACCTGGAAAAGACAGAAAACACCATTTTTCTTCTATTTTCTCTTCTTCCTCGAATTTCTTCCATTCTCAAGCTATGTACAAACTCTTCTCGAGCTTCAATAATAAAAGAAGGAATTTTTCCTCTTTGATTGAGGAATTAATTGGTACTTTACGACCAATGAGTTTCATTCAGTCTTGTAGCTTTTCCTATGGATTTGGTTTTTCTTCTAACTATAAATGCACGTAAATGAAGTTTCTAATTAATGTGTGTGGGCATTTGATATTCTACTCACAACAATATTTTCTCCTACCTCCATTCTCACTCCCTTTCTCCTTCTCAAACAAAGTTTCTTCTCTAGTGAGAAATTGCTAGCTTTGCCACAGGGTCAGTGGAGTGCCCCTGTTGGATCTCTAGTCGAAAGGCCACCATTGAAATCCACTTTTTCATGCATGCACATACGAAGCTGCACCATTCAAGTAGAGGGACTTATATTCCCATAGTGTTGGCTAGATACTCACCAATTTGTCCATAAGACAAATTTTCTTGCCAACAGATAATAAACCGATTGCTCTTTGTGTCACTCATCGCAATGAGCGAGCATGGAACCTAAAGAATGGTCTGTGGCAGAAATATATAGGTAAAAGGGTTGGTCATCCTTAGGAGGAATGAGAACTGGTGGTTGAAGAAGGTATTTTTAAGGCATCAAAGGCTTTGTGGCATTCATCATCCCATTTGAATGAAACATCCTTCTTGAGAAGATGATGAAATGGTTGACAGTGGTCGGAAAGCTACGAGATAAAATGATGAATGGATTGCAACTTACCTTGCAGGCTTCAAAGTTGATGGAGATTAGTAGGTGGAGGCATTTCTAGAATAGCCTTTACTTTAGTAGGATCGAATTCTATGCCACGTAAAGAAATGATGAAACCAAGGATTTTTCCTGAAAGTACCATAAAGACACACTTCTTTGGTTGAAGACGAACACAATACTTGATGAGGTGGTCAAATATGACCTTAAGGATGGTCAGTGTTCAGATCAATGTTTGGATTTGGCAAGAAGATCATCTACGTAATCTTCCAATATGTGATGCATGATGTCATGGAATATGTAAGTCGTGGCTCGGCTTGATATGTAGTAACAAAGATTTTTAAGGCCAAAAGGCATGACTCGATAGTAGAAAGGTCCCCCAAGGGGTGATGAAGGTAGTCTTGTGTTGATATTTTGGAGCAAGTAATATTTGATTATAACCTGAGAAACCGTCCATGAGTGATAAAATTTCATGACCGGCGGTGAGAACAACTAGTTGGTCAATTCCTACTAGGGAAAATCAACTTTGGGACAAGCTCATTGAGGTCATGAGAAGTCTCGTCCAAATGCAGAGTCCCCTATCACCTTTGTGATAGGAACAATGTTAGAAATCCATTGGGGATAGTCAATGGGTAGGATGAAGGAAACTGAGAGAAGGCGTTGAATTTCTTCTTTGACTAGAAGAGCAATGCAAGGATATATTTTCTGCAACTTTTGTTTGATGGGTTTGGCATCAGGAATGGTTATGATATTATGGACCACAATTTTGGGTCAATACCAAGCATATCGACATAGGACCAAGAAAAAGCGTTGCTATGGTCCCGAAGGAAAGAGGTAAAAGCTTCCTATTCAGTAGCATCTAAAGATTAGCCTATCTTTAGAATGTGCGGGTCGTCCTAAGTGTTAATGTTGATTTCAATGGTCGATTCATTCAACATGGTTTACATCTTAGAAGGTAATGATTGGTGAATATAAAAATCTTCTGCACCAAGGTAGGTGAGGATGGACTCATCATCCTAACATTGAACAGCGTTAATAGAAGGTGTATCATCATCGATCATGTCAAAATATAGGAATGGGAGAGAAGAGGAGCCTCACCATCACGTTGATAGGTCAGAGGTCCCAAGGAAATTATGTTTATGAAAAAGAGAGTTAGGAGGAATAGATTCGAGATCTATGGACTCTGTGGGTGAAGATGGTGACGTGGGTGAATGAGGTGAAAAATGTTTGTCTTCCTCAATGAGGTTAATGTGAGCCTTCTTGGGAGGTGGTGCGTCAAAGCCAATGCCACTACGGTCATTGTGCTTATGGGTAGTGTAAGAAATGACAGTATTGCAGCCCTGTTTGTAAAAACCAAAGCCAAAGCCTTTCCATGTGTAACAAAGGAGGAAAGTTTGGGCAAAGCAAGCGATTGGTAAGGGAGTGTAGGTCGATGAAAATAATCGTGTTTGGGATGGAGGTTCGGGTGATTAAGTGGCAATATCAAGTCCCCCATACATTAGATTAGTGCGAAGGTGGGGAGGACCATAAGGAAAACCTTGCCTACATGGTAATCATAACTAGGGTGCTAGCACGAGGTTCTTGTACTTGTGTGGAGTGAGGAATGTGTTGATATTATATAGACGGTACTCCCCCAGAGTGAGGCATTAAAAAAAACCTTCTAAGGGATCAGTAATCAATATATGGGTAGCAAGGATAGATGAATCATTAGATGATTGGGCAGGGGTATCGGTTGGTTGGGAAGTAGGGTGGTTAGATGTGGAGGCTATAGCGGAAATAGGAATAATAGGGTTAGGTGTGGGAGAGGTGGCGGAAGCATTGGTGGATGGGCTTGTGGGTGAAGGTGAAGTGGATTAGTGGCGAGATGCCTTAACGATACAAGCACATCATTGGGTTGGTATAACATATTATAAGTCTTGAATGGTGATGATTCGGTGGGGATGGTGTAGTTATGTCTTTCATGCTCAAATTTTACATAGCGGTGTAAAGTTTAAGGGACACAACCCATGACGTGAATCCAAGGTCTGCCGAGCAATAGGTTATATTAGAACTCCCCCTCTAAGATGTAGAATAGTTCCGGGACAATGCGAGGGCCTACGTGAACATGAAGGATAATAGTGCCAAGGGTGGAGGTGATGGCGTTGTTGAAGGAGCGTAGCATAATTGGGTTATTATGCATATAGTTAGAAGGAATACGCATTTGATTGTATGTGTGGGAGGAGATGATGTTAATGCTAGCACCACCATCAATCATGACATGTCGTACGCGTATGTTATTGATATAGATAGAAATGAATAGGGCGGGATCAGGGTCATCTGACTGGAGAGGTATAATCTCCTCTTCAGAGAAGATGAGGGTGGTGACTTGAGGAGTGGTCATGGGGGTAGAAGGAGGAGCTGATTTGGTTAGCAAGGCCACATGATGAGGGGTGATGATTGAGGCCACTTTGGTGGGGTCATTGGGTAGAACTTCAATGGATTGGAAAACCTCGATAAGGGATTTTTTGTGGGATTGAGGAAGTCCTGACGATATCATACAAAGACATCTTTAGAGGAGAATGATGCAATTGTTTTATCATTGTGCGATGGGTGACCCCATCAAAGATAGGGTGTGTAGGTATGCGGATGGTGATTTTGGGAGGGGTGTAGATGGTATATTGGAGTACAGGGTTGGTTGATGGGCTATTTGGTTTTACTTTACCTTTATCTTTCTGAGTGCGGGTAGTAACATGAACCATGTTAATCTGAGGGGAGGTGGATGGAGAGGGTGTGTCATGAAAGGTATAATGACATGAGGGGAAAAACCCTAGTAGTGGATAAGATCCTTGTGAAATGAGTAGGGTGCACCGACATTTGGGTGGTGGTTTGACCAACTGCTAATACGAGACCATGTTGATCTCAAATTTTGGAGGTGGGAAAAATGGATTTGGGGGTGGAGATACTGATTGTTGAATGGGTAAAGGATGATGATGTATGGTGACAGGTGAAGGTGGAATATGGTCCTCATTAAGAAGGTCATCATTGTCAAAAAAAATTTCAGGAGGACAAAGTTGAAGAAGAAACAGTCTTTAGAGCCTTATAATTTTAAATATCATGTCTTGGCACATGATGATAGGCACAAATCTTGGTTTCATCAAACCCTTTTGGTTTTGGTTTGAGAGGATCGTAAGGTTGAAGCAGTGGTAATGTGATGACAGAAGTCTCTAAGAGATTGGTTAAAATGTTGGTGTAGGACCCCTCTAATGGATCACAATGGGAAGGATGTGTGGGTTTGGGTATAGGTGTGGCTGATTGTGAGGGAAGAGGATTTATAGGAGAGGGAATGGGTTAGTCTACTAGTTTGGTATGTGGAGTGGTATTAGGTTTTATTGGCATCTTCTTGGGTAAAGGTGGGGTAGAAGAGTTGGCGATGGAAGGTTTGGTTGGCTTGACTACCTTATTTAAGGGTAGCGGATTCTTAGCTTTAGGTTGCACCTTCTTGGGTAAAGGTGACACGGGAGTATGAGATGTAGAAGGAAAGGTAGATGGTGGAAGAGGATGGGTTATCCCACGGGGCAACCGAGTTGTTGTGGTGGTAGTTGGTAGAGGTTGGGTAAATGGCATTAGTTGAATTGATATAAGAAAGGTTGGGGTTATGGTAACTAGCGGGAGGTATAGGAGGCAAGAAGTGCATGAGTGAGGGTGTGGGTGTTTAGTTTTGGGTGAATGAGGTGTAATAATGGCTCGCGATGCAGTAGTAGGTTGTTTAGCTTTTGACTGGCCTTAGGTATGAGATTGTTTGGTCAAGGTTGATGGATGAGGCCCTAGGATGGACGGAAGGGGGGAAGGTGACAAAGGTGTGGTAGGAGAGACCGGTGTATGCGACCTAGAGGGTTGGGTTTTATTTTTAGGCGGGAGGATAATGTTGCTACGGACTTTGGAAGATGCGAGATAGGTCCAATTTGACAGTGGGTGAGTAAGGATTGTTTTTGGCATAACACCCAAAGTAGTGATGGGTCTAGATATGGGTGAGGAGATAAGTGTGGGTAGGTTTTTAGGTTTGGGAATAGTTGTAGTGATGGGTAGAAGCTTGGATGGAGGTAGGGATGATGAAGAGGAAGTTGTTTCAATCGACATGGTCGGTGTAGTTTTGGTTTTCAAACAAGGAGCCGAAGACATCCCTAGAGCATGGAATGATCAACGTAATCCAAACGATCGACCAACTATGAAAATGGGACTACTGAAGAAGAGGATGGAATGGGTTGGGTGGAAATCCATATAAAATATGTCTGTGAAAAGGGAATTGGTTGGCCTCAGATTCTGTAGGTAAGAGAGCCAAAATCATGTCAATAGGGTCCTGGGATGCTAGGGGAGAACTTTCCCGATAGGTAATGACATGTCTGAAGAATCTCCCATGGGTAGGATAGATAATAGGTCGAGTGAGGTAGACTTATCTCTTGGTGGAGGAGAAGGCGATGATGATTCTCTTGTGGATGGGTGAATAACAAGTGTTGATGGTTCATAAGGTTGGGAAGCAAACAATGACATGACATCGGTAGAAAGTGTGGGTTCCTCCATGAGAGCAAGGGGAGATGAGGGGGACACCTCTGTGGGTGGAGGAGTAGAAGAGGTATGCTCCTCGGTGGGTGGAGGATCTCATGCCAAGATTTCCTCAATAGATGAAGCGGTAGGTTTTGAGGAACAGGTTGTACGATATAAAAAAACTGCGTGAACCTCACAGACATTATTTTCGCTGGATGAAGGTTCGCTATTTTGATTAGATGATGGTTTATGATTAGGGAATGGATTTTTAAGATGTACAAATTCTGATTTACTGGCACATTTGGGTTGTCTACAAAAAGGTCTCCATTGTCTATCATCTCTTGAATAGTGTATTTAAAAGTTATGTAGTTACCATCACTATGTCCTTTAACGTGATGATAATTATAGTAGTTATGCTCTTTATACCATGCGGGCATACGATGAGTAGGATCAAAACCTATATGAGGTTTTATGGGAGGTAGTGTAATGGCTCCATATTTAAGAAGTTTTTCCAAGACTGAAGAGTAGGGCTCTTCGATCGAAGTGTACTTCCGTTGCTCCCGTCTGAGCTGAAAGGCCTGGATAGGAGAAAGATTGGAAGTAGGTTGGGCCTAATTAGAAGGATGAGGTGTACCCACCTTGAGGAGTACCGAATTGGTAGATCCTTTAGGATTTGAATAGTTATTTTTAGGTTTTGAAGATGAAGAAGAATCATTTGATTTGAATTGGGTGTTCTTGTTTAGTAATTGAATTTTCTTTTTTCAATGGCACAAATTTCCAGTTTTCGGGCCATGGTGAATGCTTCATCAAAGGTTCAAAAGGTTTGGACTTGCAGAGTTGGTGAGATGTGTCTGGCACAAGATCTAGTGAACAAATCAATAAGTTCATCTGAGGTAGTTGGACGTCAATTGGTTAAGAGGACTATGCTAATGGCAACGCGAAAATTTGTGATAGATTCATCTTCGTATCTTTGCCAGGTTGAATATAGATTGGTCATGGTGACTTTCTTAGTAACATTGATTAAAAATGATCTAGGAAAGCTTGGGCTACTTGATTAAAGGAATAAATAAAATGTCAAGGTAGTCCATTGTACCAATCCAATGCTGGTCCTGTCAAGGACATTGGGAAAGTTTGTAGGAGCAAAGCGTCATTATGGGCGATTAGGTAACACCCATGTTTAAACAAACACAAGTGTTATTGCGGTCTTCTTTACTATTGAAGCGATTGAATTTAGGAATTTCCTAATGCACTGGGTAAGGAAAAATGGGAATAGATGGATGGATAGGCTCATTACAGATTTCATCACATGTTAGAGAATTATGGGAGCTAGAAACAGATTCTTCTAAGGTCTGCATCTTCTCCATCATCATTTTAATGAGGTCATTAGTAGGTTGGGATGAATGGGTGCCCCCTATAGAAAAAGGGGGTTGTTGTTGAATGTATGAGGTAGGTGGTATGCTTGGTGTATGGTGGCATTGAGTATGAGAACTGCATAGGAGGAATAGATGTGGGTGGCACATAGCCAACATAAGTGATAGATGAGGTCGGGGGTTGTTGGTAGTATGTGTAAGGGGGTGGGGTAGTCGTAACAACTCTAGTAGCAATTGGGGGTAAGAATTATGGGATAGAAAGGACGAGGTTTTGGAAAGGGGTGTAAGTTGTTGACACCAGAGGTGGTTGCGATGTAATGGGTATATGTGAAGTGGCAGGTGCAGATGATGTTATAATCATAGAGGTTGTCAAAGGGACAATCGATGTCATGGGCACGATTGATGAAGTAGATGTTGCAGCTTATAGCGGCCGGGGGATTAGCTGAGACACCATAGGTGATAAAGTGGATGATGGTAGTACCGAACTAGTGTTAGATGACATAGAAGTGGGGGCTAGAGCAGGAGGGATAGATATGGGCATGTCATATATTAACTATCCTAAGGAATCCCGGGTCGAAGAATGAACAAGGTAGTACTGGAGGGCAACGGGATTCTAGTCAAGGAGTCTCACAAACTCCTCATCGTTGGTAGCGATGGGGATAAGATGAGTTGGATACATAGGTGACATAATAGATGGCGATGATGGACTAGGTGGGAGTGGCTGACGGATGGCGTGAAACACGAGGGCGTTAGTTTGGTTGCGAGTCAACACCATGTGAATCAGAGTATATCAGGTGAACTGTGCTCTGTAAATGACATAAGGAACAACAGAGATGGGACAAAACAAATTATGGGAGGAAAATTTGGTAAATGTTTTGATTAAAATCAAAACAGAGTGACCAACACCGGTCTAATTGACCGATGACGGTTAAGGGGTGACCAATGTCGATTACAAGAACTGATATCGGTTACTGTGAGAAAATGATAGTTTCAGCAAATGAGGCAGAAACTAATGATTGTCGACAGGAGTTTTTATTGGATGATCATTATTATTAGAGTAAAGAGAGTACAATGATACACAACAATTCTAAACAAAGAGAAGATGATATAAGTGTCTTTTGGGTAAATTAACCAAAAGAACAAGGAACTGACACCGATTTGGTAAACCGATGGTGGTAATATATAAATTGATGGCGGTGTCACTGGACCGATGCGATTATTGTGAAATCAATATTGAGGAAAAATGAATTTTTGTGAATTTAGATGAAATGAATAATCAACCCGTAAGTATGGGGATGATAAGATGAGGTCCCGACACACTATGAGAAAGTCGAATACTCCAACTATGATGGCGTAGTGTGAAAGGAAAAAGAAAAAATGAAGAATCGTATCTTCACACCTCAAAACACAATTCAAGCACAAAGCTAAGAAAAATATGCAACCCAACAATTGATTTTAATGTGTTTATCTTATGCTATTTAAAATACTTGACTTGTGGCTTTAGACTAGATTTTTTTGGTTGGGAAGGCTTTCTACGAAGAAGGAAATTATAAAGGTGAGGTTTCGGAGGTTATGTTATGGCGGGCGAGGCCATTCGCTAAGGTAATGACTGACAGAGAGATGACCAGTAAATTGGGTGCCCACCATCAATCCTCTAATAGTTGACAACTTCTTTCGGTGGGATGTTGTTTAAGAAGATGTATACATTTCAATTTGTACAGGTTTGGCAAAGAGAGAGAAGAAAGATGGTGCTTTTCTACGATTTAGTTATGTCAACCATCAGCCGGCATGACTTCCAACGATATAGGTTGCCCTCATTTTTAATGTGAGCTAAAATGCAACAAATCAGAATGCTATGCAAGTGTTTTAAGCCCAAATCGAAGTGTGATATTTGATGTAGCAAGTAGTGAATAGGAAGAGGGATGCTCTTTCACTAATGCAATATGAATGAAAGAAAATAAGTATTCTTTTTATAGCACCAAAAACATGATTGCTTTTAGACAATAGAAAGAGAGGAAGATTCCAGAGAGGAAAATTAATGTGTAAGATTTTCAGAAGGGAAACAAACACACAACTTTTACCTAGGAATGAATAAAATGCAAGGAACCTTGGATGGGTCCCACCGGGCATGCCAAAATATTTCACCATTTTATTTAAGTTTTTAGAAGAAACAGATAAGGGTGTGGGCCAAGGAGGAATACTTGTTGTGACGGTCAATTTGAAGGTCGTTGCATGCATTCTAACTTCTTGATCCAATGTTGATTGTGAAAGCTTCCTTTTGTCTAGGAGGAACTACCTGAAATACACAACAAGACCACAAAAAGAGGATTAAATAATATATGTCAGTGGGCTTCCTAGCATTTGCTAGATCCAGGAAGTGTGATACTTCCTCGGTGGTATTCAACCCACTGTTTAATACAATTTAATGTAAGAAATAACGTAAATAAATAGAATCCTACTGTAGTTGATATGATTTAGGTATATCTTCTAAATACAATAAGAAAATCTAACATAACAGGCTAGGCTATGATTAGATATGGAAATAAGGTAAATAACTAAGGTTGTGGAATAGGTTAGGGTCAGATTCTGGGCCACTTGAATCACTTGAAAAGGGTTATTTGGATTTGTTATTAGCGAGACTGCCAAATATAGAGACTGACATCGGTCTGGTATGAACGATGATGATTTAGTAAGAACTGACGATGGTTACTGTGGGCTGGTAATAACTCAATAGTTCATGGTTTTAGGGATTTTTCTAAGATTGGATTAGAGATGGTGAGGAGTTGGTTTAGGTCTAGGGAGATGTTGGGAATATTCAGAGGTACTCAAGAGTAGACAAAGGTGATTAAAAGGGTTATGAGTGATGGGAATGGTCGGGTTCACAAGAAGGCAATAGTGGTGGGGTGAAAATATAATTGATGGTTGATAAACAAAGGTGAAGAACTCTTATAAACTGAATAGAAATGAAGTGGTGCAAGTTAGAGACACACTTATTGTTGTGCAGGTTCAATGGTTGGGTGGTGGTGATGGTTGATCGATGAAATGGTGATCAGTGTCATGGAAGTGCTTCCTCGGAGTGCTCCTATGAATGCAAATACCTTCTAATCAATCATTGTGTTGGTTGTGGCTGCCTAGATGTGCGAAAGAGATCTGGTTCTTGCTTGCATGCAGATCTCCTTTGCTCCAAAATTTGAGAATGTGTCTAACCTCTCAAACAAGGTTACCAAAATGGTTATATGGTAACCGACGACGGTTTAGGGTTACCGACGTCGGTTAAGGCGAGATATCCTAGGTTGCCTAAAATAATGTAGATCTTAGCTATCCTCTTCCAACTTTTTCTCATTTTGTCCCGGGTCTAAATGGAACGTTGTGCTTAGATATGCGGGAATGTGGTTAGAGGGAGAATAGGCATGTGCTTTTAGGGTTATACTAAGTCTTAGTTCATTAAGGTAAGTAGGGCTAAGTCTTAGTTAGTTATGGAAACATGCTATGAATAGGTCTATGGTGAGGTGGTGGGGTGAGGTGGAAATTGGTTTTAATTGAGGTAATTAAATAATGAATGAAGTGAGAATGAGTATTAATTTAATTGTAAATAATTAAATCAATATTAATGTGGGGTATAAGGGTCATGGTTAGGTGAATGTGTTTAAGTTGGTTATTTGAAAGGGGACCAAGGGGAGTGTGACCCAATTTTGTGTCTAAACATATCCATTCACAATATCTCGAACTATTTAGATTATAAAAAATTGAATTTAAGCTGAAAATAAAGATAAAACAAACCAAGAATGGCCCTGACAACATCCATATAGGTGTATTTATTCTTTTGGTTAGTGGATCAGGTGCACGGTAACAATTTGCAAGCAGAACTGATGTGTAATATGTTACAACGGAAAATCCTAATAGAACAGGGGGATGTTATCCATCATAGCTATGCCATACTCCATACCAACGATGTAACTACTGACCCAATTACCACCGTTATCACATGGCATGATATTTCACATCCCAACAGAGAAGTAGGACCGAATGGCATGGAGTAAGGGGTCTTGCTCAACTCTTCTAGTTTGGTATGTTCCCGAGCTTCGATTGAGATAAAGAGTTATTTCAGAATCCGTCAGCAAGAAAATTTAAGTTTTTAGTGTGATGCATTTGTTGATGAGATCCATATATACACTATCTAGTTAATGAGATGACAATAAGATCAAAACTAAGCAATATTTGTTGAATAGCTATATAAAAACCAGATTGCTTCAAGTTGCTTTGATGGTATGGTACATGTAAGACTCAAAAGCTATTTGTCATTATAATAGCTAATATGGTGTAATTGTGTAAAAGGTATAATCACTAAACATAAGAATGAGGCTACAAATGAAACCTATTTTCTCCATTTCCTATGATCATCATCCCCTCTTTGCTGCCAACACTTGAAAACATTCACCAATTCATCTCTACGCAATCAAGTAATTGATAGAATAGGTTTCTTTGATAGGATTAATGTGAAAATTATATGTGGGAAGAAAGAAAATGAATGTCCACAATCGAAAGGTAGTAGGTCAAATGAGAGTTCAAATTGGATTCAGTTACAATCAAAACACTAGAGTATAAAGAATCCTATATTTTGAAGCATTGCAAATGTAAAATTTGGCACAAATATCCAATCACTTATAGATTAAAATGGAAAATAATATCATAGTGCACATGATCCAGGTGGCTGTATGATTCCTATGGGCAGAACCAAGATTCGACAATATCTCCTATTTGGAAATACCGCTCACTACCTATGCATCCTTGTCCCCTTGTGGGGAAGAAACCCCCTTACAAACTAAAAACAAAGGTAGAACAATTGTTTCATCTTACAAAATGATTCCTTTGTCCTCTACAACATCCTTGCATCTATTCAATTATCCCTTATGGCAAGGTATGCCATAACAAAGCAAAGATGGGTGTGACTACAAACCGTTTTTAGGAGATCATAGTCTATAACTAAATGAAAGGGGTGTAATGATATTTCAACACCATATAGATAATTAATTGATAAAAATTAGATCATTAATTAATAAAACTTACATATTATATCCAGGTGTACAACTATATCAATCACATAGATCCTTAACATATCAAGCTTCTCCAACTAAGTGACTCAGTCACAAACTATATTAACAAGGTTCTAAATATTTTATCTGAGTTTCCATCAATATCACATAAAGAAAGAGAACAAATATTGATATGTATTAAAGGCCAAATATTACTACTATTCCTATAGAGGATAGGCTTAGGCTACCTTTTGGTTAGGGCAGATGTGAAAACTCTGGGTCTCTTTTTACAACCTTTGACTATGAAAATATAGCGGTTGTAGGCTGTAAATGCTACGCAGTAACATTTCGTTGTATTTTGACAACTAAGGAGTAAATTTTGTTCAATTACCTCATAACGAAGCCTAAAATCCCTGCGATGATTATAATAAAGATAAGCCTTTATGTAGCCAATGTAGTCTAGAACACGTTGCTCCGTGCATGTGATTTTTTCTAGTTTATTACCTAAGACGACTAGGGAGTGTAATTTCTAGTTTATTACCTAAGACGACTAGGGAGTGTAATTTCTAGTTTATTACCTAAGACGAGTGTTAAAAGCTGTATGATTACCGCCACCCTCGCCGGTTTTTGGTTAAAAATCAAGTTATAATATTTATCATATAGGGAGTTGAGTACGTGACCTCGTTAACCCAAGGCCTTGTTTATTACCACTTGTCCAAATAAATAACTTCAGCGTATAAAAGGCTTTGTTCGCTCTTGTTTTGATTTTAATGTTTGTATAAGAGTTTTAAATTTAACATAACCAAATAGTCAGTGCTATGGGTCAAACCCATGACCTCTGGCTGTAAAATCTAAAGATTTATCACTACGTAATTACAGAAAAAACAAGACAATAATAAACTTTTCAATATAAATGTGGTGAATGAAGAGAACTTATTTTTTCTTCACTCCCCGTCTTTTCTCTTCCTTCCAATGTGTTGAATCTCTTTCCCTATTCTTGGGGGCATAAGATTTATTTTCTAATGTCTCGTGCATGTTCATGTGTGTTCTGTGTATCTATTTTATTATTCTCTATGTGTGCATTCTTTTTGGGAACTCCCTCAAATCTGTATGCGTACTATGTCCATTTTATGTCCCCCTTTGCTTCCTCCCCTATTTTTAATGTTGTCCACTCTATATTTATCTCATGCATTTCCTAAATTTGGTTTATTAATTTTTCTTTCCATCAAACTTTTGTTCTATTTTCCATACAACTCTCTTAATTTCCAATAATGCCCCTAAAAAATGCCTCTTTCAATTTTATCTTGCAAGTTAGAATTAGAACGAATAAATTTATCTATACAACTATATCGGTGTGTTCGTGTGCCAAGTTTCACTTATTTATGATATTTTCCCAACTGAGGGGATTCTAATTCATGCCACTTAGATCTTATCGGTTCACCTACATCCCATCTCCTCTCCTCTCCAAGCCTTCATGATTAATGGGATACCGATGTGTGCCACACGACACCCATCAGTACTCTTTCATGTCGAGATACATTATGCCTTAATTTTCCTAGTGTCAATATTTTTTGATGTGTGCCGCATTGTTCCCATTAGTGCTTCCAAAGTACATACTCATTTTGGTTAATCCCATATACATTATGGGTTAGAAGTTATAATGGTTTAAAATTTATATCTAGATATATATTTTATTTGTGTCCACTTAGGATTTTGTGGGCTAGACTTGTAATGCATGGGTGAGATTGAGCTAGCTCATTCCCTAGCTTGTTGAGCTATGCATGATGCATGTTTGGTTGTTATGCAATGCCAATTAGTTTCTTTCCAATGCAATGCAACTTGGTTTCAATGCATGATAGTTAGTTTATCTTAGCTCAAATGTAATATTGACGCAATACGGTTTGTTAACTTGTTAAGACAATGCTAAAATGAGGGAAAAGTGACTGGTTAACATGCCAAGTCAACTTGGCCTAATATAAAATGCAAAACACTTGTTTAGCTAGCTAATAAGAAAAGTGTTCCTAACCCCTCCATTTCGCATGAATGGGAATAATCCCACATTCATTGTGTACAAAGCTTCATTAATATATAAATATAAAATCACATCTACAATTTGGTAGAGTCATGGCTACGGTCATTCCCACCTATGGATAGCCCAAGCTAGGAGGTGGTAAGATCGTAGAAAATATTAAGCGGCCTTCACTTAGGATGGAGAGATAAATGAGAAGACAGGGCTTCGAAGGAGAAAATAGAATTAGATGAATAAGGCCAATTAGGATTTATTAGCTAAGTGACCCCTATAACAAAAAAACCCCATTTTATTATAGGCCTCAATTATAAAATAATATTATTTTACTCATTTAAATAATAATGTCATTATTATTGTTTATCTCCCTAATCATAATAGTAATGTTATTGCAAACACAATAAATGATGTAACAACGTAGCACAAATGATCCATTATCGTAGAGAGATAATACACCACTAATCTAATGTGTTATGCGATGTTACACTCCTCACCACAATAAGAGCATGCAACATTATTTTGTTGTCGCAATGTGACCAATACTGATCTCGTCTCACAATGTGACACATATAAAAACAAAATTGAATCACAAAAGGGAACTTACGGTGTCATCTTACAATTTTACATTGTCTCTTATGAATTGAATCGGATATGAAAAATCTCTCTATCCATACTTCTTTTTGCATCTTTCCATGTCTCCTCAATGATACCATTTCACAAGCTAAACAACACTTGTATGCATGTAGACAATAGTACTCAAGACATTATCTATTCCATATAATCAAATCAACGGAAATGAAATATAAGTAGCATATATAAACAATAATAAAAACTAAAAGATAAATCCACAATATATTTTATAGGTGATCAATAAACTAATAGTAAATGTCTTATTCCCAAAACATGTCATAATGATAACTTAGTCAAATCAAAGTAGTATAAAGTGTTGTATCAATGTGGTAGCAGCCACCTAGTCATCAAAAAGTATCCAAAACATAAGTGTGATACATTGGGATGTGACAATTAGCAATTAGGAAATAATAAGTTTTGAGAAACTCATTGAAGATTTATACCTCCTTCTAAGTATCCGAGGGTTCAAGCTAAGTTATCTTCTCTAGAGAATCTCTATGATTTTCCTCATTGTCTTTTTATTCCATTAATCATGTATGTCTAATTATGGTACGAATTTTCGTTAATATTTTTTCATTTACCCCTTTAATTTTTCCTTTTTAATTACCCTTTTAAAAATTTGAAATTCTTGTATTTATATTAGGCTTTAATAAGGGTGTCGTTTTATCACATTTAAATACTTGTGCAAGAAATACCTAAAACAATATCACTTATTTTTCACTTTGATCACTCAATAATTGATGTTATTCCTCCTAACACTAATTAGTCATCGTATTCCGAATGTAAGGAAAACTAGATGTGTTTTGGCTTCGCATTATGTCAAGGAATAACTTAACTATATTGATATTTGTCAAATCCATCAACATTATAAATTTTTTAAAAATAATAATAATAATTTTAATGATTCTTTAGTTGTGCATACCATTAGAATGTTGTGGCTCTCTTGAGAGTTCTAGTTTTGTAATGAATTTTTGATTCTATGTAATATTTATAAATGCTCAAAAAAATTCTTCTCAATATCCAATTGACACTTCTTAAATTCATTTATAGATAATTAATAATTTCTTCACATTTCCCTCTCATTCATGAGTGAACTAAGTTGTTTAACACAATATAAATTCAAATTAGGATCATAATGGCGCACAAATTGACCTCCAACAATCGATAAAGAGAAAAAGAGGGAATATGGGTCAAATGGGGTGAAGAAAGGAAGGACCCATTCATAAATTTCCTCAATCATGCACTTTACATTTCAGAATGTGAAGTCCATGTTATGAACAAGTGGGCCATAATGAGGGGAAACACAAGGATATGGTGAGGTAATAGATCAAACATGAATATAGGCGAGAGGTGACATCCTAAGACAATAACTTGTGTCAATAAATCCATAATTTGAACCAACAATAAAAAAATATGTAGACATTCTCCAACATGTAATTAAATGTCTAATAAATGCATAGGGGCATTTCAATGCGTCTACATAACATGTAAGTAAATATCATAGATACATTTGTAATATATATAGAGAATTGAAAATGTCTCCATCATTCTCTCGCTACTAGGTTAGGGGTTTGAATATAGAAAACTACCACTATAGGTTATATATAAGTCAATCAAACTCAATTAATTATTGTAAGACCAAAGCAAGAGCGAAAAGAATAATGGTTAAGATTATATTTTTATTGAGAGTAATCATGAGGTAGTCTTGTGATTCTCACAAAACAAATTTTGGTGTTTCTAGAAAATATAGAGAACACACAAAACATTGTGATAAATGGAGGATATTGGCAAAAAAGTTCCATCTTATAGACCTCCAAGACATGTTCTCCATAAAGTACTCGAAATCCATGTTTTCTTTTACAACTAGATTTTCCTATTCTTTCCTTCTAGAAACCCTCTTATTGTTTTTGAGCTTCTCTTTGATCACTAGGAAATTTATTTTCATCATCCTAAACCTACTTAAGATGTTGAATATGAAATTGTAAGGACAACATGATGTATTTGAGGGTCTCCATTATACAAGAGGATAGTTAAGTTATATTAATATGTGTCACGCTTAGCAACAATATACAATATTAAAAACAACATACTAATAATTATAGTAATATGTCTTCTATAAAAAGTGGTGATGTGTCTTCTATGAATTTCAGTGCTATCATGAATACATGTTTCAATAGAATGCTTGTAAATTCTCATTATCTCCTTTAACTTTGACTTAAAACTTTAAATTTCCCTCTTGTGCTTCGTATTTATAAACAATACAAATTCAAATTAAAATATTATTGGAGTACAAACCCACCTCCAACATAGAAAAAGCCAAGAAGGGAAGAGGCCAATGAGAACTTTCCAAAACCCAAAAAAATTGTACACTTCATATTGTGTAGAGAAAATGAAAGGATGGATTGGAATCAGGTGACAACTATATTCTCTAGAAAGACTAGCCGTGACTGAACCAATAAAACCATCCTATTTTAAAAAAAAAAAATTGGTATCAATCAAATTGTGTGTACTCTTCTGTATAACGGGAGTGGCGGTTCTCTGCACACCAAATCAGACAAGGGAATGGGCATGTTACCATGTAATTAGTACAGTGGCAGCGGTGACATGTGATTTTTTTTTTTGACAGAGACAAACTGGCATTTTAACGTTTTCAAATGAATTTGAGCTGCCAAATTATGGGCAAATTCTACGTACAAGCAAGGCTGTAAGTCAAGGATATATGACACCATGTCTTGCCAGCCCATGCATTTAATCCAATTCTTTTTTAGCTGAAACATATTGTAAAACTAGAAAAATAGTTCAAGAGATTGTGGTCCAAACGAGTTGGGACCAGTGTGTTTCATTTTGTCAAAGTTTAAACATTTGAATCGTTTTGTATTTCATTGCTTTATTTATTTTGATTTTTATATAATAATTTAGAAAATTATCTAATAATTCAGAAAATAAACAAACACTTAATGACTAACAATTTGGAAGTATGAAACTTTAATTAATTAATCAAATCATCTAAAGAGAATGCCAAATTACGTTGTGTTGTTTTTAAAAACATATCTTATAAAAACCAACTTTGTTAATTTTGTAACACGAAGTTGTTTTTTTATCAATACAAAATAAGTGATTTATTTACTTGTTTGCTTGGTTAGGTGCAAAAACTTTAATCGAGTTATTTCTAATTGTGAAAATAATAATTTTTGCTTCTAATCTATGGTTTTGAATTAAAAATAAGTGTTTAAAGCATTAATAGTTTTTCGATCTGTAAAAATACTTTAAGTCATATTGTGTTTGGCTTATCATTACAATTTGTTGTTGGATGAGACACACTCACGCATGGACACGGACATGCGCCTCCCCCCAGCCACACACACACTAGGGCTGGCCTTAATAATATGTCGTTGTGTTGGTGACCATAAGTTACAAGTTTAATCATTATTCATATTGTAGTGCTTCAAGTTGGGGCATTGGTTGTACTATGTGAGGACTAGTATGTGGAACTTGCCTTGCAACTGTGTGCCTTTGTGCGTGCCAGGTCACTGGGTCCTTCCTACTTGGAAATTGACAAAAGTGTGATATTCCATTCATCAAAAAATAAATTATTATAATAGAAATGAGTAATGTAAGATTAATAAAAGTAATTTCATAACAATTTTGAATTAAATGTAAACAAATTAGATTTTTGATATGTTATCTTACTCAAAATTTGATAAAGTGTAATTAGAATTAAAGCACGTAATGTGATTACCAAAATAAATGGACAAAGGTAAGACCGAGCATTAAGATGGTTTATAGAAGCTCAAAATTTCATCACCATGTTGAGGTGCTAAGAAACATTTAGGCTCGGAAACTATATTCTAGATAGCTTTGTTGAATGCTAGATAACAATGTGGATGAACGTGTCTAGGAAGGCTATGAACATGTGGTATCTAATTGTATGTTTTTCTCTTTTCCTTGTGTAGGTTCACTTGTGTCTAAATATCTACTTTCTAGTTCAAAACCTTGTGATGATTATGACATAATTATATGTCGTTTCTTGGATCAAAACCACACCTCTTCATGTCCCGAGATGAAAAAGGGGTTAACATGTTTAAGTTGGATGTCCTTTCCATACCACCATCAATTTTATGAGAATTTTCTAGATACCAATACTTTGATGAGGCCCAAATCAAGTCACATTTAGTTCTCCCAAGCATATAATGAGATACAAAAAGAGTTTATCATAAAGAATTAGACTTTGATTTGTTCCTAACACTTGACAACATGTACTTTAAACCTTTTACTTCAAAAGCAAGCTTAATATGTGATCTAGGATTTGACTTGGATGGTTTTAAATGTATATTTTTCTGTTTTGATAATGTGTTCCAAGTATTCTAATATATTCTAGAATATATTTATATTCCCTAATAATTTTATATGTGTTTGTATTTATACATAACAAGCATTGTTAATATTCCTACTCAAACAACACTAGATTATCACCTAGGCCAACTAAGCCATGTTACTCACTCAAATTGTTTACTGTCAGGAAGTGGGAGGATGGGTATGAGGAAAGTGTATAGGTTTGGGACCAAACCTATTAATAAACTATGTGTAATGCCCACAATTACTCAACCTAAAGTCAATGTTAAACTGTGGTAAACATTTTTTTCCTTATTATTAATATATTTATTCAATTTTTATAACACTAGACACAACTTATTTTTTGATGATCTCCTAGGGTCCACACCAAAGTAAATTCTCATAATTGAAAAAATAATAACTATCCCCATACTCACTCAAACGTACATGGAACGAAACAACAATATGTTAATGTGAAGAACAATTGACCCGATCAACCTTGTCCATAGGTCCCGTGATTTGCACTTCCATGGCTCTTAAATTACCCTTAGATTAAAATCAACGTATTATCCCACATGTAATGCTTATTAGAGCCATGTGTTATCGTTTATAAATTATGGGTTTTCACCCCAACCAAATGTACTAACTATCGTGATAGATCTCATTTCCTCCCGATCATATTATGCTCATGATAAGAATTTTAATCATTTGGAAATCAGCTAAAGTTCACACAAGTTCTAGAGAACTTGCTATGAATAGGGGAATTCACGTTCCCAAGAAACATGTTTCAACATGGGAAAATATCAATTAGCTATTTTTAAACAATGAAAGATTGACCACCTATAATAAGAGAAGGAAATTTCAACTTACGTTGTGAATCCAACTTATTAGGTACAAATTGGTAGCGGTAAGAGACTACATGTTTTAAATGTATGATCATACAACCTCAATGTACAAAAACACATATGTTCTCTTATTTGCATATTTCTCTTTTCGTTAACAAATTCACTCAAAATTAGCATATCTCATCATTCTTGATTTATTTACCATAATTAACTTTCGTGATTTCAATTATTGGTTGGGTTTTATGTTACTAGAAAAGTGTTTCCACATGAAACATTTATTATACCTATGTTGGTAATAAGGAGGTTTAAACATCAAGTTAAATGTGCAACTCCAAGTTTCCTATTAACCCCTATCACAACATATTTTTACACACAATTCAAAAGTCGAAGTTAATTTCAAGGTATTATTTAAATCAACCTCTTAAGAGGTCTTGGTTTTGATTTAAGTTCCCATTTACAATGTTTGGACCTCATCGTGAGATTGGCTTCATTATGACCATACTAGCCCCGTTTAACCAAAAATTTGCACATAAATATTATCTTTGTATTCATTAAAATGAGATGCGAGAACACCAATAATTTAACATACTACACAATTCTCATGTGGTATAAAATGAATGACCATTTACTTGATATCCTCAACATCAACAACCTGCCATAGGGTTAATGCTAGACACATAGTACAAACCCACCAAATAGGGACTTGATGTAATTTACGATATCCTCTTTTCGAAAATCTAATTAACATTTTCCATTCCCAAATACAATCACAATGGACACAATTTTAGTGGTTAACATGGATTACATATTCTATGGTTCTAACCATAATCGTTCCATAAAATTGTCTAAGGTTTAACCCAACCCCATGTACACGCAAGTATTTACATCCTACGATGGAAACAACACCAGGGTAGGTGGAGCACTCCCATAAGTTATGTTTTTCTAAATACATCATAGAGCCTTTCTACACACTCATTATTATGATGTTCTTATCTTAGACTCATGGTCATGATGAGGGAGCATTGGGCTCCAAAGAAGATGCTAAAAAAATTAACTCAACTCTTGCTTCAAGTAAATATGCCTTGTATTAGACATAAAAGGCCTTCATAGGATAACCACTAATACACAAGATATATATATATATATAAAAAACACATGGATCTATATGTACCAAGTATAAATTTTATAGAAGCACGAAACTTGAGGATAGGAGCATTATCTAGTTATGTAAGCAAATATACATAAGGCGCTCATGTCCAAGGTGATGCACACACAAGTAGAATAAAATGCAATGATTTCCTAATTTCTTTGAAAATGCACCCTTTCCAAAAGGGTAGAATAAGGTTTCTCATTCATTTTTTGAGTGCTACAAGATATGGATCACATGGTACTTGGTCCCTTCAAGTTAGTAATACCATAAGGTAAGTTATCCTTCTTGTCGACTAGGAAAGCTATTAATAGCACAAATATTTTATAATGAACCATAAAAACATGTTTCACTAACAAAATGATGTACTTGGACCTCCTTCCATCTCCTTATGTTAGATAGTCATGTTCACTTGAAGTAACTACCCAAGAGTTCCTAGAGGAATGATACCCAATAAGGTTCTCGTAAGGATGATGCCAATAAGGTTCACCTATATGCTAAGATACCCTTTGGCACTAGCCCACACATAAGACAACATAGTTTACCCTTTGAAGGTGAAGATTTTTCCATAGCCATTATATCATGAAAATATGTTTTAAGTGTAATTTAAGGAAACCATGTCCAATTACATTTTAATAGTGTTAGAACACCTATCAAAGTTATATAATCACCTTCCCAATTACAAATTGTTATTACGAATACTAGGTAAGATGTAAAATGAACTAGATGTAACATTCAAGGAACACTTATTTTATTTAACATGATGACAGAGGGTAAAAATATTTCAAGAGTGGGCACAATCTATACTAACCACACGAATTTTTTCCTTTCAAGCTTATGACACATTTACTTTTCTAGATTTAGTTTACCAACACCCAACTATGAAAAAGTATTAGAGTTTATCATATTAACCAAGTATACATTCTTCTATGTAGTTTAAACAATAAAGATACAAAGTAAAAAAATCATCCTCTCTTTAATTATCACACATACATAATAAAACAAACTTTTCTTCCTTAAATAATAGAAGTAAAATTGTTAAAAAGACACTATTTTGATTCCATCAAGATTACACATTTTTCAATAACATACAACTTTGAAACTAAACTTATATTTTCAACAATCATCCTAATTCTTCCACACCATCTATAACATGTTAAATTAATGAAAACATGGTCAATGAAAAACACTCTGGCATGAACACACCCCTCCCATATAACATGCTAAATAAACTCCCAAATCAATTAAAAGTTAGTGAGGGAAAAAAGTCATTTTTCATACTTATTTAAATCAATTAAAAGTTAGGTCGAGACAGGAAGAACTACTATCCATGTCTAATGGTTTTGGAATTCTTGCGGACTATGTTGCTGATACTTATGATTTAGCGGTATCTCCTAAGACCCCAGTAAGTAAATCAAAACCTGTTACTCAAGTACCTCTAGAGATGATGTTGGTAAGGACTCAACTCCTAAGGGCAGGAAAATTAATAAGGAATTAAGGGAGACTAACTCTAGGAGGGAAGTAGATGCTGGTATTTAGAGTACTTTGGGGAAGTTGCTTCTCCGAAATAAGAAATGTTAAATGATCCTCCTCTCTTGGAACATTAGGGGTTTGAATAAACCCAATAAACACAGAATTTACTAATGATCTTAGAGTTAAAAATAAACCGGATATTCTCATGCTCCAAGAAACCAAAATGAAAATGGACAGATTTAAAGAGGTGGGGAGACAAATTTGGAAAGAAATTTGCTGGGAAGGGTGTATCTCCTCGGGAGCCTCAGGAGGTGTTGTCACTATGTGGGATCCTAGAATAATGCATGGGATTATGATCCTTTCCTCCCCTGGGCATGTGGTTATGAGTTTCATGAAAATCATCTCCAAAAATTCCTGGTATGTTTCTAATACTTATGCTCCCAATAAACTTAGTGAAAGAAGGAATTTCTGGAAGGATCTCTCAAGCTTTAGACAACTATTTAAAGACAAAGACTGGATTGTTGGAGGAGAATTCAATACCCCATTTCCCCTGGTGAAAAGAAAGGTGGCTTGATCTCTTATTCTAAAAGTATGGAAGACTTAGCTGATTTCCTAGCCAATAATAGTCTATTTGATTTAGATTTGGAGGGATCCAAGTTTACTTGGGTAAATAGAAGGACGAGAACTGAGCTCATTCAGATTAGATTGGACATATTTGTGGTGAGTCATCTTTGTATGATCAATCAACTTTATTCTGGATCGGATCATAATCCCATTCTTCTTGATTTGGGGATGAATCAACCAAAAAAAGCTAGACCCTTCAAATTTGAAAAGATGTGGCTAGATCACCCTGATATTTTCAACAGAATTCAAGAATGGTGGGATATTCAGGTTCATGGGGTTGCTAGTTTCAGATTGAGTTTTAAACTGAAGCATATCAAAAGTAACCTTAAAAGATGGAATAAGGAGACTTTTGGAAATATTTTCCAGGAAAAAAGTAGAATTGCTGAAGATTTAAGAAATATTGAGGAACTTATGGAGAATGATGGTCTTAACACTATTCTCAAGGATCAAGAACAAAAAATCCTATCTGAATACCATGAGATCCTGGATAAAGAAGAGGTGTATTGGAGACAAAAATCTAGGGTTAAATGGCTTAAGGAGGGGGATATGAATACTAAATTCTTCCATTTCTCTGCCACTTCCAGAGCCAATATCCTAAAGATTAATGAGATAAGAAGTGAGAATGGGGAGATCTACATAGATAGTAAGGATATCAATGCCACTATAATAAATTACTTCAAGGAGCTTTTTAAATAGGGGCAGAGTTTGGAGGAGCAGGTTCAAAATAAAGTCCTAGATCTTTTCCAGAATGTTATCACCCCCTTGAAAATAGAGATATCTTAAGGAGCCCCTTGGAGGAGGAAATTCATTTTGTGATCTTTGATATGGAACCAGATAAATCTCTTGGGCCAGATGGCTTCCCTACCTTTTTCTTTCAAAAATTCTGGGAGGTGATAAAATATGAGGTCATTGAAATGGTCCAATATTTTTTCAACAATTGTCAACTTTTGAAGCAAATGAATAACACTTTCCTTGTCCTTGTGCCAAAAATTTCTGGAGCCAAGGAGGTTAACGATTTCAGACCTATAAGCCTGTGCAACACCAGTTATAAAATTCTGAATAAAATCATAGCTGGGAGGATTCACATGGTCCTTTCTAACTTTATCTCTAGGAATCAAGGAGATTTTGTCCCACGAAGGAAAATTACTGATAGCATTATTGTGATTCAAGAAGCCATCTAGTCTATTGAAAGGTTTGGAAGATCAGCTATGTTTCTCAAGTTGGATATGCATAAATCCTTTGATAGATAACATGGTCCTTCCTCCGAGCCATCCTGTTGAAGGTGGGTTTCGATAACTTCCTGGTAAATATGATTATGATGTGCATATCCACTGCTAGTTTCTCAGTTTTGGTCAATGGAGAACCAGAAGGTTTCTTCCAAGATGGTAGAGGGCTGAGACAAGGTGATCCTCTTTCACCTTTCCTTTATGTCATAATGGTTGAATCCTTGAGTAGAATCACAATTAGCCATGCTTCAAGCAGTATCCAGGGTATTAAAATCTCTATTGGTCTTCCCTTTATTTGCCTCAATCAGTTTGTTGATGATAACTTCATGATGGGTAAGGCCTTTTTCTATGAGGCCTCAAATTTTGAGATGTTTCTTAAGGATTATGAAAAGGTTTCGGGATAGATGATTAATTTGTATAAAACTACTTTTTTTTCATTAATGTGGAGAATCCGGTTCAATCCAAATTAGCTCGCATCCTAGGGTGCAAGATTAAGCATTTTCCATATTCTTATCTGGGTATGCCCTTGATCCATAAGAAGCCCGACTTCACGGTTTGGAATGCTCTGTGGAAAGAGTTAATAGTAAAATATGTTTTTGAAGGGTCTCTTTCTTTCTCAGTGGTAAGATTCAACTTCTCCAAGGCTCCCTTCAAGGAATTCCCATTTATGTGATGTCTCTTTTTCATGCTCCTTCTAAAATTAAGGAAGCCTTAAAGAAAATCCAGAAGAGATTCCTTTGGATGGAGAAGTCTGGCGGGCTCTAGGATAAAGTCACAAAACCAAAGCTTTGTGGAGGATTGGGGTTAAAAAATATTTCTCTTATGAATGAGGCCTTAATTGCCAAGGCGGGTTGGAGGATTGCTAGAGAGGAAGGACTTTGGGTGTAAATTATAAAGATGAAATACTTGGGAATATAGGCAGAATGGAATCCTTTTTTAATCAAAATAATCTTCCTAGAGGGTCTCCCTTTTGGAATTCTTTTGTGGCCTCCAAAGAAATCTTAACCAAAGGTACTATATGGGAGATAGGAAAGGGCTCTAGAATCAGTTTTTGGTATGATAATTGGATTGAGGATTCCCCTTAAAAACTGGAAATATGGAAAAGGGTTACATAGTTCTACAAGGAAACAGAAAATTTTGGATTTGGGACTTTTGGATCTAGGAAGATTCTGATCAGATGGGAAACCATTGAACCTCCTCCAGATTTTGATGGTGACATCCAACCCTTTTGGGCTCTCAATAAGAAATTAAGGGATTTCCACATCCCCATGTTCCAAACCAAGGAGGATTCCATCAAATGGAAAGAAGAAGATTCTAGAATTTTCTCGGTTAAATCAGCCTACATGTTAAATTTCAAGACTGATTTTCACAAGGACTATTGGGGTAAACTCTGGGTGAAGGATCTTACCCCAAAGCTAAATATCTTCTTTTGGATGCCCAAAATAAAATCCTGACTATGGATAATCTTAGGAAAATGGGAATGAAGCTCCCTAATAGATGTTCTCTTTGTAGGAAGGAGGAGGAAAATGTCAACCATCTCCTCCTTCTCCCATGATGTATTTTCTTCCATTATGGATATGTTCAATATCCAATGAACCTTACCTTTGACGATTGAAGACTGTTGTTTTCAATGGGAGAGTCCCTTCTGTTTTCCCATTTTAATCTGGGCCTAGAATATTACCCTCCCTCTTTTTTGGGGGATTATGGAAGGCTAGGAATGATTGTATCTTTTGGGATCATAAAGCTCTTCTCTTGAAAGTTAGAAGAAATTTTTTTGGCTGCCATTAAGGAAAACATTAAACTCTTTAAAGGCAAAGTCAAGAAACCCTGCCCGAAAAGTGATCGAAAGTTCTTGACAAGTTCTCCCTTGGACCGGTGGAATTACACAAACCAAAAAAGAATTCCAGATGGATTAGGCCTGAGGAAAATGTTGTTAAGTTAAATTTTGATGGAGCTTCAAAAGGGAATTTGGGTCTTGCTGGGGGAGGGGGAATTTTAAGAAACAATGAAGGAGATTGGTTGTTTGCTTATGTGGGTCCGTTAGGTTGGAAAACCAACAACATGGTGAAATCCAGAGCTCTTCTCTGGGGGTTTTTGGCAAAAGAAAAAGGATTCAAGGATATACATATTGAAGGTGATTCTCTCATCCTAATTAACGCCCTCAATAATCAGGGTTCCATCAATTGGTCCATAAGAAATATCCTCAATGATGTTAAGGAAACTTTAATTTTTTTTGTAAGGGTTTCTTATAATCATACTTTACGTCAAGGGAACAAATGTGCGGATAAGATGGCTGATTACGAGCCATCAGTAATGACTACAATATCTGGTGTAAAGATGATGAATTACCCACAGACATTAATGAAACCATTAGTAGAGATAAAGGGCACTAAGTTTGATGATGTTGGCATGAGTGAGTCTGCGAGGATGTGACAACTTACTTAAAATCTTGTTTTCCACAATTTTTGTTAGTGTGAAGGGAGGTTTGATTTTGAGAAGTAGTAGCAGACAAGGGAAATTTAGTCTTGCGAAGATGGGGGTGATAGGATTAGAGTTGAACCTGCTAGCTAGAGCATTGAACCTTTTAATCAACATTTGTGGAACAAGCTTAATATTGGGGATTTCAGTAATTTCATAGCCAAATTACACTGTCACGACCCCTCCCTGACAAAGGATTTTGGAAAAGATTAGAAAGAGGGTAAGTTTGAGGTCATAGGTATGGAAATTGAGGTTTTTGAGTCCACCATTTCCCTAGCGACAAACATGAAAATGGACGGGCTCAAAATTTTAAGGAAAAAACCCACAGAGAACATGAAATTGAGTTGTTCTTCATGGGTAAGGAAAGGTGCTCTTTCTTTATAGATGGTATCACCAGGTCATTTATTTCAGGAATATGGAGAGAGGTGTGCCTTCAAATCATGAAGTACATAACTCTGGAAGGAAAATACCATAAAATCTACACCCACCATATGACCCTTCTAAATATGTTCTACCATAAGGTCATGGTGAGCATCCCTTTCTTCCTGTTTATTTATTTGACTAACTCTTTGTGGCTTTCCAACAGGGAGAAAGTAGAGATTCCTTTGCATGAAGGGCTCATCCTTCTACTGTTTGAAAATGGGAAACCTACTCTGAACTCCTCTTTGAAAGATAAGGTGGAAGAGGATGACCTCACTCTCGCGGAATGCCTTACTAAGATGAAGGATGGGAAATGCAAAAATGTGGGGGAGGATTCTAGTAAAGAGAAGGGCGAGGAAGGTTGTGGGGAAGCGATCACCTCAAGAAAAAGGAATTGGGATGGTAATCTAAAGGGTTTCAAGGATTTGAGTAGAAAGGTTCAGTACTTAGAGGGTGTGCTTCAGGCGATGGAGGAAACCAATGTTGGTCAAAGGGAAACTATGTTGGATGTCATAAACACTTCGAAGAAAATTGTCTCTGCTCAAGTGAAGTCCAAGTAGAAGTTTCGGACCTAGAGTACCAGGTCAAAAAGCTGAGTGATAGGTTAGAAGGGATGGAGGAGGGAACTAAAAGAATGAAATTTAACTTGCACATTAGTAACTCTGAGGACAAGTTGGAGGAAGATATTAATGTCAAGGGAGCTGAGATTAAAGATAGTCACGATGGTAATAGTGAAGGATATCCTAAAAATTTGTTAGTGATTTTTGGTCTCATTAGCGACTTTTGGAAAACTTTTGTTGTTTTGTAGTTTTGGATCTGGTTTTTCCTTCTCTCTTTGGTTTAAAGTCCTGATCTTCAATGTAAGAGTTAATCATGTTTAACTCCATTCTTGGAATTTTCTGCTTTTTCTTGTTCGTGGTTTTCTATTCCTCTTTTTTAAGGCCCTTGGGATTCAATCCCTATTTTTACCTTATTTAATAAGAAATCAAGACAAATTTTCAAGATTTAGAGAGAGATTAATGATAAAAAAACACACATTTTATTTTACACAAGAAACCCAAGACATTTCCAAGATCATTGAGGATATGAGATAGAACAACCGATTTTTATTCATAACATTTAAGTTCCAAAATATTTTTAAAGTAACAACAAGTTCTACAACTTCTAATATAATTGCCGTCTCTCGTTTTTCTTTATGAGAGTCTCGGTAATGGTGCTAAATCATGTGATTTTCACTTTCTATTAACAATCTTGTTTAATAATTCCAAATCACATCTTTTAACTCATCACATGTATTTCTAAATATACCATCATTTTAAAGCATTGTTCAAATGAACCTTACAGATTCAACGCAGCTTTGTGGCCTTTATTGCACTTCAAGCAAACTAGCCCAAGTGACAACATAATGGGCCCCTAAAAACGCGTGGAACCCCAAATCACTTTATTAATTATTCAACCCTATTCTATACTATATATAGAATCATATAAATTTTATGGAGTCAAAACTGATAATTGAGGCTCAAATCGCAACAACTTTTTGGAGTCACTTGGCTAAAATTGACCGTTTGATCTCTAGAAAACAAAGTCGAATGAGCTCAAACGGATGCTCAAAATGCATTTTTCGAAGGTGATGGGTAAAATGGAATACTCATGTTTTCTTCTATGCTCATGAATTCTCTATGCTCACATTTTATTATACATTCCTACATACTCTATCCTCAAATTTTATCTTGCTATTCTACTTGCTACATATTTCATTCTAAATCACGCTCATGAGATATTTCTTGTTACACATATTTTTCCCAGAAAAGTGGTTAATGTGCATTTAGATCTATATCATGCTCATGACACATTAATTGTTGCATATATTTATCCAAATATAATGATTGACACATATTTTTATCTATGTTATACTCATGACACATTTCTTGTTACATATTTGGGTCATATAACATTATACATACTTGTTTTGTACACGAAACTCATGTATTCTTGGTTAAATATTCTTTATGTCGAGTATGCCATATCATGAGTTATTAGGGAATTTCATAAGTGCTAATAGGTACATTAAGCATCGATTTGTGTGATTAATATCATACTAATCTATCAATCACCATTACGCTCTCACCTATGGATTTCTATTGACTATTGTATTTTTATCATGTTCCTTTAGCCATGATATTACAACTTCTAATTCGTAAATGATCATATCTTATGCACATTTTTTTATGTCACCATTTTTAGTTTACATGCTATATATGGTCCACATTCCTTATGTTATATAATTTTTTAAGCCAACACTTTATCTTTTGAGCTAATTTATTGTTTACAACATACCTCATATTAAAAGGGGATAATACTGTAGGATTTTCTAATAGTTCACACAGATTACAACTACACTTATTCGGGGTAAACAATGTGATGATATTCACACAATTATGACTTGAGTATATTTTAAATCATATATATTGGCATCATTTCACATATACCATTATCCTATAGAAAATGGCTTCTATCTAAATTTAGTGTTGTAGATGGTTACTTATCGTGCTCAAGTGCTACAAATGGATACTAGTAATCTTTTCAAGTGCCACATATGGCTACTTGGTAGGCTCAAATTATATAAATGGCTACTAGTACGCTCATACACTCACATTGGGGGTAATAAGATGTATATGTCTCATGTTTTTAAATTTGAGTTGTCATTTTCCTACACACACACACACACACACACACACACACACACACACACACACACACACACACACACACACACACACACACACACACACACACACACACACACACGCACGCACACACACGCACGCGCACACACGCACGCGCACACGCACACACACACACACACACACACACACACACACACACACACACACACACACACACACACACACACACACACACACACACACACACACACACATGTTTGGAATGTGTTTTTCATGTTACATGTGTATGGCATAGAGCACACTTTCTCGGTCTTGTGTACAACATACCCAATGAGAAGTTTTGAATTTTCACATCCCTTTGAATTTTTAATTTAGAAATTCCATTACTCGACTAAAAGGGGGTAGTTTTAATACCCAAAAAATGTTCACATGGAACTTGTAAATAATATTTTAGATTTTGTTTCAATGCTATCCCATTTATACACAAATTTGCTAAATCTAAAGGTGTTCTTATCAATCCACTAGGTCATGAATTTCTCTTCATATTATCACCTTTGGAACTAATGCACCTTATACGTAACATATCTTCAAAATCTTATGTATTCACCTCATTTATATGATCATGTTCCATCCTAAGCCTAGATGGGTTCATCATTTGAGGAAAAATTTACCTCATAATCCATTTTAAGAAGGGTAAATTTTTAGACCCCCTAAAAAGTAACCATAGATATTACTTTGTGATTTCTATAAATGACTTTAAAAATCTTGGAAAATCCCACAAATTGAAAGAAAATGTTTCCGAATAGTAACATTAGGATACTAATCGTGAGAAAATTTATCTTTTGTGCATGTGGTAAAGACAATTTGAATATAAAAATGTGTCTAGAATTAATGTAAACACTAGGCGAATAAACCCAAAAATTAACTTGTACCTAGAAAATTTAGGTGAAATAGAAAGCGACCTAACCCCTCAAAATTAGCCAAATCCAAATTTCAAAACCCAAATATTCATGAATTAACGAATATTAGCCACTAAAATTTACATTGTTTTAAAGGTTAATAAACATGTTCAAGTTTGATTAACCATTTTCATAAGTCACATATATAAACACATGCACCCTTATATACATTCCTATAAGGGGTATCTAGGGAATTGTTTTCAAGAACACTTTAAGAAAGAGTTTTTCTCACACACATTAAGAATGAATTTTATGCCCTCATTATTGAATCATTGATTCCTTACAAAATGACATATCAATATTCAAGCATAAATACATTACCATTTGATGCCCTTAATAACTTGGATGCATTAATATTGAACCTAAAGTTCATCTCCAAGTATCGAAGGTCTTATTAGGGATTTCCATTTATAGTGAACTTATGCACATTATCACACACTTAATTAGAGGGATAACTCGCATGAAATAAAGGCCCTTTCAACTCGCTTTTATGTAGGAAATGATTGGGTTTCACAAGGATTACTAAGTTAAAGCTAGATCATCGAGCTAACCCCCTTTTAGGTTACAAATTAAGGAGTGAGGGGTTCAACAAAGAAGAAGCCATTTGTAAGTACAAAAGTGTGATTACCCAATTTCAAGGATATATCCTTGATCCAAATACGCTAGCACACTATGTGCTAGAATTTAGTTGTATCTCATAGTAGTAGAGGACATAATTGAATTCCATTTGGATGAATTCATCTAGTAAGCATGTCCTAATCTCATTTCCATTAATTTTTAATATACATGTATCTTTACCACACTATGTACATAATATTTCTGTCATTTTAAATTACTTTCACATCTTTAAATCTTGTAAAATGGTGATTTATTTTATAAACCCTAATCCTATTACTTTTATATTCGACATTGAGAATTTGTGTTGATTGAATATCATCTTATGGAATAAATTAGGATTGAGTACTTGTAATTTTTGTATTCTATTATAATACACATTTGATTTACTTTCTTGATTGAATTAACCTAGTTTTAATATACAACATTTACTCCAAAAATATCCATGTAAAATAAAAGACTAAAAAATCACTATAGGATAAATTTTTAAAAATTCCATGGCTTCTTCTCTTCCACATCTCCATTGTTGTAGAATTTAGAATCCAACTTACAAGCCATTCTTATGGATTTTTGGTATCACTATTGGAAAATTAGATATGTAAAAAAATACTACATTAATATTGATTCAAGAACATGTTCCATTAATTTCAAATGTTGGGGTATGCACATTGGTTTTCGTCTTGTTTTACAAAAATCTTTGCATATGGTACCAATGGCCTCAACAACCTACTCATTGAAACTAAAAGTAATTATTTCTAAACTTTGAATTAAAACTAATTCTTATGGGGTGTATCCTACATAAAACGTATGTCCCACTCATAACACTAACATCTAACATTAAATTAAACATAGCCACTTGGATCACTAGACCCTTAATATGCCTGACGACATTTCATCACTTTTGTATATGGAAGAAAAGACAAGATGATACATGAAATAAATCAATCAGTATCATCAAAAGCCGTGATACACCTTATTTATATAAAAAAATTAGTTGATCACTTATCTATAAAATATGAAATCTTCCGTTAAGCATGTAGACCATGAATCTACGTGCATATGAGGATCTCTGTATATGGGAATGAAGCCTTATATAACCCATAATGCATAAACTTGACAAATAAACTCATTCACACTCAATACCATATCAAGCCTTTATCCTAACATGTCCATCTTTTATACAAATCAAATACTTCAGGCAATTCTCCAAGGGCCATTTGTACACGATTCTTTCAATGAGAGTCTTGTTCTCAGCCCAATACATTAAGATATTCATTTTCTAACACATACTCGGTTCTAACTTTGTCAACAAACATGGAAATATCTATCATTAATAACTTAAGAAGTGTTCACTTTCAACAAAACCCGTTACAAAACCCTCCTCCACAATTTCCTCAAAATCATATCTACCAATTTTTAGCTTAATTGGATTTTCTTTTCAGAATTTGTGAGTTCTGATACGCCCCGATTCCACCAAAAGACTACCTGATTTAAATACTTCTGGCCTGTGTTTTTGCCATATCTCTCTCGATACAAATCCAATCAACTAAAGACCAAAATCGTTAGATTCATATTTCTAAGACCACCTTCTATCTAAATTTCATAATTTTTCATTGGATAATTTTTGAAGACATGATCAAATTACTATATATTCCCTCATTCTAATTTTACACAATCATTAAGAGACCCGAGAACTAAAAATTAATATAACTCGATAAAATGAACACCTCAAGACTTCATTCAAGTTCCTATAGCTTTGTTTCATCATGAGTAACATTTCATCTTTTGGAATCTTGGCTTGAAAATTCTTAGTTTTGTTGGATCTATGAGCTTTATACCCAAAACCGTGATAGGGCAGGGTTTTGTGAAGTTATATCAACAAATCTTACCAACAAAACTCATTCAAAGATCTATGATCATGTTTTTAGATTTGTACCATCAAATTCTTACTGAACTACAATGCATTTATGCAAAAGAATCCATATATTTCAATGGAAACATAGTCACATGATTATTCCATGCAAAATTGTAACATAAACAATATGAAGTTTTAACCAATTTACCTCACATACATAATCGAGATTACGATACCTAAGATTTTTTTCTCAAAACCTTTTATTTTCTTAAATATTATTGCAATTTCAAATATATCTTCATGTTTGAACTATAATTTGATCTTCAATGATTCCAATGCTTCCAAACGAGCCATTTTACACACATTGACTTCTACTATGCACCTAGATATATATCTTCTAGATTCCTCAAACTTGGTATTTATCCTCCATTTCATGATCTTCACATGGATTGTGATGATAATCCTCCTACAAATATATTCCATCTTGGGTTTGGAGGTTGAAACAACTCCACAATTCTCTCAACAATCATGCCAAATTTTGCAACTTTTCCTTGTTTGACTTCCAACGTAGCATTTTGCCTTCTTAGAGAGTTATTTCACTAAAGATCAACTTTACAATAATGATTTAATCTCCTTACGAATATTTTTCTCTTAAAACATCTTTATTGCCTCATTAAGGCTTATTCAAATGAAATGACCCCTACATGACTCTAAGTCTCTTTAAATGAAAACAACAAGCTTATTTACAAGTTTGGAGTGATGCTCCTACATCATGCTCCCCAGGATAGAAAATTTTGAATACATATTATTTTTCTTCTTCCAATTCCTTCATATCTCTCCTTGGATAGCTAAATACTTGAATTCGTCGTCATGTGCTTCATTCCTTTGTTGCTTGTCTTCACTTGTCTTCTTTTTTTCTTCATGTTCTTTCTCATAGTTGCATTGTAGAACTTTGGTCTTATCTTCGTTGTTGTATAAGAGCCTCAAATAAGACTCTAGCTCTGTTGTTGCATCCTCTCTATCACCTTAATATTTTTTCTCTTCTTCATTTCCTTACTTCGGGATCTTCATCAACTCAAAATATGCCTTCTTTATGTCTTCTTGTCTTCCAATGAGATCAAGGAAATTAGATTCTTGTATGATTTTTGCCAAATCATCTCATTATCTTCATTTCTTGAAATTACACACTGAAGTCCACCATTAGAAGAAAAATTTTGAGACTCTATTGTCTCTTCTAGTCCTTGAAATGTTCTCCACTCTTCACTTGTTGCATAAGCTGATTGCATGCTCTCTCATGAGCTTGTTCTTCATGTTTTTATTCAATAGGTGCCAAAGTAGACACTAATTAAAATTCTTCTTCATCAATGAGCTCATTCATTGGCTCAAATAATTGTGTACATGAAATCACAACATCAAAAGCAACATTAGATACAACTTTAGGCCATTCAGCCCCTTGAAGTATCTTTGGTTCAAACACCACTTCTTTAGTTTCCTCTTCCTCTTCAAAGAACTCCATATTCATTTGATATTTCCTCATTTCCTCCTCAATTTTCTTGCATAATAATTTTTTTCCCTCTCACTCTTTCTCTTAGAAATATTATTTTTCTTCTCTATGAGCATCTTTATAGGCCACTTGACCTTCCTTTTCATTCTCCAACTATAATACATGGGTTCTTCTTCTCCCATTTGTGCTATCAAGAACTCTATCTCCTCTAACCTTGCCTTTATCCTCATTTTTTCTTCTAAATTTATCTTTTCTATCTCTCCTTTCATTTTTACTCTCTTCTTTAGGATCTCATCTCCCTAACTTCATTACATTGTTCAAGTAATGTTTGTCTCCTATTAGCATCACCTTACCTTCATTTTCTTCTTGCTCAACCATCAATGGTACTTGTTAGTGCAAAATCATAGCACCCCCAAATGAGTTATGGATATGCTTTTCTAAGGCAAGGTCTTTTGGTGTGATTTCCATAACATTGGATCATTCCTTGGCATTTGTGGGACTTGCAAATGGGAATGATCCTCTAAAGAAGGTTGGTTTCTACTCCTCCGTTTAGGTTCTGCGTAGAAACTTGCAAAGGGTCTGTTCTTAAACCTAATCTAAACTTTACCAAGGAGGCAGGGATAGAAGAAATAAAAAATTAAAACAAAGCTACACTACGAGGTGATGCACCAAAGGAATGATGGACACTTGTTTTGCTGATAGACACAAACCAAATAAAATGCATACAATAATCGAGCACATATAACCAAATTAATGATGAAAGACCAGATGAGAGCAAAGAAAGATAGGAAGGATCTAGAATCGATCACAAAACACGTTTTATTGCTCTGTAGATTGATACAATACATTAATAGATGGCCAAGAGGTGAGAAAGCATATTACAGTTTTTATGGAAGGTCTGAACTCCATGAGTCCCTTGCTAGAAGGAAAGGGGAGCTGCAAAAGACAAGAGAATGTCCAACCCTTTACAATGAGTCCCGAGCCTGTATTTATAGATCAGATACAGACAGGAGAAAAAGAGAGAAGCGGGAAAAATAGCTCCAAGCTCAACCACCACTATCTAATGACTCCTAGGAAATCTATCTCAAATTTGTCTTGACTACACCAAACCATGATTCAACGCCTTGAAAGAGGAGGAAATGGCGAGTGAATCAAATCTGATCTCGTAGTTGGAGGAAAGAGATCTTGCATTGAAAGCTCAAAGAAGTTTCATCCATTTTCCTTCACCTAACCTCCTCAAAATTAAAGTTTCAGGCCTCCATGGCATGGGTGAGGTTGAGATCTTTCCAATGGTGTCAGATTCACGATATTTTGAGCCCTGAGTCGAAAGATATGCCCCTTCAAATTTTGTATTGGGTCCGTACAGATGGGCGGGAAAACAATTTGAAAAATGGGTCCCCTTTTTTATATGGGACATGTGGCAGCCAGATTAGAGCAAAATCGGGCTTACGGGTCCGTAATTTATCTTTTTTTCCCTATCAAAAAACGTAAAACTCAAAAAACTCCCACAACCTCGAGGCTCCGCCTGGACACATGGCTCCTTTTGGTTGGCTAGGGAATGTGCTTCCATCTTTGTCTTTGTGCCTTTTGAATGAAAGGCAAATTTTCACTTTTTCTTCGACTCCCCTTTGGCTTTGACTCGGGTTCACACGCTGAATTTTTCCTTGGGCGAGTTGTGGGCCATTTTGTAACTTTTACCCCTTTTGATACAACAAAGGGTAAAGAACCAACTTTTCCCGATGACCCACTTTTCCACTCGGGACATGCGGCGATCCGCGCATGTTTGGAAATCTTTTCTTTATTCAATCTTTGAATCGAGCCATTAAGACACTTGGCAGCCTCCATCGGCTGTTTGTGCATTGACTATTCAACTAACTCGGCCCCTGTTGGAATAACACGTGGAGGCACCACGCTTTCTTGAAAACCCAGCCCAAAGTTTGCCTTTGGAGGAGCGTCAAGTTGACACTTGTCGGCCTCCGCAAGTCTGTGGACCTTTCAACAGTGCCTCTTATCCTTTTGGACTCTGGGATACGTGGAGGGATGGCGCGAGTTTGATTCTCCACCTTGGATTTCCCTCCCATTTTTGCGCTAAGCTGACACTTGGCACTTCCTTTTTAGTTAAAGACTTTTCAACGCCCCGTAATTTCTTGGGGTTTTGGATGCGTGGAATCCTGGCGCAAGTTTGGGCTCCCCCTTTTAGATTCACCTTTGAGAAGCGCCATTAAGACACGTGGATCCTTCCACTACCTCCTCCATACTTAGTCATTTTTGGACCTTTCCCAAACTGTTTTTGAGCCCGAAAACTTTGAATCCTTGCCATTTTCCCCCTTCTTGCTCCTGGCCTCTCGGCGGCACTGCCCCTTCTTCTCTGACCATGGAATTCCATTGTTGAGTCTACTTGTAACTTACAGAATGAATTTAAGACACAAAACAACTTGACAAAGTCATTTCTTCTTGCACAGGGCCGTTTAATTTTTCTCAACCCCACCACTTCATCATTGAGTCCCTCTGTGACTTTTTCACAAGATCTGAATGAGATTTCTTAGGTTCTTTCTATGCGGGGTCGTGGATGATCCAATATTTTCCCAAGGGGTGAAATATGGATAAAAATACTAGATTATGCTTTTGTCCATATGTTACACATATTTAGGTGTTCACTTTCCCATTATGAACTACATTTCGTCATATTGCCATTGTCTTCCTAGTAAAACATGACATACCTCCATAGGAACTATATCACAAATTACCTTGTCCTTGTAGCTTCCACTTTGAAAATCAACATAGATTTGTTCTCTTACCATCAACTGATATCCTTATTGCACCCATGAGACTTTATATGGGCTTGGATGTGGTATTCTTTGCAATCCTAGCTTAGTTACCATCTCTACTGACATTAGGTTCTCTGTACTACCACTGTCAATTATCATTTTACAACATTTTCCTCTTACCTTACATCTTGTTATAAATTAACTCCTCCTCTGAGTTATACCCTCCACTAACTTACCAACTTTTGGTGGCATCCTTTTCATTAAGAATGATTTTCCATTCTTGATCTCTTCATTATGAGGTTTCAATTTGCTACTTTCTCCTCTTTCTACATTTTTATTCTACCATATTCTCCTTGGCATTCATAGGCTCCATGACTGTAAAATTTTGACACTTGCAGCATCTTCTTCTAAATTGAAATCTTCCACCAACCATTCTTCTATAATCTTTCTCTTTTTTTCTTCATATCTAATCATCTTGGTTTTCAAGAAGCTAACATTTGCTAGGATGCTTCTTTGAGCATCTTCTATGCTTCTCACCTCATAAACAAATCAATTAACATATCTTATACCCTCTCTTTAACTGAAACTCTTCCTTCTTTTAGGTGCACCATCTTTACCTATAAAACTTATTAGTCTTTTTAATATGCTCTTTCTCTTAATCTTCAAAACATCTACAAACTATCATCGACATAGTTCCCTTTCATTTCATTTTCTTGACAAATTGATGACAACAATAACTCACTCACCTCATACTCTATCATGTGAATCATCTCAACACAAAACATAGGCACAACTGAAATTGCAATTATCACCTGCGCATGTAATTTGACCGATAATTTACTTTGCATCCAATTACTAATCTCACCTTATGTTTCTTGTTGTCTATATTTTCCCTTCATTATTCTCTTGTTTGAAAACTATTTTTGTCACCTCTTATTGCCTCTCTCCAAGTCGTAGACACCAGTGAACTCCGTATGCACATCTCCAATGCTTCACCTATCAATTCTTTCACGCTTACACAAATATTTCATTAGACAAAAGAATTTTGATTCACCTTTCCCAAGAGTTTCTACTACGCTCTTCTTTCCCGAGATTTCTCGAAATATTTTCTTAGAGCTTCTTCCAATATTTTATTTTACTCAATCCTTCCACGGCTTATTTTTCTCTTAAGACTTAATGGCTTAATACTTCCATAACCGCAATTCCTATAATATCTCTAACACTTTGAAACTTATTTAACACTCAGTAACTTGTAAATCTTATTAAAGTTTCAAAAATAGATTTCATATCAACCCCCATAACATGCAATATTTAAATTTCAAATAGATCCATAACATACCTTCTCCCCAAGTTGTGTTCTTCTCTGCGATGTGTATCCTCTTTATCGTATTCTCGCATCAACCCGCAAACTACACGTTACTTTGCTAATTGTCCACAAATAGATTTCTCTTTTACCTATAACCCGCTTTGATACAAAAAAATGATGCACCTTCTTTATTAAAAACTAAGATTTAGTTTATCACTTATCTATAAAATATCAAACCTTCATTTAAGCATGTAGACCATGAATCTAGGTGCATATGAGGATCTCTGTATATGGGAATGAAACCTTATATAACCCATAATGCATAAACTTGACAAGTAAACTCATTCACACTCAATACCATATCAAGCCTTTATCCTAACATGTCCATATTTTATACAAATCAAATAGTTCACGTGATTCTCCAAGGTCCATTTATACACGATTATTTTAATGACAGTCTTGTTCTCAGCCCAATGCATCAAGATATTCAATTTCTAACACATACTCAGCTCTAACTATGTCTACAAACCTAGAAAATTATCTCATTCATAACTTAAAAAGTGTTCACTTAAAAAAACCATTATAAAACCATCCTCCATAATTGCCTCAAAACCATATCTACTAATTTTTATCTTAATTGAATTTGTTTTTCAAAATTTATGACTTATAATAAGCCCAAATTCCACCAAAAGACTACCCGATTTAAATAATTTCGACTGTGTTTTTGCCATATCAATACAAATCCAATCGACTAAAGACAAAAAAATTTAGATTCATATTTCTAAGACTCTTCTTCTCTCTAATTTCAGAATATTTCATTGGATAATTTTTAAGACATTATCGAATTACTATTTGTGTCATAGTTATGATTTTACACAATCATTAAGAGACCCGAGAGTTAAACATTTATATAAATCGAGAAAATGAACACCTCAAGACTTCATTCAAGCTCCTATATCCCTGTTTCATAATGAAGAATGTTTCATCTTTTCGAATCTTGGCATGAAAATGCTTAGTTTTTTTGGATCTATGAGCTTTATACCCAAAACTGTGACAAGGCGGGATTTTGTGAAGTTCTATCAACAAATCTTACTTAAAAAACTCATTCAAAGGTCTATGCTTGTGTTTTTATATTTGTACCATCAACATTTTACTGAACTACAATGCATTTATGGTGAAGAATCCATATATTTCAATGGAAACATAGTCACATGATTATTCCATGTAAAATTGTAACATAAACAATATGAAGTCTTAACCAATTTACCTCACATACATAACTGAGATTGGGATACCTTTGAGATTTTTTCTCAACACCATTTATTTTCTTCAATATTCCTGCAATTTCAAAGAGAGCTTCATTCTTGAACTATAATTTTATCTTCAATGATTCCAATGCTTCCAAATGAGCCATTTTACACACACTGACTTCTACTATGCAACTAGATATATATCTTCTACATTCCTCAAACTTGGTATTTATCCTCCATTTCATGATCTTCATGTGGATTGTGATGATAATCCTCCTACAACAATATTCCATCTTGGGTTAGGAGGTAGAAACAACTCCTCAATTATCTCAACAATCATGCCAACTTTTGCAATTTTTCCTTGTTTGACTTCCAACATAGCATTTTTCCTTCTTAGAGATTTATTTCATTAAAGATCAACTTTACAATAATGATTTAATCTCCTTACTTCTATTTTTCTCTTTAAAAACCTTTATTGCCTCATTAAGGCTTATTCAAATGAAATGACCCCTACATGACTTTAAGTCTCTTTAAATGAAAACAACAAGCTTATTTACAATTTTGGAGCGATGCTCCTACATCAAGCCACAACCATATTAGACTTAGAAACCTTGATCTTATTATGAAACCCCCTCAAATTTAGATTCAACACATACTTCGAGACAAGAACTCACATTTTTTTAACAATTTCATCACAACCAAGTATAATCCTTCCTATCTTAAATTTTATATATTTCAATGTATGTATGTGTGTGTATGTATGTTTGTATGTATGTATGTACATATTTTTATGTGTATATGTATGTATCAATGTATATATTTATGTATGTATATATACATACATAAGCTAATGCTCACACACACATACATAAATACATACATACGCACATACATACACACAACACACACACACACACACACACACACACACACACACACACACACACACACACACACACACACACACACACACACACACACACACACACACACACACACACACACACACACACACACACACACACACACACACACACATTATCACTTACACATATTTTAAATACATTTCTGGGATCTAACATATATCAAAACAAAAAAGTACAAATGTTGGACACAAGATCCCCATAACCCTCCACTAGAGACATAGGGTTATCTCTCTTTCCTTTTATATCTCAGCTCATTTTTTTGATCTCTCCCTAGAAAATATATTTCTCAATAAAGGGAAAGTCAATTGTAGTGAAAAATCTCTCTTTTAAGTGCTTGTTTTATCTACTTTAAATTCCACGAGGACACACATTGAAATTGGGCATTATGTAGATGGAAAATTTTGGTGCAAGACTAGTTAATTGCTTCATACTAGTGTATTCATGTGTTTATTGATTATTGATACAAGTTAAGGTATTTATTTTGCATATGGGTTTTTCTCATTCAAGACTAGTTTTTTCCCTTGTGCCCCATGCTTGGAACTCATTTGTCTCCTTGTTCTTCATTTATATATTCATGGTTGTCTATGTTTCTTTCTCTTCTCTAATTTTCTATGGGTTTTGTCCCTTCACCCTCAATTTTATAATTTCATGTTCATGTTTACATTTCCATAAAAGTATAGAACTAGTTATTCTAGTTACATACATAGTATGTAAATGGTTGGTTTTCTTATTTCACAATTTATCTAGGTGATTTGAGGTTTTGGCATGTGTTTATTTCTCTTTTTCTCTCATTTTGTGTCATATTGCATGTCAATATGGTCTTGATTTTGATTAAATTTTTTTACAAATGAAACACTATATTAATGCATTTGGGAACACTTAATAATCGGAGGTGAAGTAAATTGAAGTTATATGTAAGAAAATTTGGTTTCTAAAACATTGATGTATCAAAATAAGATTTCAAGCATATTAATTTTACTAGAGCTATTTACAAGCATTGAAAAAATAAGGGTTAGAATGATTAAACTACACGACTACTTGTTGAATGGATTATACTCATATGTTGATTTTCAAATAGTTCTCTGGATGAGGGCCTTGATAAATATCAAGCAAGCTCGGAGTTATCTTTGGTTTAGCACATTCCACGAACACAAATATTTTCCTTATGCAATTTGTATCCCTAAAAGTTGAATTAGGGTTTTAAAAAGAAGGCAAGTTTTCCAACAATTCATAATGAATTCATGAAAAGTGGGAAATGTATTTGAATATTAGGGATAAGTGATTGCGGACATAGAATCAATTTTACAATAGCTAAAAAATTGTCATATTTGTACCCATTTTTGAAATAGTCAATGTGCTTTAAAACCCTATAAGGTTAAGGTTTGATGTGTCTTAATAAATTTGATCCATAAACTTCTACTTTGGAACTCTATGAAATCACAAAATTATGTTGTTCTACTTTCAACTTTGGAAAATGACATATTGATTGAAGATTAAAGCTTTAGTGATTGATTGTCTAGTCTTATAGAAAGAAATTACAAAGAAGGAAAACAAATTCAACTCCAAACACCAACAATTTTATCCAGAAACCCCAATGGAGGAAAACCAATGGGAAAGGAAAAAAACTCTTTCTCCCCACTTTTATTAGTCAATTATAGACACTTATAGATTCTACAGTAGAAAAGAAAAAAAAATGTAAACCTCTCCTTTCCTATGCTTTCTTTCTTTGTTTCTACACCTTTCTCCTATAATTCCACTCCAACACTGAAGATATTGCTCACTTACTCTCATTAAACTTAAAACCTTTTCTATTTGATCTCTTTGGATCTCTGAATGATCAGTTCTCTTGCTCCTTTCATGCATTTATAGACCTTCCCATGTCCTCCCATGCACTGGAGGATGTGAAAGGGCATGGAAGGGAAGAGACATAGTCGGGAACTTCAAATTCACATCCATTTGTGCTCCATTCTTCTTTTCATTCGGAGGTGTCAGGACCGCGCCCTAAGAAGATCGGCGGTTTCGGGACCGCTGCCTTTGCTGGGCAAAGCGGTGGTTACAGGACAGCCGCCCCTGCAGGGTGGCGGTTCTTCGACCACCACTCTACACCAAGTAATGGTTTTTTCTAGAACCTTTGTTTACCTCATTTCCTTAATTTTCTTCAATTCTCCTTCTTGGTGTTGTTGCAGACTAATGAAGTGGTGTGTTTTTTTTGATCCCTATGGATCATACCTCCCTTGCTTAGGAGGCTTTTGGTACCACAAAATCTTAGCAGGGGAGTGGTAGAGGAATCAACTCCCTCTCTTGCTCCTTTGATTACTACTAGGTTCGCCTTAGTGTCTTCTCTCATCCAACCTGCCAAGATTCCTGTGGATCTCTGGTTTGATGCTCCAGTGGTACATCCTCCTTGAGTTACCTCGAGTACAATCCTCTTTGGAAGGAAGATTCAGTATGTTTCTTTCTTTGTCATGCATAGATGGATTTAGTAGGTACAAGATCTTGCGATTTTATATTGCATGCATTTGCATGAAGTATGGCCGAAGGTTTCTTTTCCAACCTTCTCAAGTATGGCTAAGGTCCCATATTATAGTGTTTAGTCCTTCTTGCTTGTCTTTGTCTCTTGAGATGGATTTTGAATCCTATCCCAAAGATCTTTGCTGCTCTAGTCACTACCGTTATTTTTATCTCCTCTTCTCCTTGTTGCCCCATAGTCAGGTCCAGTGAATATGTAGGTAGATACGGTGACTACATAGTGGAAGTTTGTTTTGCTCCTCGAATGAGCAGTTCATGTGGTTGCTTCTTCTGTAAAAAATGACAAGTGTTATCCAAAATATCCGTGCTCTCAAGTCCATTTTGCTTTTCTTCCAATGAAAGTAAACAAAACTGATGATTTTCCTGAATAAGTCTTGGTGTTTGGTTGACACTTACCATAGCCTTCTTTGATTTGCTCGGTGTGCCCAGGATGTTGAAGCCCGACTCCGTCCTTGACCCATCTATACTGGTTCTACCTCCTTATGAACACATCATCCCTGGCATACAAGTAAGGACTTCTAAAGAAAACATTAAATGCATCAAGCGAAATAATATCACCTCTAGTACATCAACATATTGGGTATTTATCCCAAACCGAAACTTACACTTTCTTGTAACTTGTATTTCTACACACTTCTTCACCCATCCCATAAGGTATGGATGTGGATGTGCATAAGTCCCTAGGCCAAGTTGTTCTACAACCACATCAAAAATCAAATTTGAATGAGAACCGAGAATCTACTAAAGCATTTACGTTAGTCTTCTTGATTTGGATTCTGATTTGAAATAGCTTACTCAACTCTTCTTCTTCTGCTCCTCCATATATGTTAGTGGCCATGTATCCCAACCTTTCGTCTACATCTAAATCATCCTCAATCTCCACCTCCCCTTCTATTTTCACAGTGTCATTGATTTCTTGGAATCCTTGGTTTGGTTCTTTGGGTATAATTTCAGATGCAACTTCCAACATGTGGTGTCAGTATGTCCATTTATATCACAATTCTTACATAAATTATTAGAATATTTACAAGTATGCAAAGCAATAGTGGCATGTTTACCTTTCCATTTACCTCTGCTACTTATCTTCCCTTGTTCTTTTTCCTACTAATCTATTGACTAGTCTCCCTTTGGCTATGTTTCTCCTTACTTCTTCTCATCATCAATGTAGTATGCTTGTATACAAGCTTCATTGAGATCCTTGGGCTTCGTGGAGATTACCTTCCTCTAAAGGTGAGTGTGAAGTCCTCCCAAATACTTGGTCAGAATGTCCTCATCCTCCAAGTCCATATTAAGCAACATGGCTTGTCTCCAAAATTCCATAGTGTAGTCTTGCACACTTTAACCACTACCTTGCCTAAAGTATTTCCACTTAATCATCATGTTAGTCTTATGGCCAATAGGATAGAAGTTATCTCTAATCAATTCTTTAAAACCGTTCCAAGTCTTGTGATGGGACGTTTCTTCTTCTCAAGTGGCTAGATGGGTTTCCCACCAAACCAAAGCATGACCTTCCATTTTGAGACGTGCAAAGGTGATCCTTTGTGCCTCAGTGACATTATGCACACTAAAATAGACTTCCAACTATTTTAGCCATTTATCTAGTATTTACGCATCTACTTGTCCTTCAAAATTCTTTATTTCCACTTTTGTTTCAACTTTAAAAGGTGTGTGAGAAAATTTTACCTTCTCGCTTTGTTGTCGGCCTCAAAATTCCCCTCTTTTGAAGTCAAGTTTCACAAATTTTGAGTCAGTACCTTGGATTATTGGATCGCATCGAGCTTTGGTATTGTTTACAATTTTTCATTCCATGGAGAACAATTTGAAAGTCGGGCGTAACGGTGGAGTTTTTTCCCTTCTTTTTATTTTTCTTCCCGTAGTCGGGAATGACAGGCGTATCTTCCCGTTAATTTTTTCCCAAGCATCCATGGGTAGTACGTGGACATCTCGATTGGATTCGGTATGGCCATGCTTGAAAGCAACAACGAAGCCTCCACACGTCCAAACGATGCAACTCTAAGGGTAGGGCCTAAGGGACATTCTTCAAATAAGCATAGGTTTTCCACGTGTCCCAGGTCCAAAATTAAGATAGAACAAGCCAAAATCAGCTAAGTATGGAAGGTTCAGCAGACGACACCACGTGCCTCATCATCGATGCAACTTCGAGAGTTAAAGCTAGGGCGCTTCTCAAACTTGCGCCAATCCTCCACATGTCCCAGGTCCAAAAGGGACAAAGTGGTAATTTAAATTGACTAAGTATGAGCGGGTCGGTGGAAGCCTCCATGTGCCTCAATGACGTGATTTTAGAAGTGAAACAAAAAGGATGGTTTCTAAATGAGCACTAGCTAGCCACATGGTCATAGTTAATGGAGAGAGAATTAGTCGTTGAAAAGTCTAGGACCGGTGAAAGAAACTACACGTCTGTTTGACGTAATTTTAGGAGGCATTTCCAAAGCGGAAACTCAAATGAGCACCAGCTCTCCATGTGTCTAGGGGTCAACATAAGTCAAGTAGGAAATAGGCCCAAATCGGATAAGTATAAAGAACTGGCCATCTCTCCATGTGTCAGCTGGCGCAACTTCAAAGGAAAAAAATGCAAAAGGCGTCTGCAAGCCCGCTTCAGTTTAAATCTCTCCCATGTGGACGACCCAAATTTAAAGTTATAAAAGTAGATCGAATGGCCCATATTTAACTGGTGAAATAATGTAACAACCGTATATTTGAAAGCCTAGTTTTTCCGCCATTAACGTTTCTTTACGAATCAAGAATTTGAAAGGGCACAAATGATTAGAATGATTTGTAACCATTTCTTTCTTGCTCAAGGAATTTGTAACCGTCTCTTGCGAGCTATTTCATATAATTTCAAAGCCATTATGGTGGTAATTTTGAGATTCTAGGATTGTAATTTTGAATCTAAAGAAATCAATACAAGGGTTTTCCCCCTTTTCCTCTATTTTCTCTTTCCTTCTTTCCTTGATCTATGAATCATCCTTGCATGCTTAGAAACTTTGTGTTCTAGTTTATACAATCTCAAGAGCTTTGAGTCTGCATATTGCACCCGTTATAAACGTGAATGATTCTACTCTATATCTCATTTTACTCAATACATATAAGGGTTTTCTCTGCCATCTCTTTTCCCTGAAAGTATTGTCTTCTTTTGCCTTCCTCCTCTCTTCAAGTATTATATCCTCATGTCTTGATAAATTTTCAGACATTAAACACATTTCAAGATATCGGGAAACCACCATTAAATGAAAGATTGTGTATTTGTACATAGGTTTTTCTCATGCTTTCAATAAGGGAACCTCTCCCATTAAAGAGGAGGGACTTGTTTGTCCCCTAACTGTGGTTTCATTCCAAGTGCAAATCTAAAACCCAATAGTTTTTGGCAACTCCACTGGGGATTTGTTCAACAAATTTCCTTTCTAAAAAGAACAACTAATTTGATCATTTCTTTGATATGGAGACTCTAAGATACACTCGTGGTAGAAGAGCTCATTCCACAAACACACCTCTTGTTGAAGACAGTGCTTATGGTAGTAGAATTCCTCAAGCACAACTTAGCCCTAATATCTGTGCCCTAATTCCTGTTGTTGTCTCAGTTCCACTTCAAGCAATCTTTCCAAGGATGGCAACACCTCTACCTTGGGGACAAAGAGTTGGGGCTTTGGATCTTCCTCAACCATTGCATGAGTTCTTAGGGGTAATAGGAAATTTTTTCCCAAATTTAGAGGTGATGGCAAAGTGTACCACGATTTCATTATTGCATGTGGGGTCCTTGGAGTTGAGCATGAAGATGTCTCTGTTAGGCTATTTGTGGAGACCTTGCAAGATAATGTTGCATATTGGTTTTACCATCTTCCTTTTGGGATCATCACTGATTGGACCACTATGAGGACTGGATTTGAGCATCGTTTCAAACTCTTTAAATATTTGCATGCTTTTCTAGATTCAAGAAGGAACCACATGAGCCTATGAGAGAATTTGTGGCCAAGTTCAACAAGTTGATTAACAAGATTCCACAAAATACTAGGCCTGTTGATCAGATTCAGAAGTGTTTCTTCTTGAATGCTCAATTGCCAGAAGTAAGCTATGCCCTGAGGAGAGAAAATCTTACAACTTTAGATGTTGATCAGAGATTGGCTATCAGTGTGGAAGATGACTTGATCATGTCAGCAAGATGAAAAGGAATCCTTTCAAATCCAAAGCATCTTCTTCTTCCTCTTCTCCTGGAGGTAATGCAGATCAGTTGGTGTAAAAGCTGGCTAATGACCTCATTGCCATCAAGAAACAATTGGCTCAACATGCTCCATATCAAGATGTTCCAAGGAAGAACTTTCAGCCTAGGAACCACTTGCCCTCTTCTCAAACTAGGTTGGCCATTGAAGGTCCACCCCTCAAGGTGCCTGTCAATGCTACTTGTGAGGTTCTTGAGCCTAGTGATGAGGAAGAGAATGGGCTCTATGATGAACAAGAAGAATAAGTTGATGAAGAACTGGAGGATCCTGGTGGTTCTCGAGTTCATTTCCTCACCACTGGTGTAGATGATGAAGATGAATATGCTAATGTAGTGGCTGAGATGAACAATGAGTCATATGTTGTTATGACCTGAGAAACCAACAAAAAGGAAAAAGTGGTGCAGCCCGCAAAAAGATCCAAGGAGTACCCCATCACCTTCCCGGTGATTGCGAGAAGAGGAGCTCCTATTCAAACTACTTCCACCCAAAAGGTAAGCTCTGCTAGTCCTTCTCCCTTAACTTCGCTTACGAGAATTCTTGTCCAACAAATGATAAAGCTGATAGATTAAAAGCTCCTCCTACTCCTAGTAGTGATTCCCCATTCACATCTGGATCTTTTGACATTATAGACCATCTTAAAAGGACCAAGATTCGAGATATATGAGGTAGAGTTCTATCAAACCCATCCTAAAGCCTTTTCCAAAATGGTTAACTTTGTAAATTATAAATCTAAAACCCCATCCCATTCTTTTAAAGGCCTTTTTCCCACTCCTTCTTCTCCACCTCAACCCAACCTTGTGGCTACACTTCACTTCACCCAATGAGAAGATCAAGCCCTTCTATGTGTCTCTCCTTATAGCTAGCCACAAGCTTAGCAATTGTGTCATTGATTCTGGTGCATCTGATAATGTAATGCCTGCAAAAGAGGCTCATTATTTGGGTCTGACCCTAACCCACACTTATGGCTCTTGCTATTCCATTGAAAGTAGAGAAGTACCTTTGGTTGGGAGAATCAAGGATGCACAAGTATCTTTTTTTTCTTTACCAGAGAAGAAGGTCTTGGCTACCATCTTGGTTGCTGATATCCCTCCTTCCTATGACATGCTACTAAGTAGGAAATTTCACAAAGATGTTGGAGGTGAGATCCAAATGGATTGGTCACATTCCTTGATCCTTGTCAATGGGAAGATCAAGAAGCTGCTACCTGAGAAACAAGCAAAGTATATTGTGCAAAAGACAGATGATCCTAAAGCACAAATACTATATGAAGACATTGGGCATGGGAACTACATGATCATGTCACAAGAGGAGACAAGTTTGTCAAAGGGAGTGTTGCTTGATCCTAATGGTGTGTGGACTTTGGAGTTTGATGGAAGCTTCTCTTTAGCTAGTTTTGGAGTTGGTGTAGTGCTCATTTCTCCTGGGGGTAAGGTTCATCCTTTCTCCTTCAAGTTCCAGTTTGAAAATACCAACAATATTGCTGAGTATGAGGCCCTCATTCTTGGGTTGAGCATGGTGAAGGAAATGGGAGTGAAGAACCTTCTTGCTCGTGGAGATGCAGAGATAATTGTAAAACAAGTTAGATACCTTTATCAGGTAAAGAATATAAGGTTGAAGCACTATAGGAATATGGTCTAGGATTCCATTGAATTCCTTGATGATTTTTCCATTGAAGTTGTGCCAAGGGAAAGGAATACTAGGGTTGACTCTCTAGTTGTTTTGGGGTCCTTGTTGATTCCTCATCCTGATTTCCCTCAAGAGAAATTCACCATTGAGATGATCCATAGACCCAATGTGCCTGACAATGCAAATAATTGGAAATTTTCAATGATGACCAGCATTTGCTTTCTTTCTTGGAGCTCAGAGACAAATTTGATCAGTGGTACTTTGAAGGAAGTGACAATCTGCTTCTGAGAGAGTGTGTGTCATCAAATAAAGAGGGTTTCAAAGAAGAGATGGATCAAGATGGATGCATCAAATTGAAAGGCAAAAAAATCCCTAAAGGGTGGTGAGTTTGGATGATCTTTTTCATAAACATGATAGGTATATGAAGTCTAAAGTTTCCCAAGGATCCCTAGAAATCTCTTGAGGCCGAGAAAGTGAATATTGAGAGTCTTAATGATTCAAAAATGGTCAACATTGGAAAATGCTGCACTCAGGAAGAGAAAAAGAAGGTGGCGAATCTTTGTTGAAGAGGTATGTTGATGTTCTGACTTACTCTTATGATGATCTTAAGGCTTTTTAGCCTAAATAAATGCAACATTTCATTCCTCTTAAGCCTGGGATCAAACCCTTCAAACAAAAGCAAAGGCAATATAATCCAAAGATAGCTGATACAATTTTCCAAGAAATACAAAAGCTTTTAAAGGCTAAGATCATCTTTCCCATCCACCATTCAATGTGGATTGCTAATATAGTTCCTATCAGGAAGAATAATGGTGAGATCCGGATTTGTGTGGACTTCAGAAATCTAAATCAGGGTTCTTTGAAGGACAACTACCCTCTCCCCATGATGGACCAAGTATTGCAAGCTATCACAGGCTTAGAGATGCTATCTATGTTAGATGGATTCTCGGGTACAATCAAGTAGAGGTGAATACTATAGATCAACATAAGACTGCCTTTACTACTCCTTGGGGCACCTTTGCATACAAGAGGATGCCATTTGGTCTCATCAATGTTGGTGCTACTTTCCAGAGGACCATGGACTTGGCTTTTGGCAGTTTGAAAGGGAAATGCATTGTTTTGTATTTGGATGACTTGACAGTGTTTTCTAAAGCAAGAACAGATCACTTCCAACACCTTGAAACAGTATTGTAGAAGTGTAGAGAGCATGGGATTTCTTTAAACCCTAAGAAGTATGTGTTTTGTGTCACAGAAGGAAATATGTTAGGACACATTGTTGCAAAGGAAGGGATCAAGATTGATCCGGAGAGAGTTCAATCCATCTAACAAATTCCTCTTCTATCAAGTAAGAAAGGTGTCCATTCTTTCTTTGGTAAGATCAGTTTCCTAAGAAGATTCATGCCTAATTTTTCAGAACTTACTATGAGCATTTCTCACATGATGCAAGGGAAGAAAACTTTTGTTTGGTCCTCTCGAAGGAAGAAATCATTTAAGGACATTAACAAAGTATTGTAAAGAATCCAATCTTGGCATACCTTGACTTTAGCAAAGATTTCATTATCTATTGTTATGCCACTTAAAATACCCTAGCTATTTTGTTAGCCCAAAAGAATGTTGAAGATCATGAGCTCCCAATTGTATTCACAAGGTATGTCTTGAAAAATCATGAGATGAAGTACACCATGATGGAGAAACATGCTTTTGCAGTTGTCAAAGCTGTCAAGAAGTTTAAGTTTTACATCCTTAATTCTCATTCTATGGTGCTAGTGCCTGATACAACAATCAAATCCATTCTTACTCAACAAGAATTTGGAACCAAGAGAGGTAATTGGGTAACAAAGGTGCAAGAGTATGATCTTGACATTAGGCCAACAAATCTAGTTCGGGGTAAGGGCCTGTGTGAACTCATTGTTGAGGGAGCTGCCAAGGATTTGTCCAAAGATGGAGTTGATGTCCATGTTGTTCTATTCCTTATCTTGACATATGTATGGTATGCTGACATTGCTCATTTTTGACCTATGGAGAGTGTTCATATCACTTGAGTGCCAAAGAGAAGAGAGCCATCAAGCTGAGGTCTGCACAATATGTGTTATGGGAGAATGCTTTGTTCAAATGAGGCATAGATGGAAGGTTTTTGAAGTGTGTAGACAAGGAGTAATAAAAGAAGTTGTTCTCTACTTTTCATGACCAGGCTTGTGGAGGTCATTTCTCCTCTGCTATAATAACTCATAACATAATTCATGTTGGTTATTAATGCCCCACTTTGTTTAGAGATGCATCAAAATGGGTTGGTAAATGTGAATCATGCCAAACGTTTGTTGGAAGACCTAAGTTGGCTGCTTTGCCTCTCAAGCCTGTAGTGATTGAAGAGCCATTTCAACAATGGGGTTTAGACTTCATTAGAGCACTCGATCCATCTTCCAGTGTTGGGTATACCCATGTGTTGACTTCCATAGATTACTTCACCAAGTGGGTGGAAGCCATCCCAGTCAAGAGCACTACTTACGAGGTAGTTTGCAACTTCTTTAAGGAGAACATATTGATCAGGTTTAGGACCCCAAACAAAATTGTGACTGATAATGCTTCCAAATTTTATTCTACTGAGATGATGGAATTCTACTATGGGTATGGGATATCCCTTGTTCATTCTTTAGAATACTACCCCTAAGGAAGTGGACAAGCGAGAATCAACAAACAAGAACTTGGTGAATATAGTTAGAAAGCTTGTAAATGATTCTCAGAGGAATTGGCACAAGAAACTTTATGATGCTCTCTGGGAAGATAGAATTACACCCAAAAGAGCAATTAGGATGTCTCCTTTTCAAGTGGTGTATGGTGTTGAAGCCCAGTTACCAGTAATAATGGAATTACCAGCCTTGCACTTAATGAAGGCTATTGAAGATTCAAGTTTTTCCAGTTCCTTGGACAAGAGGATCATGTACCTTTAGAAGCTTGATGAGGAAAAATTGCAAGTGGTTGATAGGATAGCAACTCATCAGTTGAAAGTGAAGGCTTTATTTGACAAGAAAGCCAAACCCAGAGTTTTCCAAGTGGGAGACATTGTGCTACTTTGGGACAAAAGACATGAGCCACAGGAAGCCATGGTAAGTTTGATTCTCTTTGGCTTGGTCCTTTTAGAATCGAGACATTTTGCTTTGAGAAAACTCTTTTTATCTAGATTACATGGATGGATCTCCCTCCCACTTCCTTATAGTGGGAAGTTCCTAAAGTTGTTCAAGTCCTAGGTGGCTAGGAAGTCCTTTTGTACATTGTGTTTGTTTTATTTTTGTTTTGGCTTGTTTCCCTTTCTTGTTCTTTGTTGTGTGGTGTGTTTTGTTTTGGGTCTTCCCTTTTGGTTTGTTTTGTTTCTTTTCTGTCTTGTGTGTGTTGCCTTGTATTGGTTTTGTTTTTGACTCTATTTACCTAATGGATAAGGCACTGGTTGGATTTCCCGAGTTTTTATGTGGTTATTGATCTTGTCTCGTTCATCTGTCAAGTCATCCCTAGAAAGAGCCATCTTTTGTCACCCTCAAAATTCCCCTCTTTTGAAGTCAAGTTTCGAAAATTTTGAGTCGGTACCTTGGAGTATTGGATCGTGTCGAGCCTGGTATTATTTGCAATTTTCCATTCCATGGAGAACAATTTGAAAGTCGGGCGTAATGGTGGAGTTTTTCCCCTTCTTTTTATTTTCTTCCCGCAATCGGGAATGATAGGTGTATCTTCCCCTGTTAATTTTTGCCCCAACATCCACGGGTAGTACGTGGACATCTCTGATTGGATGCGGTATGGCCATGTTTCAAGCAACAATGGAAGCCTCCACGCGTCCAAATGGCGCAACTCCAAGGGTAGGGCCCAGGGACAGTTTTCAAAGAAGTGCAAGTTTTCCATGTGTCCCAAGTCCAAAATTAAGACAAAACAAGCCCAAATCAGCTAAGTATGGAAGGTTCAGCGAGACGGTGCCATGTGCCTCATCGGCACAACTTCGAGAGTCGAAGCTAGGGTAGTTCTCAAACTTGCGCCAGTCCTCCACGTGTCCCAGTCTAAAAAGGGACAAAGTGGTTATTTAAATTGACTAAGTATGAGTGGGTCGGTGGAAGCCTCCACGTGCCTCAACAACATGATTTCAGAAGTGAAACCAAAATGTTGGTTTCCAAATGAGCACCATCTCGCCACGTGGTCAGAGTCAATGGAGAGACAAAGTTGGTTGTTAAAAAGTCCAGGACCGGTGGAAGAAACCACGTGTCCATTTGATGCAATTTCAAGAAGTGTTTCCAAAGCGAAAACTCAAATGAGCGCCACTCTCCACGTGTCTAGGGGTCAACATAAGTCAAGTAGGAAATAGGCCTGAATCGGCTAAGTATAAAAGAACCAGGACAACTCTCCGTGTGTCATCCTGGCGCAACTTCAACGGCAAAAATGCAAAATGCATCCATAGGCCCACTTCAGTTTAAATCTCTCCCATGTGGACGACCCAAATTTAAATTTATAAAATCATATCGAATGGCCCATATTTAACTGGCGAAATAATGTAATGGTCTGTATATTGGAAAGCCTAGTTTTTCCATCATTAACATTTCTTTGCGAATCAAGAATTTGAAAGGGCATGAATGATTGGAATGATTTGTAACCATTTCTTGCTTGCTCGAGGAAGTTGTAACCGTTTCTTGCTTGCTCGAGGAAGTTGTAACCGTCTCTTGCAAGCTATTTCATAGGCTTTCAAAGCCATTGTAAGGGGTGGGAATTTTGAGATTCTGGAACTGTAATTTTGAATCTAAAGAAATCAATACAAGGGTTTTCCCCTTTTTCCTCTGTTTTCTCTTTCCTTCTTGCTTTGATCTGTGAATCATTTAATCCTTGCATGCTTAGAAACTTTGTGTTCTAGTTTATACAATCTCAAGAACTTTGAGTTTGTAGATTGTGCCCATTATAAACGTGAATGGTTCTACTCTATATCTCATTTTGCTCAATACATATAAGGGTTTTCTTTGCCATCTCTTTTCCCTGAAAGTATTGTCTTCTTCTACCTCCCTCCTCTCTTCAAGTCTTCTATCCTCATGTATTGATAACTTTTCAGGCATTAAACACATTTCAAGATATCGGGAAACCACCATTGAATGAAAGATTGTGTATTTGTACATAGGTTTTGCCCCTGCTTTCAATAAGGGAACCTCTCCCATTAAAGAGGAGGGACTTTCTTTTCCCCTGATTATGGTTTCATTCCAAGTGCAAATCTAAAACCCAACACGCTTACAATTGGCATCTCTTCTTCACGCTCTTCCCATTCTTCCTCTTCATGGCTCTTTTCGATACCGATTTTTTCGGTCGGTGCTCGAACCACTCGAATCCATGGAATCTTGCTTAACCGGCCATCTTTTGTAGGTCCGAAAGCTCTTTTTGCTTTCTATGCAACCTATCCATCATGGTCTCTAACATTTTGACTCTATGGACCTAGTTCTCTTCCTCCATTTGAGCTTGAATTCTCTGTTTCCACTTCTTCGTAGAAATTTCTAGCTTGCGAGGTAAAACTTCTTTGCCTTTAGACCTTGTCACTTTGTCATACAAATCACAAAAAAGAATCGAATACCAAAATCCTGGATATATAATCAGCTTTGATACCAAAATGATTCGTAAACTTCTACTTTGTAACTCTATGAAATCACACAATTATGTTGTTCTACTTTCAACTTTGGAAAATGATTGATTAAAGATTAGAGCTTTAGTGACTAATTGTCTAGTGCTATAGAAAGGAAATTGCAGAGAAGGGAAACAAATTCAGCTCCAAACACCAACAATTTTATCTTGAAACCCCCAATGGAGGAAAACCAGTCGGGAAGGGAAAAACGCTCTTTCTTCCCACTTTTATTAGTCAATTATAGACAATTACATATTACAAGAAGTAGAAAAGAAGAAACAATGTAAACCTCTCCTTTCCTATGCTTGCTTGCTCTATTTCTACACCTTGCTCCTATAATTCCACTCCAGCATTGAAGATCTTGCTCACTTGCTCTCATTAAACTTAAACCTTTGCTCTTTGATCTCTTTGGATCTCCGAATGATCAATTCTTTTGCTCCTTTCATGCATTTATAGACATTCCCATGTCCTCTGTGCACTCGAGGATATGAAAGGGCATGGAAGGGGAAGAGACATAGTCGGGCGCTTCAAATTCGCGTCCATTTGTGCTTCATTCTTCTTGTCTGTTGCTCGAGGTGTTAGGACCGCCGCCCCCCTAAGCGAGGCCGGCAGCTGTTTGACCGCCGCCTTGCCCTACAGGCGGCGGTTGCAGGCTCGTCACCCTTGCGCAGGTGGCGGTTCTACAACCGCCGCTCTGCACCAAGCGGTGGTTTTGTCCAAAACCTCTGTTTACCTCATTTCCTTCATTTTCTTCAATTCTCCTTCTTGGTGCTGATGGAACTAATGAAGTGGTGTGTTTTTCTGGATCCCTATGGATCATAAATAGACTTATTTTTGTCACTTATCACTTTGAAGACTATCTCCAAATACATAGAATTAAATATGTTATCAATACACTATAACCCATAACAAACTAATTATTTATATTTATCTATAATTTACTAAAATTACATTTATTTACATCTAAATTGCAATGTCTTATGGGTAATATATAATACATTTTTATAGAGCATTGTATAATACTCCAGTTTATGTTATTTTATAAATAAACTTGCAGCTGAAAATGCTATGGGAGTCCTTATGCACCCTTCGTGTATCTTTCTTTCACTTGAACATTCTAGGTTTTACCATCCAATCAGTTTTGGATCTCTAGGAGAGACAAGCATGACGACAGCGAAGATGTTCGACAACTGTTACAGGTAAGCCAAAAATTGTAAAAAAAAACTTCTTCCACACTTAAAAGCATGTGTACTATCTTAACCACAAAGTCATAGTAGGTGTCTGGTGTATGGTAATACTTGGTGTATGGTAAAGTAGAGTCCCTTCCATCCCACATTTAAACAGCTAAAACCTATTTGTTCATCTCTGCATTTTCAAATTAGAGCTGAGGACAAGATGTGCAGCAGTGACAACATTTCTGAGTCTGGATGGACCATGTATTTCGATCAATCATCTATGAAAATGACGACCCAAACTTGTGAGAAGGCGTCAGACATTACAGGAAATGAAAATGATGAATCTTCCATGCTTTCAGATGCATCCTCTGGTCCACAGCAGCCTAAGTACGATGAAAAAGATCAGCCTGCCTCTGCATCATGTACAACAAGAATAAACCCTTTAGATGGTAGACGAAAGGATTTGGAGTGTGATTCATCTTTTCCATTTGGAGATGGGAGTCGTAGAAAATGCACGCTCACAAGGGATGAAGCTGACCATTCTTCATTGCTTCAAGACACTGCTTCAAGCTCTTCTGTCCAGTGTTCAGAGGTAGATTGTAAACTTTACTTGTTTTGGTGGTATGGAAATATGAAGCAAGAAAATTAATGGTTGCAGCGGTCCATTTGAAATTAATGTTCAGTCTAAAAATAAGCTACTGAGCTGACATTTGAAAATTATTTTAAAAATATGGGATTTTGGTTTTACAGCAACAAGAATATTGTTTTTTTAAAATGAAGGATAAACATTCCCATCTTTTCCAGACATTTTTATACATGTTGGTTTTTCTGCACAAATAATTGACATGTTGATATTGGGTGCATGAATAACTGACATGTTGGTATTGGGTGCATAAATAATCCTTTTTCTTTTTATATATGTTGGTATTGGTGCACAAATAATTGGCATGTTGATGTTGGGTGCATGAGTAATGGACATGTTGGTATTGGATGCACAAATAATCATTTTCTTTCTACTTACAGCTATTGTCTGAGAAGAAACATAATATTAGTATTATGTGCATGAATAATTGATATGTCGATATTGGGTGAATGAATAATTGACATGTTAGTATTGGGTGCACTAATAATCAACCTTCTTCTGCTTACTGCCATTGTCAGAGAAGAAACAGAATATTTATTATATATCAAAGTTAAAGTGGCTCCTTCCATATATAACTGCATCACTGACCTTAATCTTTAACATGGCAGAGCTACATTGTGGAAGGTGAAGGCAATAGTGGAGCAGAGCTTTCAGATGAGTCCCTTATTCCTATTCAGGTAATACTTTTCTGCAGTCCTGTAGGAAAATCGGAGGGTTCATAATTCTGAAGGCAATATAGATTACTCTCTGCTATATCATGCAATGCCATAACCAAGTTTCCCTTACAGGGAGAGGGGATGAATATGCGCTTGAAAGACCTGCAATCCTTGTTACCCAATGGCAAAAAGGTAAACACTTATCACCATCCATTGTTTAAAACTCAGACTGTTGTTTTCTGTTTCTGCAACATTCTGTAAACAAAACAGACTGGTACTTTGTGGGCAGAGATAAATTTTGATGGATTGTGTGAATGGAGCAATGCAGAAGAAGAAGAAGGCATGGAATACATTGTAGCAAAAGATGGCAATAACTGTCGCAGCACATGGGGTTGGGACGTCGCTGTCCCTAGTGGCAGATGGGAGTATGGTGGAAGTTAAAAAAACATTTGTAGTAAAAGGACCAACCATCAAGCGGTTTTTAGGAGCCACTCTCGCTTATATTAATCTTTTACTTTTTCTTTTTGAATGTTTCAGTATATCATTAATTTGCTTCATGTATATTGAAGTCTAGATCTTTTATAATTATATATTTTAAAAGAAATTTTTTCAGGTCGATTAATGTGACCTGAAACAAATATCTATCTCAATAATTTTAAATCTTATAAAAGATTAGAGAATAAGGTTTAGATTACATTGTATTGTATTGGACTACATGAATTTAAATATGGATACATTATAAAGGATTAGAGAATTAGGTTTGGATTATAATGTATTGGACTGATGAATTTGAATATGGAAACATTATAAAAGATTAGACAATATATGACATTATAGACACCTAAGATTAGTTAATTATACTACCACAAAATAATTAACTAGTCCCATACAAAAATTAGGTGTCGATATAATGACCTATTTTGATATGTGTGCATGAATACATATTAAAGTAAACTAAACAAGCACTTACCTAAGAATGTTTTGTTTTGGCTGCCTCACCATCTGTTGAGAGTTCTTAAAGATTAACAAAAACAAAAAAGGATGAAAGTTAAAAGGAGAATATATCACCTTATCTTCCTAATGGAGGGCTTCAATGTCTTGTGGCTAGTATTTGTGTTCATATGTGCAAAAGCATGGGTTCTTGAAAACATATAGAAATATATATTTTAAGCAAATTGTTGATTGTGTATAATCAAGAAATTAATAAAATTTAGAAGAGATAAGATACAAATGAATATTACACTTATTTGTGTCAAAAATTGTGGAAATACCTTTGCAATCTCGTGTCTTTGAGTATGTACTCAATCAAATCTACCTAAATAAACCTCGAGAACAAGATCGATATATCATGCTCTAATCCAAGCATATCTTTCGTGATGAGACCAAGTGAGGTATGTTATGCACCATCATGTCTTTTCTTCCACATAGTAAATTGATGAAATTATCCTACATAGAAATTTGAGATAAAAGAATAAGGATATATGTGTCCCTTTTGAAATTTCTGAACATGTGAATCTCATATATCAAAAGAAAGGAATTATATATATCATGTATGTGTTAGAAAATTAAATCATTGATGTAAACGTAATAAAATGTCATCAACATACAATATGTAAATATCTAAATTTTTACTATGTTGACCTACGAAAAATTAAAGAACAATAATAGATTAATGCACTAAATACTAGACAAAAGTAAATCATATACTCCCCATAGAATAATGTCCTAAAATGGGAAATATAATAGTAATGTAGTCCCACAATGAACTAAGATAATGCATGAAGGTGGCAAGATATATTCGATCTCAGTAACATAGGAAAAGGAAATGCTCACAAAGGTAAGATAATATACAATAGGAAATATGGAACAAATGTAATGTAAATACACCATGTAATGTGTTAAGTGGATAAGATAAAATTATGGATGGTTCTATTAAGGTTCTTTTTCCTCGATCTCGAAAATTAGAGAAAAACATAAAGCAGATGATGTATGATATGCACCATAATAGGAATATGAGAAGGCTGAATATAAAAGGGACAAATAGTACACATGAAAAGACAAATACTAGTTAGTGAAATTGAGTTAAAAGTATATAAACATTGAGAAAGAATAAATATGGAGGATTACCCCTATAATTATATTTTCATCACTTAGGATTTAATGTAAATTTTGAGAATGGGTTAAAAGGAAGTGAAATAAGGGGGAATTTATGTAAATAAGAGAAAAAAATGAATATATGACATGATAAATAGTAAAGTAATGTAACAAAAATCCATTACTTGCTCAAATAATTTATGAAGGAAAGAAATATTTTTTCGTGTAATATAGAATAAAAGGTTATCGAAAATAAATTTAAGGTAAAATCTAAATAATTTAAAAATGAATCAAAGGAAAAGTAATCATAAGGACAAGTCGGGGACATCAATTCAAGAAAAGAAAGAACACAATAGACTATCTATAGTAAGTAACAATCATTAACTTTGTACAATCAATAGAACATAGTAGGTGTCACACATAAGCGAGATAGTCTAAAGAACTAATCTATCATATACTAATATCTTATAGAGTCTTGACATAATATGTGTACTAAGAAATATACCTATCATCAAGTGCAAGAACAAGATGAATATGTTGAAGTTTGATATAAGAAAAGTTAATTAGTTGGTATCATCATCATTTTAATTTGTATCACCATAGTATTCTATATTACCTTGAATAAAATGATATGATCTTTTATCTCTCTAATGAAATGAAACACAATATCATTTGTCTATGTTATTTGTGACTATTCGGTGAGACATTGCTATGAGCATAACCTATGGAACTTTGAATTTGTTGGATCACATTCTTTAGGACTATTAGCATATATATTTTCATTGGTACTATTTTATGAATGACCTTAAATTTTCAAGGTGTGATGCAATAGAATTGTCTTGGCGTATAGTAGTATTTTTTTCATGTATGAATTTTAGACATTAACATATTGTATGTTATTTATTTCTTTTATTGAATCCTTGTACATTCAAAATTCACATTTTATGACTGATTTCCGGCATTGACATGAAAGCAAATTAATATATCTTTGACACCGACAGTGACATGTGTAAGATTATACAACTAAGGGGTTTATGTACAATTCTTTCATATCCTATAATAAGTGTGGTGGTGTCAACAATATATGTCTTTCTACAATTTTTTTTTTAAATTTTACTATTATAAATATAATCGGGAAAATTTTAAGGGTCCCTCCAAAAAAAAAAACTTAGAAAATATTTGGCAAATCTGTGAAAATTATCTTTCACACGAATGGAGAATATCAAGACATCACGACATCACTATCAATGCTACTAGATGGTAGTTTTTTTATATGATATCGATCGGTAGCATAAGTTATGCTATTAGATCATAACATATAGTATGCTATCGACCGATAGCATATACTAATTTTGGCTTGTACCCGAGAAAATTTTAGCGGCTGGTCCTAACTTGTACCCTAAAAATTTGCCAATTTCAAATTTCAAAAATGAAATATTCATGAATTAATGAATATTCACCACTAAATTTTTCCTAAATATAATAGGAAGAGACTCCCTCTTCATTGTTATATCCTAACCACATCTATAGATAAATAAAGTGGATTATTATTATCTTATGGAGGTTGGTCCTTTTCATTTATTATGTGATTTTTAAAAATCCTTTGTCAACAAATTAAGATGATTTTGGATAAGATTCATGAATATTTTGATATGTTAATTGTGTAGAACTCGAGATTCATTCAATATGATATTGATATCTTCAACTTGAGTGAAATTACTATTAAGAAGGTCAAGGGCCTAATGTTTCAATGTAATGAATCTTTTGGGAGAATGTTTGTAGATTTTGTGATGATAGTCATAGTATGCATTTTCATCATATATTTTAGGAAAAATTAGTCATGGATAAACTCATGCATTGGAGGTAAAGTATTAAATTTGAATTCATTAAATCTTGTTGTTGGCTTGTTCGTCTATTGCATTTACTAAATTTTCCCCCTCTAGATTAGGTTGGAAATTATTCTCTATTCTTGGTTATGAAGTTTTCATTTAGTTAAAAATTAAAATATCCACTACATGCAGGGAGATTGACCACACGTTTAAGCATATTGGCCTTTAAAAGATTGATCTCTGCATAAGTGTTTGTATGAAAACATTCATCAAATGATTAAGATGTGTTGAATCTTTTGTTATTTTATTGATAGGAATTATTAAGCTATGATTGATTATGCTAAAATGTAATATATTAACCTAATCAAATGCAAGTTTAGGTAAATAAATGAACAATAAAATAGTAAAATAATACCCAAGCAAGCTAAGCAATTAAATATAGAAACCCTAACGTGTAAAGAGGGTTAGAAGAACCGTAGTTGATTCAAAGAGGTTGCGGGAATATTTCGTAGTGAAGAAGACTGGATGAATAGGAATGGGATACCATCACACAAGAACCTAAGAAAATGTAGATCGAGTGATTTGACTAGATTGGGGCACTGCAAAAGGTATTGGGGCACCTTGAGTCTGAAATCTGAGCACCCTATTCTATGAAAATGGTCGAACACTGGTTACATGCGGGGTTAGTAGAGCTTCGCAGGTATTTGCTTCTTGTCATGTGTATGTTGTTGAACTTCGCGGATGTCGCTTATAAATCTAGAATGAAAGAATCACATACACAACCCCAAACAAAGCATCAAAACTCTAAAAATTAAAGATGTATATGAATGGGTCGGACTATCCTCAACCGCCACAATGGTGGACTTACAACTGAGTGTTGCACTACATCTCAAACCCATTGTAGTTTTTGTGTGTGCAGATTTTTTCCTAGCTTGCTCTTGTGTGTGTCACACTTGAGGCAAAGAGTAAGTAACTAGATGTAGAATGTAAATAATGTGTGCATGGAATATAATAAAATCCCCTCCTATGTAGTGTGATGCGGGTGAACAAGCATGTGTCCCTTGTGATAGAGCTAGATGAATGCAAATGGAGCAATAGAAGCTTTGATGGATGCAACCTTAGGTGGTGATAAGTAATTCTTAGTGCTTGGTCCCTTATTACAATCACATAACTTTGTATTTATATGATTCCTTTACTTAAATTTCGTAATTAACCCCGAAAAGGCCGATTTCTTGAAAAGATAAGATGCTCAAATGGCTAGAAAAGAGCCAAAACATGAGAGTAGAGTGTAAAGAGAATAGGGGTGCCCAAAGGGGATGAGGATTCCTAGAGCCATCATCCTGTTGGGCCCTCCTTTAGGCGCTCTAATTCAGAAAAGGAAAAATCGAAGTATGAAAAGATGAATCAAGGCCATTAAATGTGCAAGAGAGAAAGTGGCAACAAAATATGGCCAAAGACATGGGTTAATTATTAATTTTCATACTTAGGAACCATATGAATAGTAGTATGTGATTGAGACTAGATAATTACCCAAAGTGCATGATTTTGTGTCTACATTTTCCCCCAATTTATGTTGGTGAGCGGAACACTCGAGTAACATAAAGTAGATAGAGATGCGTACCTGATATCCATGTAGATTGATGTAGAAAGTTTCTTTGAGGGATTAAACAAAGTGTGGAGTGATAAAAAGGCTAAGCATGGAGACTAAAGATGCAAAAGTGTAAAAAGTGATGAGAGTGAACAGAGGGTGGAAGCGTGTGTGTAGATACTGATGTGTGTGAGGTACCTATTTTTAGTATCGATGTTGACTTCTTGCTTCCCATACAGATGGACCCGTAAAAGAGAAGATGATCAAGTAGGAAAATACGCATGTATATATGTATAAAAATATGTGTAAACACACATGTAAAAAGTGTGTAATGAAAGTACATGAAAATGTGAAAGGAACATGTGCACACGATCCCCGATGAGAAAAAGGGTGTACAAAGGATCTTGTCGATGATGTGTGAGTTTATTGGGCGATCTCACTCCATTGATTGAAGAATTATAGGAAGAAATTCTGATTTATTCTCCAAACTTTAACTCGCTTCCCGAAATCGAAGAGATCTCTCAGTATTATCTCGGTTTTTTTGGGCGATCCGATGCCATGACAAGTAGTGTAGAGACGAAGGTCAGTGTTATCCTCCAACCTTTAACTTCTCCTCGAGAATAAAACACCACCGCAGATGATGTGTACTAGTGCATGTGCTTGGGACACATGCCCCGTAAAAAGCCATTATGTAGAGTTATGTAGATTGTGTTGAACCCTATCACTACACACTTGGTTATAGGAGATCTAGGAAAGACACCATTGTATTAAGGATCCAAGTCTAATTTTGATCCCGAACTATGATATATTATCTTGATACTATGTTGTGTATACTTTTTATGGGGTGAATGATTCACCCAAATGATGCCCCCTCTTTGGGTGCGTATGTGATGTCGTTGTAGGAGGATGTAGGCTAAAAGAGGACTTACCGTTGAACTAAAACTCTACCTTGTAGGGGTATGTGCTTGGTAAAAGCCAAGGCACATGTAAATAAGTGTTTGGGAAACAAGTGTTAGTACAATAAAAAACATGCATGTATAAGACAAAGTGTAAGGTAAACATACAATTAATAAGCTAAGATGCAAGTAGAAGACAATATAGACCACAAAAAGTGGGTTACAAACATGGGACATCACTCACGGTTTCACAAGAAAATCAAATTTGACGAAGCCAAAAGCATACAAGAATGCACACAAGACAATGGGTAAAGCCCGCAAACAAAGGCATACAATGACAAGAAAGTACAAATAATGTAATAGATAACCAGTGGAAAATAGTCCTAAAAAAATGTTTCACATGACGCACTTGTTATCATGTTAGAAATATTAAAAGTATATCAAAGGCATGTATAAGCTGATCATGTAAAGTGCTAATTACAAAATGAAATAATAAAACATGTAATGTACAAAAGTGGATGACCCCAGGAGCCATTGTGGGACTAGTAATAGGTACGATGCCAAGCATCCTTGCTAATTGTATGGATCTATATAATATGAGATCACAACTAGAAAGGAAAGTGAACGTGCATGTGCATATGATAAATATAATGGCATACAAGATATCTATCCAACATGTGTAATAAAGTAAACATGTACAAGTAAATGTTAGAAAGAGTCTAAATGCAACCAAGATATGCAACGTGTAGTGGAGTGGATGGAATGGAATGTAGAAGGAAGGATAGGAGTAGTGTGCCCTTGAGTGAATGGAATTTTATACGATTAGGTTCACTTGTTTATGCCCCCTTAGCGAGCTCAAGAATGAACCATAAACAAGAGTGTGTCATCGTGAAGTGGTCGAGTGATGCGTTGTGTGTAACAAAGTGTGATGAGTGTGTAGTGATGATATGTGAGATAAAGATGAATTGTGCATGATGATGTATCCCAAGTGTATATCATTACAAGATGAGGAGTGGTGATTTAGCCTAAGAATATACCACTAAATGATGTAAGTGGAAGTAATGATGTAGCCTTTATGGCATATATTACTAAGGATGCTAGATGATGTGATGATGTAGCCCATTATGTATATCACTAATCTAGGAATCTTGTATGAGAGAAAGATTGAGTGGTTGTATGTGTGAATGTGATGTGGTCCATTTGTGATTGTATAACCTCCATAGTCAAGTATGGACCATGAAACTAGAGTGCATCATTAGGTAGTGAGTGCAATGCGTAAAAGTATATGTGTCAAATGTGTAAGATGTGTAGTAGGTGTAGTGTAATGTGACATATATACAAATCATATAGATGTAGAATATGTAGGATGTATGAAACACAAAGTGTGAATGACACGTGATAGATGTAAGATGTAAAATGTAGGATTGTAAGATGTAAGATGATGTGTATAGACAAAGATGTAGGATGTGTGAGGATGTGTAATGTGTAGTATCTAGTGTGTAGTGGGTGAGGTTCATGTGTATAGGATTCCCTCAACAGTCAAGTGTGAATAGAAGCACAAGAGTGTGTCATCGGGTAATGTCGATGTCGAGTGTGTGAAGATGTATATGTGAGAAGTCAAGTGTGTAAGGAGGTGAATGGTAGATCGGTATCGATGTAAGGGGGAGAAGTAAACATAATTCCCCCAAGTGTGTCTTTGACGAAGAAGATCGGGTGCCATTGTCAAAAGGTCATCATTATATAGATCAAAGCCGATGGGGCAGCATTAGAGACTTGATAGGAAATAGTATGAGGAGGATCATATAAAGAGCCATTACGACGCAAGGTGTATATGGTCATTACATATTCCTCATCAGTGAATGGTGCTGGTGGACACCCATGTGCATACCAACGAGTAAGATTTTGGGAATATCCAGGAGATGAATCACTATCGATAGAAAAATTTCCAAATGGCATGGGAAAAGTAAGAAGTATGAGTGGAGTCTATAGTGCCTCCAATATAGTTTATGATGTGAAGCCTTCATTGTTTTTCGTGTGTATGTCATTGAATCTCGTAGAGTGTCGTTGTAAGTTACCCGTAATAAATAAATCACTGTAGAAAACGCTAGACAAAACATCAAAACCCTAAAAAAGAAATATACATATGAAGGGTCGAATGTCCTTAGATGTTATAATGGTGGCCTTACAATCGAGTGTTTCACTACATCTCAGACCCAATGTAGTTTTGTGTGTGTGTGAATTGTGCCCTAGGTTGGTATTGTGCATGTCACACTTGAAGTAGCAAGCAAGTAACTAGATGTAGAATGTAAATAATGTGTGCATGGAATAGAATAAACTCCCCTCCCATGAATTGTGATGCAGATGAACCAAACTTTATCCCTTGTGATGGAACTAGATGGATGCAAATGGAGCAATAGAAGCCTTGATGGATGCAACCTTAGGTTGTGATAAGTAATTCTTAGTGCTTGTTTCCTTATTACAATCACATAACTTTATATTTATATGATTCCTTCACTTAAATTTCATAATTAACCCCAAAAATTCTGACTACTAAAAAGATAAGATGCTCAAATGGCTAGAAAGGACCCAAAAAGTGAGAGTAAAGTGTAAAGAGGATAGTGACACCTAGAGGGGATGAGGGTGCCTGACGCTGGCCTCCTAGCTAGGCGCTCTAGTTTAGAAAGAGAAAAGCTAAAGTATGAAAAGATAGATTGCACCAATAAAGGTGTAAAACCAAAAGTAGCAACAAAAAGTAATAAAAGATGGCTAAAGACATGGGTTAATTATTACTTTTCGTACTTAGGAACCATATGAATAGTAGTATGTGATCGAGACTAGACAATGACGCAATGTGCGTGATTTTATGTCTACAATGATAAAATATACTTGCGAGTTCAATGTCATGAAACTTGTGTCATCTTTGTGACCATATATGTGAACCTAAATACACACTCATTAATAGTGTAATTATAAACTTATCTAAGTTTATAAATAATTGTAAATGTGACATTCATGATAGTGTTCAAGAAAGGAATCAATTAGTGATGTGAATACACACACACACACACACACACACACACACACACACACACATTTTCTTGAGGTATCACATAAAACAATTCAAGATCATAAGCATATAACCTCCTAGGAAAAAACTTGTTCAATAATCATCATGTGCAATGAATAAATAAGATGTATAATTTAATCTTTAGTACTTTGAGATGGATTTTATTTCCCATCATAGAGTTGGGAGATCAAATATTTAATACCCAATTTGAAGTGATAAGAAATAACATTTCAATCCAAAGATTTGATTACTATTTCATTTGATCAACTATCCTTTTTCATGGATTTTGAGACCTTTGAAGTGGATTTCCTTTTGCATTAAATAGTTTGAAGAATATATTTGTAAAACCTAGTATGAAGTTGTAAAAATCACTTTGCAATCCAAAGAGTTTAGTATTTTTCATTTGGAATGACCATTTCCATAGATTTTGAGATCCTTAAGAAAATCCCTTTAACTTTATTTTATAATTTTTGAAGGTTTTCATCTTATTGGTCAACTTAGAAGGAAGGGGAATGGTGGTGGAATATGTTGGTATAAATGCATTAAGAAAGTAAGAAAAGTATGAAGCATTGGGAACAATGCAAGAAATGTAAAGCAAGTAAATGAATAGAATCTAGTTGAGAATCAATAATAGGAGGTGTGGAAAAAAGTGACACATTGACATCACGAGAGGCATAAATTCTAATCACTTTGGAAGGAATACATGAGAGATGAGCACATGTGAAGGCATGGAAAGAGTCATTATAGGTGCTTGATAATTACTAGTGTTCAAGTAATGGGGGTCATCTTATAACCTTATGATCTCAAATAATAAGCACAATAATTTTTATTTATCTTGAGTTTTAAAATAAATATTTACACTTAACTTATATGGGTTATTTTCTTATTATTCTTAAAGAAATGTTGTCTAAGATTGGATAGGTCATGAATTTGAGCATTATTCTTTACAGTACTATGTTTCTCTTTAGCAATTTGAATTTCAATAAATACATAAATTATATTCAAAGAATTTTCATCCATCGAGGTCTCAATAGGAATACAAATAATTTGGGGTAAGCTTGGTTCTTATTTGGATAGCCATTTTTGATATTGTGTTAACCCCATAAGGGATCAAGGGAATTTTAACAAGATCAACCACACGGAATGAAAATTATCCTAACACTTAAACTAGTTGAAATCTTCGATCCAATCAATTTATATGACATTAAATATAATTTTTGAAGTAAAAATTAATAGTTATAATTTATACACACAATAGATAGGATTAGAATATTAAAAACAGATAAAATCTAATAAAATTAGCATGAGGCAAGAGTAATCACTAAAGAATGTTATAAGAAAATGTGGGTTTACACAAAATGAGAAACCTACCCTAGGATGAGTGCAAGATGAGTCAAGAATACCAAATATAAATCTTAAGCGAGATAACAAGATGATTCCAATCTAAAAATGGATACCTACATTGGATTTTCAATGCAATCTCAACTTCATTTTAGCAAAATGTAATGGAAAAATGAGTTTTGTGTACACAATTGCACTAGACTAACCATATGTAAGGGTTGCGATAAGTTTTAGTTCTAATAAATAATAAATCATACCCGATAAAAAAAAATAAGAATTTATTTTAGATCATAGCCTGTAATTTAGAAAGTATAAGAATATGCTAGAAATTATTAGAGAAAGGGGGTTTAGATTAGAATACTTTGGACCATGTGAATATGAAGAATATGAAGATAGCTTTCACTTACATGTGATAGTTGATCGTCTATATAACATGAGAAATCAACCACTTGAAAACATGACATAGAAAACACCTTTGACCAAAACTATAATGGATATAAAATGTTGAACCAAAATCATATTGGCTATGACAATGGTCTTTTGTGACAGTTTTGAAAATGATTCTATGAACACAATCACACTTTTGGCCATCAATTTTTTTCTCACTTTCTCTATTTTTTCATGAATAGTTAGGAATCTCCTCTTAGTCAAAACTTTAGTATAACCTCAACCACACACATAAAATAAAGAGATTAAAAAACAAGTTGAAAGTCAAATAATGGACAAATACGTACCAATACCAATATAAATTGAAACTAAATTTGTAATTAATAAAACATAAATACACTATCACCAAAACAACTAACTATTCTATACCAAAATAGACGTCTCCAAATTAACAATTCCATAAAATACTTAATTTTAAGAATAGAATTTAGATTAACCAATCATATTTATTATTTTATTTTATTTTTAAAAATATAATTTAAAATTATTTGGTTAATATTATAACTATTAAATGTAATCATTTATCTCAAATTAAAAATTCATAATTTAGATGTGAGTGCATATTTATATTTTATTATATGTTAATGAATTTTTTCATATGATGTATATATAACATCAAAATACTTCTTCATTTATAAAGCTATTAAACAATAATCCTCCTCGAAGCAAGAAAAAGCCCCGGTAATTGTCAATTGTCAAATACTTGAAGGCTTGTATAGGAATTGGATTACATTATTGATTATTATTGAATTTTTGGTAGGATCTTTATTGGGTTTATTGAAGACTTATAAATTTAATAATAATAATAATAATAATAATAATAATAAATAATGTATATCTTTACCATGTGAACATATGGGTCAAGCACGTGAAAATGTTAAAAGTGGGCTCCATGAATAAATTATTTGAAACAAAAAGAATAATAGACGAAAGAAGGACATCCTAAAAGATATAACAAATCTCAAAAACATTTGAATTAAGAAAATAATTAGTATAATCGGTGGTCCCATAAACCGTTAGATCTTGAAAGCGTAATTAAAACCATTTCATTTCATTTGATGATTAAATGTAGTTGTTTGAAAGAAAGTGAAATTCTCAACGGAAATGGACAGTGTAGCACATGGAGTGTACCAAGATGCAGTTGTCCTTACCATGTGGACACCTCATTTTCCACCGTCCGTTATACTTCAATTCCGTTCATGAAGAGGCAGTGACAGTGCCACAGTGGGCCGGCACTAGATAACAATAACGCTTCTCTCCCGCAACATGTACTACGGCGTTATTGATATTAGCAGAAAAAATCAGTTAAGGGCCACGTGAATAGGGAGACTGTGCCGTATATCCTTTGACAGTGCCTGTATTTGCCCGTACCAGCTTTTTTAACATCTTTCCTGCAAATTATGGGCGAATGCTCAAATATCTTTACATATATTTTTTCACACGCCTTTCGTTTTCAATTTATATAAATGAATTCATTTGGATTCTTTTAGTTTGTAGGTTTATTCGATATTGTAATTTCACTATATGTTTCTTAAGAAACATAAGTAAAGATGTCCACAATCTATATAAGTCAATACTCATTGTAATGCTTCGATTCAACATTTAATCTAGCTCTAGCTCACACAACAAGAAGTTATATAAGTCAGTATTCATTGTAATATTTCATTCAATGTTTAATCTCTCACTCTCTCTCACACACACAAAATTGAAATGATAACTATTTTTATATCCATTCTCTTTTCATTTGATGTAATAATATTAGAATGGCAATGGAAAGTAAAAATATTGATAGAAATATTTGGCATGGTTGAGAATTTATATTATGAAGCATATTTTAATCTACAAAGTTCATGTCGTCGATTACAATATACTTAACGTGTAATATTTTTTCTTAAAAGATTGTTAACTTTGATCCTGTTAATTTGTCAAAAATTGTATGTATAGGCATTCACAAGGTTGTATGTATTGTAGACCCATCTAAATTAATTATTACAATATGAATTGGAGTAAATAGTCGATAAGAGCTACATTGAGGTTGTGCTCACTTAATCCCTCCAATAACATGAACTTTTCTTGTTCTTGTAGTTCCTTAGATTATCACATGTAATGGAGGTGAATATGTCCTTTATTATAATCTCTTATAATTATACAAAATGCAATTTTTGTTTCTCAAGTAATGTTTTCATAGTAAAAATATAAGGTTGTTTCTTCCGATGCAAGTAAAACATCAAATGTTTCCATATTTATTAATTGGACCACTTTTTTCGTTTGACATTCACTCTCGTACTATATATTCTTGTGTAGACCTAAATTTGGTAATTTATCACTTGATAGTGTAAGTATTGGCATAATACATAATTCATGACTTGTGCGCACATCTCAAACTCAATTGTCTATCCTTAGCCCTATAACGTGATTTGCTCTCCTCATTACAATACTCAATCACTCATAGAATTACTTTCATCACTCCACAACAGTCTATTTCTCCCAAGTGTTGTGCTTAGAAATTTTTAGTAGCTCGCTCCCTATCCGTGTGAGACTTTCAAACAAGACCAAACCACCAAAGCAGATTGGTTTGAAACTAGCAATTTTGTCTTAAGGCACCTAATGATCATTTTCTCAATTTCATATATGTTATCTAGGTCGGTACTTTTATTACGGATCAATCTTAATATGAAATTAAACCTTTAAAACATATGTAAGCATGTCAAAACAAACTCATTTACTCACCTAGCATCCACAGCACTTACAAGAACTCCTCAAGAAAATATCTTCCAAAAATCATTCAAAGTTATACTAAATGTCCTTATATCAAAAACACACATTATAAGCATACCCCACATAATTATAAATAAATTTCAACCACATTTAAGAGTCTATATTATAAGTTTCAAGCCCTCTGAGCCAAGTTAACAATAAGCATACTAAACCACCGTAAAGCATTATCAAGTGAAAATTCATCAAAGCTAGTTGTATTGGTATAAACATCACATCTCTAAGTGTAGAAATATATATAGTTGGATGTCTCTTTGTATCAATGTCAATGTAGGAAGTGTATGGATTGCACTTTGGAACTAAATAACTAACCTTTTTGTAGCGATTTCTACCCATGGTTAGGGTTTGAAGTTGTTTCAGGTCATATAAAGGGTTTCACACATTTGTGAGACCTAGATTCTTATAGGAGGACATATTCTAGTTGATTGCACAAGATAAAAAAAGGTACAAAATGCTAGCCTGTAGACATCTAAAATTTTGACATGGTTAATTATGATTAATCTGTCCCACAAGTATCCCAACATCATCCATATAATAATTAATCACAAGATTAATTATTATTATTTATCCTAATATCGTCATTAATCCCTTTATCCTTCATCTTAATTTCATCATTTATCTAATCCTATCATTAATCCCTTTATCATTTATCTAAATATCTCATTTCATCATTTATCCCTTTAATCCTTTATTTTATCCATTTTCAACTATATAATAATTAATCACAAGATTAATTATTATTATCCTATTATAATCCCTATTAACATTTTCTAGGAATTTAATATTCCTACATCTACCTACCCACCTACCCTACACATCCCTACACCTAGCCTTTCCATGTAACCTAACCCCTAATCATCATTTATTAACCTAATCTAATTCTAATCCTAATCACATCCTCACACCTCTAAATCTAGAGGATTCTATTTCTAGAAGCCTCTCTAAATTCCCTCTTTCATATTTAAAAATTCAAATATATCTCCCTCCCTCCATTGAATTTTAAATTCAATGGAAACTTCTCTCAAATTCTAGAAATCTCCATTCTTCTAATGCTCTCTCCACCATTGATTCAAATCAAACATGGTTTCATCTTAGTCATTGAATCCTCTACCCACAAACTATAAATTGAGCTCTCCTCCTCCATGAGATTTAGTTATCAAGTCATTCAATCCATTCATTTTATCCTCTTAGCACTCAATCAATCCATCATTTATCTTTAATCCATCTAAAATCAATTCATCGTCAGATTTATCAAGAAAACATCCAATGCAAACAAAGAGGAGGTGTTGTTCAATTTTATCCGCACAAATTTGAAGCAATCCAAGAGCAACCAACATCAATCAAGAGAAAATCCAACACATCAAAGGAGTTGGAATCTTGTAGATAAGTGCGGTATTTTTCTCTCCTCTTTCAATCCATTTCTCTTTGTTTGAGAAGATTAGAGTAAAAAAACAATTTCTTTGTTTTTCTTGCATTTCAACTCACTAATATTTTCTTGCATTACATTTTGGTGCCCATCGCAAGGCTTACCTCCCCCAAATGTCTTGTTTTTAATAAAAAAAATTTAATTTAAAAAAACTGTCCAAATTTGACAAAATTCACTCTAATTTACACTTCTAAATTTCATTTTTGTGATAAATTTCCGTTCAGCGCATTTGACCTACCATTAAGTACCTATGCATAAGAAACATCGCCTTTGACTGAAACAACATGTTTTGATCAGGGAAAATTTTAAGGGTCCCTCTGAAAAAAAGCCTTAGAAATTATATGGCAAATTTGGAAAAATTAGCTTTTGCATAAATGGGCAATGAATATCAAGACATCACGAAATCACTATTAAATGCTACAAGATGGTAGCTTTTTTATATGCTACTGATTGGTAACATATTTTTATGCTACCGATCAACATCATATAGTATGTTGTCAATGCCTGGTAGCATAAAAAATACTACACCGAAACAACATTTTTATGCTACTAGACAACATCATAACTATATGTTGTCGGCCATGGTAAGATAAAATGTTATCGGCTTTGTAGCATTTTTATGCTATCGGCAAACAACATACTATATGTTTTCTACGAAAGCATAAAAAACTCTTTGTCGGCCGTAGCATTTTTTATGCTACTGCCCGACAACATACTATATGTTATCAGTCGGCAACATAAAAATATGCTACTGAATGATTATATTTAGGTGAATTTCCTGAATTTATATTTCGTGGGAATGGTGAATTGACCCCTTTAATTAACTTCTACCCAGAAAATTTTGGTAAATTTGTCCTAGCTTGTACCCTAAATATTTGCCAATTTCAAATTTCAAAAACCAGAATATTCACAATTTAAGGAATGTTCGCCACTAAAATTTTCTTTGTTTTGGATAAAATACTAACTTTTGTGTTCACAGGGATCTACTTTGATGCTTTTATAAAACCTGTGGCACCTTTGTAAATACTTCAACTCCTTTGTTTTGGCCTTTGAAAACCCAAAATTAATTATTTTGCTTGTTTCGATCTTTTGTCAACAAAATGGCGCTTTTACATATATAACTTGGTGTATTTTCGAGAACAAGTAACCGTTTGTATATAGTATCAAATTTGTAGAACTATTAGTACATTTATATATTGTAGTGCATTTGCAAATATAGTGTCACATTTGCGTAACTAGTAGCGTGTTTGTATATTGGAGCCTTTGCAGATATAGTAGTGCATTTTTAGATATAGAGGCATGTTTGTAGAACTAGTAGCACATATTTACAATGTATCCTTTGCAGCTTATAGTAGGGCATTTTCTCTTTTAATTAGTGCCTTTGCGAATCACAATTTTATCTCACAACTTTTATTCTAATCTATTTTAAAGTGTTTTTGCTAAATTTTTGGAGGTCTAACATTTTATTTTTGTAGTTTTATTGTAGAAAAAAGGGGATATGTTGTCCGTTTTTACATTTATCAAACCTTTTGTGGTTTTAAGATTGAAAAAACTACCAACCCTTGTTTTGTAGGACCTCTTAAATGCCCAATCATCAAACTACTAATCTTTATCATTTCATTGTATCATCTTGCATTTAATTATCTTGCATTTATCATCCTTCATGTGTTTTTTATTGCTTTTTCATCTCAAAGGAAAAACCATGTATGCTCTCCTCTCATGTCCTAAGATGATCTTGAGGATCAAAAGCGACTAGCCTTCCCATTTTTATTTTCTAGGGAAATGTGACATGGAAGTGATATCCACTCACTTTTCATATTCCTAGGGGTCTCGTGACCGTGGGCTTCATCTCCAAACACGTAGACACACCCCGTGTTCTAGAAGGGTATAAAAATTCAAGGATAAATGTTTTTATTGGCTAATCTCTTTATTGTTTTAAGAGTCTCATGGAGTGAGGGGCTTCCATGTCCCAATACCCAAACCTCAGACAACATCCTTGTAACATGGACTTGGGCCCCACGTATCGCAAGGTATATCGGGGTTGCCCTTATTGATCTCATGCATCCTAGACTAGGAAACCTTTTGGATGCATATCAAGTTATATTGCGAGAATGATGTGTAGTCCCCAAGATCACTCGCTAGCTGAACCCACATCGACACATAGGTGGAGAGAAAATTGTGGCACCATTATTAGTCAGTGGTATTAAAATTGGGCTATAGCTTGATTGTAATCCCACTTAACTATTTATGGTGTGTGTTGCATGTTTTTTTCTTATTTTTGAACACCCTTAACCATCCCATCGCATTAAAATTTTAATCAATCAAACAAAAATCCTTAATAAAAAAACATCCCAATCAAAATCCCATCACTATCCTTAATCAACAATCCTAATCCAAATCTAATCCCCCACACATCCTATCAAATTATGGCCTTTGAGCCTCGATCCCCATCGTCTCCAAACCACCATCCAAACCCCTACCTCTTTTCTAAATCCACCAGCCAAACTATCCCATCATCCCCCATACATCACAGTCAACCATTTCACTTTGACTACAAAGTCTCACACCCCATCCAACACATTAACAAAAAATTATCAAACTTAACATCCTACCTTAACCAATCCTCTCCACACCATCCAAACTAACCATCCCATGTTGAGCCTAACTTTCTTAAAACCATCCAAAAAATTAACCAAAAGTATCCAATTTTGAATCTTCAATCAACTAATCACCCTCTAAACCATCATCCCCTAAGCAACACCATCTAAAGTTTCCCTTTCAATGATCCCTACACCTCACCCCATTGACCTCCATCCTTGAGGAACCCAAATCATCCCAATCCATACCTTGACCTAAAAACATAAATCACTATCCCAACAAGCCAATTTCATCAAATTTTACCATCTCGCCAACTTTGACCTAGAGTAAGAGGACCTCCTTTATGTCCTTGTTAATCTAGCCACCAATCCCAAACATAAAAAACCATCCCAAACCCCAACTACTAAATCCCCTATCAATCATCATGATTTACACCTTCCTTCCATAAAAAATCATGTGAATAATCCACCATCATCCACAATCTCAATTCCTAAATTTAATCATCATCAAACCTATAATCGTGTTCCATTCACATACCCACAATAATCTCAATCACTTACCCCAAAATTATTATCTCCCACATCCCATATTATTCCTCCATCCTTTTCATCTTCATCATCCCAATCCAATCCAATCCTACAAAATTTCTCTTATATTGTCCCATAATCCCTAATCCACTATTAAATTTAGCCCCTAAACCTATTTCATCCCTCCATCACTTACACCCAATCCTATTAAAACTATCTCATCCACCGTGACTCATGAGTCACCCTCATCCTCTTCTACCCCAGCTTCTAAACCATCAAATGTGTCTCATATTCCACCCTCATCATCTTCATCCACATATAATCCTAATCCATCTCCTTCTTCACCTGAATATCACACTATCATTTCCTCTAATCTTATTTCATCTCCCCATCCCCCAATCCTAAAACCTCTAAAGTGACTCCTAAGTCACAAAATCCCAAACCAAAAAAATATAATCCCAATCCTCTCCCCACACCATCTCCTACCCAATCTAATGAGGCTCATACTCCACCTTCATTTGATTCACCCATATTTAAATCAACCAAATCTAATGTGCTTCCTACACCACACCCATCTCCTAACTCTCCTTCATCCCCAACATCACCCAAATCTAATGTGACCCCCATATCATAACCATCCACTTCATCTAAATCTACCCCATCCCCTTCATCTTAATATACCCCATCCCCTTCATCTTCATCTACTAATCCTAAACAATCTAGTCCTAATCCAAAACCATCTACCTCAAAATTACATACTCCAACCAATCCAAAATCAAGCAAATCTACTTCGTCCTCTAACCTCACACCATCCACTTCGGCTCCTAACGTAATCCATCCTCTCCATATTCTAATCCATAACAATATAATCCAACTCATTAATGCAAATCAAAACCATTTAACCATTTAACTTGAACCACTTCATTCCTTTAGGAGAATCCTTGACCACCATCTTCCATCATCTAAAAACCTTCAACATGATCATACATCCCAATCAAATCACATAATATAAACCTTTCCAACCATATTGGTATCAAGAACACTATGATTGTGACTTCCATCGCACCCATGGACATTCAGCCAATTGTTGCATGCACTTTAGGTCTTATGTCAAAAACCTCATTAATCAAGGAATTATTATCCTTGTACCTCTTTATCCACCAACTTTCCATCCTTCTCCCTAACCATTTCCCACCATCCTAATCACACTCGACATCTAAACATCATCATACATCCACATCTCATCGAACATCCAAACATCCTTCCCTGACCAAAAACAAAAACAAATCTCACCGCCATACTTTTTTAAATATGACCTTTTAGCAGATGACAACATTACTACCCCCAGGTCTCGTGATGACCACATGGCACCATCTTCCCCATCCACTTGTATGTGAGAATGCAATATTTTGTTTATTTTTATTTTTTTTTGTTACACCCTAGGGTATGCCCAATAGGGGTAGGAGGCCAAAAATATGTTTGCTAATATGAAACATTGAGACAAAGGCTTAGGCATCCATGAACAAGGCATTCGAGAACCCATCTTCCTTCATAGAAATCCGAACATTTAGGTTTATGGTATAAACCTAACACTAGTAATGTCCCTCTCACTACTCCATCACAACCCATTTATACCACTCCTCTTGTTGATCCTACCATCCTAACCACTCAACCCAATCACAAATCATTTAATCCCCTACAAATATTAATCACCTAAAAATGGATTGAGCTCATAATTTTTCACCTACGCATGGATGTTATTTCCTTCCCATCCATCATCCTTCCATCCAATATATAACTTCTTTTGCATCTAATCCATTATTATCATCACATCCATTCATACCCTCTCATTTGAACACTTTATTTGCTTTCTCACACATGTTGTAACACAATAGTTCCTATTACAATTGTGTAACCTTATTCTATCATTACCTATGACATTCCAAGATAATTGTGGACCTCCTAGAGATCCAAACTCTTTAACAAACTTAATAAAATTTTGGTGAATACCATTGGATGTTTCTTTCTCCACTCTAGCCAATATCATATTCACACTCATTTACATGCCCCCATCAAGCCACTAGTGATTCTTAACCCCTTGAGAGTTATCAAGAGAGTGGAAATTATTTATGCAATAAAAAATAAAAATATCAAAACCAAAAATCATATCAAAATTAAAAAATCAAATAAAATTCACCTCAAGACTCTCTCTAAGGGTGTTTCCAACATCTCTACTAGGGCTATAAACGCCTTGTTGGCGGTAAAGCAATGTTGTGACAATGTTATGATCCTCATGTGTGGATTTCACTAATGCCTCGAGGTTTTGGTGTAACGGTTCATTACATTTGGTATCAGAGTGACCACCCGTGTTCGAATCCCACTTAGTTGGTTACGCCGTGTAGCCGGGGCCCGTGGGCGCCTAAACGTTGGTGAAGTGGGGCTCGTACGTATGGGAGTGCGGGCGCAAACCCAGCCCGAGTCGGGCTCTACGGAAGTGTGGTGGGATGTTATGATCCTCATGTGTGGATTTCACTAATGCCTCGAGGTTTTGGTGTAACGGTGTAACGGTTCATTACAGACAAGAATCGGATGCATCTTCATCGAGGCTATGGACATCGATTGGTGGTGGAGAAATGCATGACTTATCCTTCCATTCACCCTCCATCCACCTATTTTACTTAATCACTCCCTATATATTAGCTATTTTTTCTTCACATACTACCCATTAAGTCTTCACTTGAGCGGTAATTAACCATCACAAGTACACACACTTTGATCTCACAGAGACATAAGGCTCGCATGTTGTCATGTATTTAAACCTTGGTCACACCTTTGTTTTATTCTAAATATTACCTTACAACATGTGTCATTAGGGTCATATTTTGTTCATCACCGATGTTATTTTATTTCCATTCATCATGTCCACCTCATTTTCCCATTAGGATTGAACATATGTGTGTAGATGATGATCCTTTAATTTTCATCCAATCCTCCTCATGTCCCTTTTCAAATTTCATCATCATGACTGGAGGAAGCCTTAATACCATCTACTAGGGAATGTTCCATTTTAGATACCCCTTAATTTCCATCGACCCTACACTTGGGGAAAATCAAACCCATCCATCCATCCACATACGCCACCCTACTTTTACCTTGGGGGCACACCACATCTATCCCTCAATCCATCCCCCTATACTTAAGGGCATACCTTATCAACTTCCATATCCCACATCTTATCATATACCACATCACTCATCTTATCTATCTCCCATCCCATATCCCATCTAATCCTTACTATCAACTAATCCCTATCCTATCCATCCTATCAAATTTCCCTCAATACTTCCTTTTAATCCTACACAAACATAATTTGGGACTTATAGGAGAAATTCACACCCCACCTTATATCCCTTCTCACCCCCCGAGTTATCCCATGCTAAATACCTTCATATTACCCATCCCAAATCCACAATATCAATATCCAACATCACAAAATCTAAACATTCAAAAATCCAAAATCTAAAAAATCTAAACATTCACAAAATCCATACAAAAAATGTAATATGTGTGTTTTTTTCTTGTGTGTGTTTGCTTGCATGTCTACATTTACATCTTGGCTGATGATATGAGGCATATTTTCTTTATTTTTATTTTTCATGGTTTAATGATATGAGGACCATATTTTTGTACTATTTCAGCCGATGATACGAGGCCACATTTTTTTGGTCCAATGATATGAGGACCATTTTTTTTACATTAATCTTTCCAATGATATGAGGGCAAGGAAATTTAGAAATTTAATTATCATCGTATTTATACCTTGATGTATCTTCCTCTATGCCACATCAATAACACTGCTAATGATGACAAGTAGTGGGCACTTTATGGAAGTACATCCCATTCTATCATTCTCTTTTAACCTTATCATCATCCACACCCAATCCTCATCATCGTCTAACTAACTATATAACCTCCTCATCCTCATATCCAATATCAATCAATCAATACCCCCATCCAAATTTTATCATCTCACATCCAACATCCAAAATCCTCACCCCCTGGTTGGGGCATCTTTGATCCAAAACCAATCCTCATTCTCGCATACAAACATCCTCAATATTCTAATCCTTTAAATCAAATCAATCATCCTCAAATCTAACATCCTCAAATATAAATCCCAAATCTTCCATCCTACCCCCTTGACTGGGGCATCTCTAAATCCAACATCTTAAAATCTAACATCCTCTAATCCAAAATCCTAAATCTTCACCCTTGTCATACATCGTTGACTAGGGAATTCTCAAATATAAATCCTAAATCCTAAATCTTCACCCTTATCATATATCATTGACTGGGGCATCCAATATCTCTAAAATCCAATATCTCTCATTCCTCTAATCCTCTCTCCCTTTCTTCTAATCTCCTATCCCTATAACCCTCATATCTTATAATCCTCTAATCTTAATCCTCTACATCCTCTCTAACTTTTTCATCTATTCACTTAGGCATCTCCTTTTTTCGAGTGGTAACTTTGAATTGTTACTCCCCATCTAACCCCTCGAGAGGGCATCATATCACCATCCTAACATTTTTTCTTCCTTTTTTTTGGATGGCCATTCTTTGCTACGCAATAACCCTTCAAAGAGGAGAAAATTTAGACATATAAAATTTTGACATGCTTAATTACGACTAATATGTCCCACAAGTATCGGCCAAGATGATCCATATAATAATTAATCACATAATTAACTATTATTATTTAATCCTAAAATTGTCATTAATCTCTTTATCCTTCATCTTAATTTCATCATTTCTATAATCATATCATTAATCCCCTTATCATTTATCCCTTTAATCCTTTATTTTATCCATTTTCAACTATTTAATAATTAATCACAAGATTAATTATTATTATCCTATTATAATCCCTATTAACATTTTCTAGGAATTTAATATTCCTACATCTACCTACCTACCTACCCTACACATCCCTACACCTAACATTTCAATGTAACCTCACCCCTAATCATAATTTATTAACCTAATCTAATTCTAATCATAATCACATCCTCACACCTCTAAATCTAGAGGCTTCTATTTCTATAAGCCTCTCTAAATTTCCCTCTTTCATATTTAAAAATCAAATATATCTCCCTCCCTCCATTGAATTTTTAATTCAATGGAGACTTCTCTCAAATTCTAGAAATATCCATTCTAGAATTCTCCATTCTTCTCATGCACTCTCCACCATTGATTCAAATCCAACATGGCTTCATCTTAGCCATTGAATCCTCCACCCACAAACTATAAATTTATCTCTCCTCCTCTATGAGAGCTAGTTAGAAATTCATTAAATCCATCTTTGTATCCTCTTAGCAATCAATCAATCCATCATTCATATTTAATCCATTTATAATCAACCCATCATCATTTTTATCAAACAATCATCCAATGCAAGAAAATGGGAGGTGTTGCCCAAGTTTATTCACACAAATATTAAGAAATCCAAGAGCAACCAACATCAATCAAGAGAAAGTAAAATACATCAAATAAGGGTTTGGAATCATGTAGGTAAGTGTATGTATTTTTCTATTTCCCTTTTAATCCATTGCTTTATATGAGGTTTTGTTTGAGAAGATTAGAGTAGGAGAACAATTTCTTTGTTTTTCTTGCATTTCAACTCACTAACATTTTCTTGCATTACATGATAAACTCATAATATAGAACTATCAAATGGTTTCTTACATAGACAACAATTTTATCCATACTTATCTTGCACTTCAAGAACCCAAACGAAGCATCTAAAGACCACTTCCAATATTCTCATCCATCTGTTATAACCATATCAGCTTCTAGCATACAAGAATAAATAACTACATATCTCTTCTTGCGTATTGTCCCATTTAGAACTTGTTTCAATTATTCTATCTTATATATTTTTAATATAGGTATTTTGGATCCCTAATAAAAACCCTAAGGATTTATTGAAGATAAGACAAAGATAATTTGATTATAGAAAGTGAGATCTCTTCACAAAAAGGTTAGACTCAAGACCAACAAATATGATAAAGGGGGAAACGCGTTTCTACTTCTTCTATTTTTATGAGGCCAGTAGGAGAGACCGTAACAATCCTAACATTAAATGAACTCAAATATATACTCAAAAGATATCTCTAAAAAATACAATCTCCATGACAAAACACCAAATTAAGTGAAATTTTTGAGTTAATCATGCATTAATAGGAAGATGCATAGACTCAAATTGCTCTAATGTAGAAATATAAAGGATATGCATACTATAGATCAAGAATTTCTGCACTTGTTACCTGTCCAAGTTAATGCACCAAACTAAACACAAAAGTCTGAAAAACTCAAATGAAATCGATACCTGATAGTTAAGACGGGATCCGAAGACGTAGATGGGAGGAAAGCCAATGTAGACCAGATGGGCGCACACGAGCAATCCTGCAAAGTAGATCTGAGAAACCTGTGATGTACAAATCCTTGGCAGAAAAAGACAACGTTAAAAGATATTTGGGTGGACTGCCCAAAAAGTGGGTCTGGGAAGCGATGAGCTTCCTCGGCGGATGTCAGTCCACATTTTCAATTAAGGAAAGAAGCATACATGATAAAATATGTAGGTAAATGTTTAGATTTTCTGATTAAAAATAAAAGACAGAATGTAAACAAGCAGATAGAATATAAACAGAACACAGAAACTGTGTGAAAACAATGCTAGACTTATGTTACCTGTACTTGGCACCTATCTGTAGGTTGATCAACATCGACTAGATTGTAATCGGCATCGATTTCTTTAAGCGGTGCCGATTAGGGTAAATTGGCATCGACTGGAATGGGTCGAGTGTCAACCGGAGGCAAGTTGTAGAAAGCTTGATGGATGATTGATGAGGACTGGATCGTGAACACCTATAGGAGCTACAAAGATGCGGACAGAGTTTCACCTTAGCTAGATGTAGGAACAGAGTCACCAAGAGGTTGATGAATCCTCACGATGTTGATGTTGCGAGGGTAGAGTAACGGTACACCTCTCAGGGATTGATTTAGACAAAATTCTCTCTTCTTTTGATTGACGATTCGAAGGCTCAAGGCTTAAGCTTTCTGTCTCTCTTCTGTGTCTAACCAAAACTAAATTCTGGCCCTGTATTTATAATCGGTGCCGATCGAGGTACAGTCAGCGTCAATCAGGGAACAGATTCCCAAAATGGCCAAAAAGAATGAATTGGAAAGATAAGAGTATTATCCTTCCATCTCAAATATGGGAAATATCCTGCTGCATAGTTTGGGGAGAGGAGAAATAGGGGGGATAGATGGATAGAATTGATATGGGAGGTTAGGAATTGATATGGGGTAGATAAGTGGTTAAGATACATGTAAAAAGTATAATTAAATAGTTAACATTTAATTATCCATGGGTAAAATACAATGGGGTATAATAAGCTTAGGATAGGAATTTTAATTAGATATTTAATTAATACCTAAGAGAGAAGTAGTGATACAAAATTGCATCGGGTTAGCGAGAATAGAAATGGTAAGTGAAAACGGGGGACACTAAATTGGGTAACCAATTTTAGGTGTCTACATTTTGCCCCTTTTTGTCGAGTAACTTGCGATAAGCAAAGTTGTAAGACAAAAACAAGGAGTTGGAAGAAAGGAAGAAAAGTGATGATGTGATCCCCCTCAAACTAGGGATGGGATGAATCTCAAAAGACCAACCGATCCCGAGTTTGAAAAAGGTAGATGAGAATGAAGGATGCCCCAGCTAGATATCTAGAGTAGATCTGACCATTGATGACGCATGAAAACAACAATAAAAAGAAGCAACAACCTAAGGAACTCACATTGGTAGGGTAGACTAGATGGTCTTTGTATGAGATGACGTTAGTGGCTATAGACCCGTGAGTGGAAGGAGGCCTACAAAATAGTAGCAACCAAAGAGTGACACATTGGTAGGGACAACTAGATGGTCTGCGAATGAGATGACGTTAGTGCCTATAGACCCGCTATCTTTAGGCTGCCACAAATGCGAGTGACCCATGTATAGGGACCAGACTCAAAATGGGTGATAACATCAAAAATATGTGCCAAAAGGCAACACTAAGGTCATAATAATGATCAGATAAACAAGCCAAGCATCAACGCTTTGGAAAAAAAGATGAAGAGACATTCTCGTTGGAAGAATATAATGTGAAAAGACAAGAATGTAACCAATCGGCGTCGATCAGCCTCAATCGGCATCGATCAGACAAAATCGACGTCGACTAAACCAATCGGCGCCGACCAGGAAAATCGGTGCCGACCGTACCAAAACCCTATAAATATGGGAAAGGAAAATGTTAATGATTTATTTACACTACGACGATTGATTTAGAAAGAGTCAAAAATTGAATTTGAGCAACATGGAAGCCTCCGGAGTAGTCAGAAGCGGAAGAGGACACGACCTGGGGTAAGTGGATCTACTTTAGCTTCGTGTATGTGTTTATCGTTCAATAGCATACTAGGATGCTAGATTTTAGGAAAAGTGGGGATAAGTGGGAGGCTAGAGTGTTTTGGACACTTGGCCTCTCAATCGGCATCGATTGACAAAATCGGTGCTGATTAGGTTCAATCGGTGCCGATTGGGTTTCTGATCGACGTCAACTAGATTAGATCGACGTTGATTGGAACTCAATCGGCGCCGATTGGATAGATGAGACTCAGAAAGTAGATAAATGTTCTTTTGATGTGTCGATTTGAATAAATGAGAAGCTAACACCATTTTTGACGTCATGGATGTAGGAACGAGAGGCTTTACACATGCGGGATGCTATTCTTGAGCTTTTAGAGACTATTCTTTTGGATGTGACAGATGACAATTGGTGTCACCTAGAGCTAGCCAGGCTCGGGGGCTTCTATTACTACCGATAGGTGCCCCGAGATGTGGAGTTGATGCGAGCCTTGATACGACGATGGGACAACAAGATGTGCATGTTCTAGTTTAGGATGGGTGAGATGACTATCACCCACTAGGATATCTACAGGATCCTCATGCTATCGCTTACAGGGGACCCAATAGAGACCACTCCACAAGAGCAACAATAGAGGGCCCTGGGACAATTATATGGAGATAGGGCAGATGATTTAGAGATAGTGTCCGGGGCGGTGAGGATAGCATCACATTATAGATAGGATGATACCAGGAGTATACGGATAGCATTGATTCAGATGGTGATCTCCTACTTTTCTCTACTAGATTTAGGAGGTGAAAGATTTCCACTTCTTTTACTGGACTGTGTCTGTGACATCCTGGAGTTTAGGTAGGTGTTCGCGTTTGCAGATGCCTTAGTAGCACAGATATATCATGAGTTGTGGATGTACACCATAGGTAGACGGACAGGTATTGATGTTAGCTTTGTGCTCCATTGCTGGGCATATGAGCATATAGCAGTGATCAGGCCATCAGGGCTTCCATGGATGCCAGGAGCAGAGGGGGCCCTCAAGTATGGATTCCAACGATGGTAGGTAGACATGGCCCCAGGAGATATAGGGAGATCTACAGAGTGGTATACAAAGCGATTCAAGACTCTAACACCAGAGCAGGTTATATGGAGACCATACCAGGTCTACCCGACATGGGCTGGTCAGGATGCTCACCTAGTGGAGCTGAGACGGAGTAGGGTGGTCAAGGGCCACAGGCCAGAGATTTTAGAGTGAGTCCCATTTATATGGGTGATGAGGTAGTTTGGTTTGGTACAGACGGTCCCGACCACATATGTGCCATATAGGCGGGACAACAGAGAGACCGACCTGCCAATTTTGATCCCAGAGATCCACTGAGGGAGGCCCCACCTCCCACAGATAGTGATGACGATGTAGGAGTGGATGATGGCTACGGGGCATGGTACCCCACAGAGCTACCATGACACCTCCCAACATCCGTAGATGTAGATGAGGATGACATAGTTGTAGTGCTAGAGAGACTGGAGGGAGAGCATGCTTTGCCTTGACACATACACACCAAGATGCCCTCGAGGAGATTAGGGATTTGATGGAGGAGAGAGATACAATGATATCTTTGGAGAGATCTGCTCTTCGGGAGCAGGATACAATGATACAGTAGAGATATCGCTATCGTAAACATAGAGAGGCCCTCAAGGCCAAATACAGTGATACAGGCACCACCTCAGAGTTAGGGGCACAGGGTGCGGTAGCAGGAGGGCCACCACCTACAGCAGCAGTGCCATTACGAGCACCCAACATGGTGAGTCTAAGCACTTATCAGGCTCTCCTTGCTGAGGTGAGATACTATGAGGATGCCCTAACACAGCATGCCCCCGATGTGCCTCATTACGGGGTGAGGAGGAGATTAGTGACAGCTGCAACTAGTGGTGCATCGGAGGGTGCGTGCACCAGGAAAGATCGAGATGGCAGCAAGGCCACAACAAAAGCATCTCTAGCTCTGTAGGAGATGGCCAGGAGAGACAGCCTGGACCAGAGGAGGGTGGAGGAGACAGTGTTTTCCACCTGTCTGACTTCACAATTTAGATGTGCTATTTTTGTATCGATATACTGATGTAGCCTCAATTTGAAGGAATTTTTGATGTATGATATAGATGGCTTGATTGGAAGCCATTCACTCTTTTGTACAGACATATATGTATATATATATTTTCATCCTTTTGTGTTATGTGATTGGACTCTTGTATTTGGATTTTGATAGATAGATGTTATGGATAGAGATAGATGTTATAGATGTGATTTGATTGATTTGTCATGGTTGATTAAATAAACATGTTTAAGATGTTAATTTAATTAAATGAGATAGATAGATGGATTCAAATGTGTTTTTAATACATGCTTTTTTGATGATATTTAGATGAGATTGATGAGATGAGCATAGATGATAGACTTTGACTGAGTAAATTAACATGTTAAATGTCAACTTAACTAGATGAACAACAAATAAACATGGGAAATGTCTATTTAGAATAAAGAAAGAGATGCAATGTGCTTAAAAAGGAACTACACCTAGATAGAAAAAGAATGATAAGTTAGACTCCTCACTGACCATAAATAGAGCCCTCGATGGAAAACCGAAAAATGATGCACACAAGGCCATAGATGAGGTTAAAATAAACCTGACACTAGTTAGTCGCAAACCAGATCTAGGAGGTAGATAAGGACGAGAGATAAGTATACATCTCATCAGAACACATGAAGGATTAAATTCGTGCCCATGTGGGGAAAACAAGATCTCCATATGATCGAAAAGGTCTTATATCACAGCTTCATGATGTTTTTCTTTTGATAAAAGAAAACTGATCGATGCGAGAAGTTTGCTAGATATAGAAAGACTGATCGATACGGGAAGTCTTTCAGAGATGCTTAAAAGTGAATACACTGGCCAATAGAGGAAATTTTGTTACTACAAAAGGCTGATCGATGCGAGAAGCCTGAAAATGCCATGATATAAACAACTATCCTTCAAGGGAATGGTCTACACTTTTTGATTTATTTGATAAGGCATGGATAAGCTCGTACTTCAAGGGATTAGTCTATCTTTTGGGACTAGGATATCATCTTTTTTTTTTGAAGAAGCTGAGTTTAGACCAGATGGATCAGATAGAGGGGAAGAAAACATATATAAGCACGTACTCATGCCCCCAAGTAGATTTAATCAAGATGAATACCTATGGCAGATGAAGTAGTGATTAAGGTATTCTTACCATAAGAAGGAATGAATCCGTAAGGAAAATTCCATGAGTAGAGCCGCGGTACTCATATTTAAGGTATAAAAGAAATGACATGGTGAACCACATAGTTCCAAATCACTACAAAATGCATGACTGGTGGTAGATGGGTGGAAGATCTATTTTGCGACTAAGATCGTGTAAGATAGATTTTAACAGTAGAAGGGCCTTAGATGCAAAGCATTAAGAGGCTCCATTTCGTGCACACCATCCATGGAAGATAGGTGATAAGCCCTGGACTCATACTTATGAGTGACCACGTCATGCACCCATCTAGTTAGGAGCAAACTTACCACGCCGACTGCATTCTAGTGTAGTGAAATTTTAGTTTTCTTTAAGAACAAGATTACCAAATTTGAATTCATGGTGCTGCAAATGCTTGTTATAAGCACGTTTGACATGCTCAAGATAGACTTGATGATGCTCAAGAGCATTGAGACATCACTCATCTAGCAACTCAAGCTGCGCTAGACGGTTTTGATGATAGTCCTCATCAGAGACAAATTCTCTGAGAGAGACATGAAGAGATGGAATTTGGACTTCCAAAGGAAGGATAGCCTTAGACCCATAGACAAGAGAGAAGGGAGTAGCACTAGTAGGAGTACGAATGCTAGTCCGATAATCCCAGAGAGAAAAAGGGATATGTAAATGCCAATCCCTACCAGCTTGACTAGTTACCTTTGCGAGGATATTATGCAAAGTTTTATTGGAAGCCTCAGCTTGGCCATTAGCTTGGGGATAGTATGGAGAAGAAAAGCTAAGTTTGATATTGAAAGCGTCACAAAGGTTCTATAAATCAATTTTTTTGAAAGACTTACCATTATCTGTGATGAGTTTGTGTGGAACACCAAAGCGACAAATGATGTGTTGATAGACAAAATCAACAATGGGTTTAGCTTTGGTTGATGAAAGAGGAATAGCTTCCACCCACTTAGTGAAGTATTCTATGGCAGTAATGATAGAGTGATGACGTTGTGAAGAGTGGGGATTGATGAGACTGATGAGATCAAGACCCCATTGTGAAAAAGGCCACAAATCCGCTGCAGTTTCAAATCCTGACTAGGGATATGTGTAAGATTGGAATGTTGTTGACACTTGACACATTTCTTAGCGTATTCGCAATAATCTTGATTAAGAGAAGGCCAATAGTAACCTAAACGTAAGATGTGTTTAGCTACAGCCAAGCCACTAAAATTTCCACCACAGATACCGTCATGGACTTCTTGAATGGCTTTAGATGATTCAGGGGTTTTGAGGCACCAAAGAAAAATACCATCAAAACCATGTTTGTAGAGGATTCCACCTAGAATAGTATAGCAATTAGCGCGTAGGATAAAATATCTTCTGCCATTGGAAGTCAGATCTGGAGGAAGCACTAAACGAGATAGATAATCAAAAATGTGCTAATACCACTCATCTTGAGTGTTGGTTGTGACGGCGTTGATTGAAGTCAACTTCCTAAGATGAGATGGTTGGTCTAAACACTGAAAAACCACATAAAGTCGTGAGTCTTTGGTAAAAGGTGGAATAAGCGAGGCTAAAGAAGCCATTGTATCTGTGAATTGGTTTACAGTGTGAGGAATAGCTTGGATAGTAAATTTATCGAAAGATTGAAGCTGAAAGAGAACGATATCGTAATATTTTTGAAGGATATCATTTTTGCACTGATAGACACCAGTGACTTGATTAACGATGAGTTTAGAGTCACTAAAGATGTCAATATGGCGAGCGCTGAGATTAATGGCATTTTGAAGACCTAAAACGAGAGCTTCATATTTGGCCATATTATTGGTACATTCAAAGTTAAGCTTGTGTGCAACAGGGATAGGTGCACCCCAAGGAGGAATCATGATGAAACTTGCACCTCCCCCTTGCTAACATTTGGACCCATCAAAGAAGAGTTTTACTTTAAATGGAGATAGACTAAAATCAATTTTTTGGATGTACTCATCTGGGAATTGAGCAAGGGGATTTGAGTGTCTCGGAAGAGGAGTATCAGCTAATTGATCCGTAATGACCTGACCCTTGATATATTTTTGTGAGATGAACTCGAGGTCAAACTCTGTCATGAGCATGAGCCAACGAGTGATATGATCATTGTGATAAGGTTTCGCATGCATTGTCTTGAGTGGATTAACACTTGTAACAATGTAGGTTTTGTGATTAAGGAGGTAATGACGAAGTTTAGAAGTTGCAAAGAAGAGAGCACAACATATTTTTTTCAGCTTCGAATAGCGTGTTTCATACTCATGAAGAGTGCAACTAATATAATAGACAGCCTGTTCTTTACCATTAGCATCCCGATGTGAGATCATGGCTCCCAGAGCATGGTCAGTTACAAAAATATAAAGATAGAATGGCTCCCCCTCACGTGGAGGCATGAGCACAGGTGGAGAAAGAAGATAAGCCTTGAGATCATCAAAGGCTTTTTGGCATGCTCATCCCATTCAAAATGAACATTTTTATGGAGGAGATGATGAAAAGGTTGACAATGGTCTGAAAGTTGTGAGATAAAATGATGCACTGATTGAAGGCATCCTTGAAGACCACGGAGCTGCTTTAAGTTAGAAGGGGAGGCATCTCAAGGATAGCCTTTATTTTTGCGGGATCAACTTCAATGCCCCTAATAGAAATGATAAAGCCTAAGATTTTACCAGTGAGAATGCCAAACATGCATTTAGATGGATTTAGGTGAAGACAAAAATGAATAAGTCTCTCAAAGAGGGGCGCAAGAATGAAAAGATGATCCTGATGATGTTTGGACTTACCGAGGAGGTCATCGACGTAATCTTCCACAGTTTTGTGTAAGAGATCATGGAAGATGTAGGTCATTGCACGTTGATAAGTTGCTCCTGCGTTCTTAAGACCGAAGGGCATGACGCAATAACAAAAAGTCCCCCAAGGAGTTATGAAGGAAGTATTATGCTAGTCCTCTGGTGCGATGATAATTTGATTATACCCAGAGAAACCATCCATAAGAGAAAGCATCTCGTGACCTGCAGTTAAATCCATGAGTTGGTCGATATTAGGTAGAGGAAAATCATCTTTCGGACAAGCGAGATTAAGATCTCGGAAGTCAATACAAATCCAAATTTTCCCAGTAGCTTTGGTTACTAGGTACTACATTTGAAACCCATTGTGGATAGTCAATGGGTTGGATGAAGTTGGCAGAAAGCAAGCACTGCAACTCTTCTTTAATGAGGAGGGCTACACGAGGATGCATCTTACACGTTTTTTATTTAACTAGTTTGATGTCTGGAAGAGTAATGATATTGTGGACCATGATATTAGGATCGAGGCCTGGCATATCTTCGTATGACCAAGCAAATGCTTGGCGATGGTGGGAAAGAAAGGCAGTGAAGTCTCCTAACTCCTGTGGATTAAGAGATTGGCCGACCTTAATGATGCGAGGGTCTTTAGAAGTCCCTATATTAAGGTCGACAGTGGCTTCATTGAGAAGTGTAGATGTGTCAGAAGGAATGGTTTTAGGAAGATAAGAATCCTCCGCTCCCAGATGAGCAAGGATAGAATTGTCATCAGCACAATGGATAGTACTGATAGTAGGAGAATCATCTTCAATGATTTTAGGGAATACTAATGGTATGGAAGTGGATTTTCCATTAGTCTTATAGGTCAGTGGACCTAAGGAAATGGTATTGACTAAAAAAAAAGTTAGGCGGGATGGAAATAGTGTCATCCACATTAAGTGATGCTTCCAACCTGACGGGAGAAGATGGTTCCTCAATGGAAAGAGGCTCATTAAGAATGGTGACAGTGGCTTTTGAGAGAGGTTTAAACCCTAAACCAAATTTTTGATGTGGTTTAAGAGTTGGAATGGACGCGAGGTCATGCACACCCTGTTCATACTTTCCCAGGCCAAAGCCTTTCCACACACATCGATATAGATAAGTTTTTGTGAATGCAGGATTTTGTAGACAATCAAACCCTGCTAAATAGGGTTTGGCCCTAGGAGGAGAATCTGGATGATAGTGAGGTGTATCAAGACCACCGTAGATGAAGTTAGTCTATTGATTGGGCAGACCAATGGTGATGATGCGACCAAGACCTGGCTGATATTTAGGTTGTTTTTCTAGCCTACCATACTCGTTAGGTTTGAGATGGGCATCAAAAGAAAGAAGAGGAATCTCTCCTAACAAAAACACTACAATGTTTCTTCTAGATTTTGTAAATCTGGTAATTTTTTTACAAGTATGGAAGAGGATGAAGCCTCATCAGGAGAGAACAAGCATTCTCCTTTGGAGGGGTAGACCCTGTGGTCATATCACATTGTGTGGAAGGGAAAGGATCTCCTGGATGAGTATAGATTTTACCCTCATACTGATATTTTATGCATTGATGGAGGGTTGATGGGATGCAGTGCATTGTATGAATCCAGGAGCGTCTGAGGATCATATTGTAGTGGAATTTCCCTTCAACAATGTAAAAATCTCATGAAGTAGTTTCTTGCCTACCCGAATGGGCAAGATCACAGTTCCCAAAGTAACTGCCAGCTGATCGTTAAATGATCGAAGGGTGAAAGGTGGTGGTGACACTATGTTCTTTGGTAACTTAAGTTGCTTGAATGTGTGGGAGGAAATGACGTTGAGTGCAGCACCACTGTCGATCATAGTGCATTTTAACGTAGTGTTATTGATTTGAACTGTGATAAAGAGAGGAGCCTCTAAATCCTCAGAATAAAGGGGAGAAATTTCAGAATCCTCGAAGGAAATGGTGGTTGAAGGTCTATTCAATCCAATAACCATATCGAAAGGCTAGGACTCATCTGAATTCACTTCGATATGGCACAGCATTATTGATCGAGCCTAGCGATCTTTGGGAGATGATCGAATGAGGTCAAAAGAGACATTTTGACCGAGCATGAGCGAGTTGTTTCATAACACTCTCCTCAACTGACATGGGAATCTGAGCCCAAGGTGAAGCAAAAATAGAGATCTCGAGGTCTTGGGGCTGATGAGGAAGGAGGAACTCCTTCGGGGGCCGCAGAAATGATGACCTGTGGTCGAGAGGTTATAGAAGATGATGGATTATCATACTATTGCGCTCTAGTGGCGATATGAATTGTGTCAATTTGAGAAGGTGGAAGATCATCCGGAGTGGAATTAATGGAATTAGAGGCCTGAGTAGACCGTTCAGGCTCAGATGTAGTTGGGATGATAGGAGACACTTGTTCCTCCTCCTCTTCTAGCAGAAGATCACTTTCTTCCAAGAGGCTGTTAATGACAGATTGAAGGGCTTTACATCCCTCGGTGTCATGACCTAGAGTGCGATGGTAAGCAAAAATCAAATTAGAGTTGAACCAGGAAGGTTTTACTCCTTTGGGATTATAGGGTTTGATCGGAGGAAGAGATATAGATGAAGATTGGATAAGTTGGCGAAGGATTTCAGTATAGAATCCGGTAGATGAAGATGAGGACAAAGATGATGAAGGCACCTCTTTAGCCTTAACAGATTGCCAAGGTAAAAGAATCTGCATATCTGGTTTGACAGTCTTTTTAGGGATTGTTTTACTTTTTGGACATTGGGAAAAGCAACCTTAGGTGCTTGAGACGGAAGCAAGTGAGGCAAGATTGATTTTGGTGGAGGAGGAGCTCCTAAGATAGATTTTGAAGATGACGAAGACGTGACAAGTGTTTTGGTCTTTGGAGATGAAGAAGGTTGTTTGGCCGAAACATATGACAATTTAAATAAGACTGATTTAGATGGGGGAGGAGCTTCCAAAATAGATCTGATATGAGGCACAAAGGGTGCCTTATCTTTTGGTGATGAAGATGATGGTTCTGATAAAAGAGGTGACCCCTTTCCAATAGGTAAATCCACTTTACGAGGCACTGGTGAAGATGGTGTTGTAGAAGAAGATGCCTTTTTAGAGGATAAATCCAATATTTTATGAGGTGTAGAGAGGGATTTTTGAGGGAAAGCACCAAGAGTCTTGATGGTCTGAAATATTGGTTTTCCCTTTTCAGGGATGGTGACAACTTTGACCGCATACGGTGATTGTAACCATTTCGGAGGAAGTAAAGGTGATGATGCCGATGATGTGACCCTAGGCTTAAACTCCAATTGTTTATGTCTGAGTCTAGGAGTCGGAAGCATAGGTGTCAATGTTATCTCTTTAGATGTTTCCTTAATAGGCAAGGAAGCACTGATGGTGGAAGAGATAGGTAATGAAGAGGCAGCCTCTTGTGAGGAAGGTACTTTAGATGCAGTAATGGTGGGTGTAATTACTTGTAGGAAAAGTGACAGGAAGGGTTAAGATCGAAGACACCTCCAATGGCATAGAAGTTGGTACAACTATGGGTACGTTAACCAAAGGCATAGTCACAACAAAAATGGGAGTGACAGAAGTAGAAGTATCCGTAGTGGGAATTTGAAGGGATGTAAATGACTCAAGCATTGAAATAATATTTAATGCTGAGACAAATGAAGATGACACTGTCTCAGGTATAGGTGGAAGATCAGATAAAGAGGTAGAGAGAGATGAATCTATCTCTAACAATGGAGGAATACTCAAAGACGGATCATCTGAAGATGGTGGAATCTCAGAGATTAACGGAGCGGGAAGAAGTTCTGATTTAGTCGATGTGTTCGTAGATGGCTCAGGTTTAGAAGAAGATCCTTCAGTAGAAATGAAGCTGATAGTATGCGCATTTGATTTTTGAGATCCCGAAGTGTCATTGTTTGGAGAGTGATTAGGAAAAGGTTGTTTAAAGACATCAAGAGATTGATTTGGGGGAGCATTGGGATTATCCAAGATGAGCTCGCCTCTATCGATAAATTTTTGGATGAGATTTTTGAAAGTCTGACATCATTCGATGTCATGGCCTTTGCTTCTATGATAACAAAAAAGTCATTTTCACGATACCAGAATGGTCGTTCTTTGTTTTCATCCAACTCTCTAATGGGAGGGAGTTCGATCATGCCAACTTCCAACATCTTGTTTAAGATGGAAGTGTATGATTCCCCCAATAGAGTATAAGACCGAGATGGCGGGGTCCTTTTCGAGAGGATGAAGAGTCTCTCCGAGGTGTTTGATTAGAAGTGTTATTAGCTCGTGATGTTTTTAATACGATAGCATTGGTGGACCCTTGATTCTTGTCTTTGTTAGAAGTGGAAGAGTTTGATTTTGTAAACCGAGAAAAATCTGGTTTAGACTTAGAACAAAGTTTTAGCTTCCCTTGTTCAACGGCATGAGACTCAAGTTTGTGTGCCATCGTAAAGGCTTCTTCAAATGTATGAAAGGTTTGAATCCTTAAAGTGGAAGAAATATGATTAGCGCAAGATCAAGTAAACAACTCGATCTATTGAGATTGAGGGAGGGAGAAAGACAATTGATTTATTATCCCTCTCCAATGAGCGACAAAGTCTGCAATAGACTCATCATCGAATTGATGAATGTTATAAAGATCTGTAATCGAGATCTTATGTGCAATGTTTATTGAGAAGTTTTCAACAAACATTTGAGCTAATTAAGAGAAAGAAAACAAAGAATGTTGGGGTATGTTATTGTACCAGTCTAAAGTGGGCCCTGCTAAAGACATAGGAAAGGTACGGAGCATAAGCTCCTGATCCTGGACTATAAGGTAGCAAGCATGCTTGAATGCTCGTAGGTGTTGTTGAGGATCCTCCCACTATGAAATTTTGAGAACTTAGGAAGTTCCCATTGGGGAGGATAAGGCTTAAAAGCCACTGATGGATGAATCGGTTCATTACATACTTCTTCAAAAGAGTATGAAGGGTGAGCCCCTTTGGTGGAGGCTTCTAGGTTTGCGATTTTCTTGAAAAGAAGTTGGACAACATCAGATTGAGGAGGGGGCATGTTGGTATGTCCCGTATAAGAAGCAAATGGTATGTTTTATTGAGGCATTAATGGGGGATTCATCTATTGATTAACAGGATGATAAGAGGAATAACCAGGCATTCTAGGTGATGCCTGGCGAGGTATTTTTTGTGAAGGATCCTGCGTATAAATAGGTTGTGAGATGAAAAGTGGTTGAGAGAAAGGTGGTTGAATGAAAGATGGAGCCTGTGATTGGTGGGTTCCTACACTTTCCGATTGAATCGGAATGGATTGAGGAATGTGGGTGTTGATTTGATTGGATATGGTGGGGAACAAACTCTGAATGAATCTTTTGACTGCCGTATTAGTTATTAGGGGCACCGACGCTAGAGGATGTGTAAAGGTCATTGTTGCTAGAGCATTAGAAGGAAGACCAACTGGAGGATGAGAAGTAGGAACCGACTGACTCGTAGGAGGGGGTTGATTCATAGAGAGGTACTGACCCTGGGACGCAATAGACAACATAGAAGAATTAATATCAATTTATGGGAGCGTGCACTCATCATAGCTGAAGAAAAGGTCCTTTCAAAAGTAGGTTGTGGAGTAGCCGAGGTGGTCTGCGGCACTAGGGATAAAAGGCAGGTCATTTGAGAACTAGTCGACATGGTCGGTGGAAGAGAAAAAGGAGGCATAGATGTGCCACCTTCTTTCATGGTTCAAGGTAAGAAAAAGCATGCTAGATGCTCTATAAAAGCCTGGGATGGCTCATGAGAATAATCGTAAAATTACTTGGATCGGTGGTCCCTGATCAGATATTTGAATAGACTTATGCACTAGGTAGTCCATAAGGGCTACTGGGTTGTGGTCAAGGAGTGCCTAAAATTCAGGATCTCCACGAGGAACATACTCTATATCAGAAGTAGATGACACCTCTGAAGGACTGGGGGAAGCTGGTCGTGATGGGATCACTTTAGGATGATAGAAAGGATTATATGACCAAGATGGGGAACCAACTAACAGTGGTCCTGAAGAAGACCCGAGGGGTACCAAAACATCCACATTAGTGGTGGTCTCGGATGAGGAAGAGACTAGTTGAGCCATTTTTCTAGATTGTGACCGGGTAATGACCATCATAAACAAGCACAAACATAGAAAAAGATTGTCCTAACTGATGCATAGACAATTCAAGCAACGTAGGTGATTATCTCTTTTAAATTTTTATGCTTTTTAAGAAAGAAAATGTTTGGGAAGGCTTTTTAGAACGGGGACTACTCAATTGGCCAAACTAAGGATGGTTTGGGGAATGTTTTGGTGAGGATTCTGAAGGCACTTCAGTAAAAGATTGGTACGTGGCTTGATATAGGGGCCTACCCCCGCACTTCACACATTGCTTTGTGATAAGAGATTCAGTGCTTTGCCAATATATACCGTAACTTCCGTGAATTTATAGCACAACCCGAGTACCGCATAGGTTCTTCCTCTTGATGTCACTTCCAAGTAGGTGAGGCCAGGGAAGGAGTTTTTGTTTAAATGCTTTATACCTAGTGATTTTGGCTTTGTGTGCAAGGGTGAAAAATAAAAATCAAATAGTGTCACTACTAATTTTGATCAATTTTCCAACCTATTTAGAAAACTAGATGAAGAACATACAATAAAAATGACAAAGAAGAAGTTCTTTTTTAAGCACTAAAAATGAAGTGTTTGATTTCGATGAAGACAAGTCGAAAAGTTCTTTCCCAATGTGATTAATTATTTTTAAGCACCGAAACCGAAGTGTTTGAGTGTGATAAAAACAAACAAACAAGCAATTTTTGTTTAAGTTCTTAAAAAGGAGAAAACAGAGTAAAAGAGAAATACTTATAGATTTAGCTCTCCAAGGTGTGTGGACTTCAAAAAGCGCGTTGTTGAGATCTTTCCCTCAAAAATCCCACGAACAAGCAAAGTTCTCTACAAGACAAGGTTAAGCAAACACGCAAACAAATCCGGAAAGATATATCCAGATAAATAGATACTAGTAGAAGAGAAATTTTTATTTAAGAAACTAGAAAACTTTCCAGAAAATGACAAATTTGCACAAAGAGATAAAGCAAAAAGTGCAACTTTGAAATTAAATGAAAGATTTACTAATTTTAGAAATAGAAATGGGAATCTAGATATGTAAGCCAGAAATAATTTTGATTTTGCAAATTATAAACGAAAGAACCAAAACCAAAATGAAGAAAGGAAATGCTTAAGGAAAACTGATGAAAATCAGTGAAGAAAAAGAACTAAAGCTCAAAACCGGAAAAGAAATGAACTTACCAATAGGGGACTTTGGTTCAAGTCCCACCGGGCATGCCGAATGTAGATCAAGAATTTCCGCACTTGTTACCTATCCAAGTTAATGCACCAAACTAAACACAAAAGTCCTGAAAAACTCAAATGAAATCGATACCTGATAGTTAAGACGGATCCGAAGACGTAGATGGGAGGAAAGCCAATGTAGACCAGAGACGGGTGCACACGAGCAATCCTGTAAAGTAGATCCAAGAAACCTGTGATGTACAAATCCTTGGTAGAAAAAGACAACGTTAAAATATATTTGGGTGGACTACCCGAAAAGCGGGTCTAGGAAGCGATGAGCTTCCTCGGTAGATGTCAGTCCACGTTTTCAATTAAGGAAAGAAGCATACATGATAAAAGATGTAGGTAAATGTTTATATTTTCTGATTAAAAATAAAAGATAGAATGTAAACATCGAGACAAAATATAAATAGAACACAAGAAACTATGAAAACAATGCTAGACTTATGTTACCTGTACTTGGCACCTGTCTGCAGGTTGATCGGCGTCAACCAGATTGTAATCGGTGTCAATTTCTTTAAGCGGCACCGATTAGGGTAAATCGGCATTGACTGGAATGGGTCGGTGTCGACCAGGAGGCAAGTTGTAGAAATCTTGATGGATGATTGATGAGGACTGGATCGTGAACACCTGCAGGAGCTGCAGAGATGCGACAGAGTTTCACCTTAGCTAGATGCAGGAACAGAGTCACCGAGAGGTCGATGAATCCTCACGATGTCGATGTTACAAGGGCAGAGTAATGGTACACCTCTCAGGGATTGATTTAGACAAAATTATCTCTTCTTCCAATTGACAATTCAAGGCTCAAGGCTTAAGCTTTCTGTCTCTCTTACTGTCTAACCAGAACTAAATTCTGGCCCTGTATTTATAATCGGTGCCGCCCGAGGTACACTCAAAGATCATCGACCAGTACCGTACCGGCACCGATCAGGGAACAGATTCCCAAAATGGCCAAAAAGGATGAATTGGAAAGATAAGAGTATTATCCTTCTAACTCCAATACGGGAAATATCCTGCTTTGCATGCAGGGGAGAGGAGAAATAGGGGGATATATGGATAGAATTGATATGTGAGATTAGGAATTGATATGGGGTAGATAAGTGGTTAAGATACATGTAAAAGTATAATTAAATAGTTAACATTTAATTATCCATGGGTAAAATACAATGGGGTATATTAAACTTAGGATTTCTACATAGCTTAAAACCTATAACAAATGGGAGACTAAAAACCTAGAGGGAAATTTTCTACATATCTAAATCCCCTCTACGTGCTATAAAATACAATGGCTAGATTTTCTACATAGCTTAAAACCTAGGGTCATGAGATAAATCTCCCTCATTTAAATGTTGATTACAAATTCTGATCCTTTAACCCATAGGTTCTTCCTCTACTTATAGCACGTAGAGGGGAAATTACAAATGGGAGACTATAACTGAACTAGATCATAAACAAGAAGTAAAGAGAACATCTGGAAATCATCTTCCTTTAATTCCTCTCTTAGTGACATGCATCAGAGTTCAAGCCAAAATTGTGCACATCTGTCACTTAACTCAAAGAATCATTCCAAATAACTTAAAGTAATGGTTTTTAAACCAATAACTTTTAAGTTTACAATTACATCCGGGACATAAGAAATAAGAGAAGAAAGAAAAGAAGAAGGAAGATCTTCCAGCTGTAAGTCCTACACTTTCTTTTTGTTTTGATACTGAATATACTTTTCGAACATATAGTTCAACAATTTCCCATCCGCTTTAGCCACAACTTCTTTCTCTGTCTTGAATTGCAGCAATCCTTCATTCAAAACTTTGATGCTCGCTTCCACCTCCTTCAAACTAGGCCCAAACTTCTTAATGTCTGATTGCAACATTACCAGCTTACTGATTGAATTCATCATGAAAGGCCTAACAACTTCATCAATCCTCTCTTGAATCATCAGAAGAGATCCTTCCAGGGAATCAGGCACTTTGTTGGGAATGGTCCTTTTGTATGAAGAAACGTTCCCAACCACTTCCTCATTGGTGAAAGCAATTACATTGCTTTGCATAGTAGTGATAATGCCATACCCTCGAGCACCCATTCTTTTCAGCATAATTCTGAAGATCTCCAAGCAGAAAGAGACTGTGAATTCAAGTTGCTTCCCTTTTCAACCGATCCATCAGGCACAATTTGTTCTGCAATCAAAACCTCCTTCGATAGCTTATTTATCTCGACCAAAGTGCCCAGGTTACTTTCAGCCACTGTATTCATATCTACCATGCTTGTCATTAGTTGCTTCAGCTGAACTAATGCATCCTTCATAACCTTTAGATGAGCTGGCACCTCCCTGAGTTATATAGAAGCTTGGTGAATGATTAGGCTCTTCCATTCATCGATAGCTTTAACTTGGTTACCTACATTTTCCACTTCCTGCATCAGATGATCACTCACCTGCTCATGTGCTGAAATTGGCTGAGAGAAAGGTTTGAAACCTTAGCAATGATCTCACACAACTGGGAAACCTACTTTTGAAGTTCATCTTTTTCTACCTTCTCTTTGTCAAGCTTAAGGAATAAAGCATTTATTAGTGTCTCGTGTCTTGCTTTAATCCTTCGGTAGTAGTTTGACCTATTGGCACCTTGGTTACTGATATATCTGTTGTCGTAAGCTTGCCTTTCTGCTTTCCCTCTACTGAACTGATACCTCAACAAATTTTTCCCGATTCTTCAATAATCAACCTAGAAGTCACCTTAGCAACTTTAGGTCTTCTATCTTTTCCACCCAAACTCAGGAGCAACTGCAAGTCATGTTCCTCCAGGTTGATCTCCTCTCTAGCTTCTGGGATTGACTGCGAAGCCAACCACTTTGAGAAATTGCTTTTCGAGAATGAGAAGTCATTGAATGCACCACCATCTCATGCTCTGGTTCCTCTCCATCCGAATTTGCTACAGTGTCGTGACTGCCATCTTCTGAATTGTCCAAAGACAATGCCCTTTCAAACTCTACCATCTGCAACTTTAGCTTTTCTTCATGAAGAGGTGAAGATCGGAGTGGCTGAGGAGAAAACACAAATGTTGTTGGATTCAATGGAGGAATGACAAGATCTCCCTGAGGTTCAAAGGTAGGTGAAGTGTTGTGAGTTGACTTGAGAAGTTGGAACTAGCACCATAGCCGTAGAAGTGACCTTTTCCTGTGTCTGAGACTTCTTGTGCACTTTAAGCTTTTCAGGCCTTCTACTTCTTTCACCTTCGTGCTTTCTTTTGATGGAGTCTCTTGTGCTAAGGTTTCCTGTGATCTGATTCATCAAAGCTTCATCAAGGCAATACCCCTTTGTCAGCAACCAGTTTGAGGTGTTGACCAAACCACGAAGATCTTTCCTCGATCGTGTGGCAGCCACCAATGTTTTCCTAAAGAGCAGCTCTATCCCCTCCCATCTGATGATAAGTGTCAAGTAACACAGGCCCATCATCTGTGAGATCTGCAGGTATCCGAGCTAATCCATAATCAAACACTTGTTGCATGCCGATAACCTGCTGAAGTCTTTCTTTCTGACTTCGTACTCATTTCTGCACTTCATCCAGAAGTCTTCTAATGAAGGCACATGTGAGTATTCCTAGGATATTGTCTTCTTTGCTACCCCATATGGATCAAAGTTCAGCCGTGCTGGAAGAACTCATGCTCATACTCAGAAAACATTTCAGCTTCGATTCCTCTAGCCTTGTGGATGCTCTGGCAGCTGTAATAGCCTACTGTGATCGGAAAGGAACCTGTAGACTTGTGCCACTTTGATTGTAGGTCATGCATCTCCACGAGCTTGCCTGCACAACTCCATGATGACCCACTTGTCACTTGGATATCTTGGCAACTTGACTGGTTCTCCCAAAAATCTAGTTACCCTGAGGTATGTGAAGTCTTGCAAACTAGATGAAAATACAACCATGTTGGGATACAACTTCCCAAGCTTCTTTGCTCACCCTTGTTGGTCTTCAGATCACTGTTCAATTTGTAAATGAATCCGTAGAAGAATCCATCATTGACCACCTTGTAATATTTATGGCATTCAGGAACTGTCAACTGCGGGTAGCACTCAAAAATGGGATCCTTCGAGAGTATGCCCCGTCTATCCAACTTGGAAAATATACCCTGCGAAGCTATTGCTGCGTATACCAGGTATGAAGTCATCTTGAAGTTGTATGTCCGCCTCACACTTCGGAGCTGCTCACCGATGTTATCACTGATGATCTCCACCCAATTGATTATTGAATCAACTTTGTTGATCTCAATGGTTCTAATGAAGGCATACATCCATGAGCGGAAGTTGTGAGTGTTGGCTTCTCCATTTATCCTGCATAGCAATTTAGTAATATCATCCACTTCCTACACCAAATTGGATCATGGAAGAGTCCTCGGGAACTTTGATGGAGACTTGGGCTTCTTCATATATCTGTTATTCATTATGCCCACATAGTCTGCTTTGTGCTTCTCCCATCTTTGCAAAGTCCAAAGATGCTAATTGTAGTCACCACCAGTCGCGTTGGAATCTTCAGACAATAATTGATAAATTGTGCATCCAACCTGATTATCATCTTTCCCGCAGCATCCCAAATTGTTCTAGATAGGAGATGGTATGACCTTGCACACTCCATGACAAATTCAGGCAACTGAGTTGTGACTGGGAATGTTGAAGCTCGAATAATTCCACTACTTTTTATTGCCCGCATAAGAGACGTCTTTCCAGCCCTGGATCTGTCAATCAATTCGGAGAGGGGTTCGGGGCCTAAATCCATGTCATTGATATCAAAAAATCTGGAAGTAATGCATGATTCCACCGATCCTTCTCTTTCATCCCACTTCATCATGGCCGAAGCAATCTTTATCTGAGAAACCTTTGTCTGAACTCTTTTTCTTTTAATCTTGTCAATTCTTTGCAATTGGTGCAGATCTAGTAATTTCTTCAGATTCGAAGATATATTCAATGTACCTAACATTGATTTGAACTTCCTTTCACTTATATAAGCACTTGTAATGAATACCTACAATTAATTCAAACAAAGACGGAATCCAGAGCATGAACACTTGATTTTTATCACAAAAATCTGCATATAAAGCCCACTGCCCTAAAATTTGAGGCTTTGCTTGCATGCAAAGCAAGCATAAATATTTTTAACTTCACCTGGGCACTTATACCAACATGCAGATAATTAACAAGGCTTAAATCAAGCTCCTCCAACCCTAGGCGCCAAACTTTGAAGCTTTCTGACAATGAAAACACTTTTTGATGCAAAAATCCTCCTTCCTTGGGCGCCAAAACTGTCCGGGCTGCAATCCTTTGCAAAAATAATTAATTACATCTTCACTATGGCAGCCCATGCTTATATAACCCTCAACATTCTATTTCTAATAATTGTCCATTCTATTTCTGGCAATTAATTAATAAACAAACATGTTTATTCACCCAAATTGGGCCTATTTTTGCATGTTGTTGGCTGCCATTAAATAAATTTAATTTATTTATTTTTAGCATGCTACCTTCAGTTCTCTTTGACTAGCCTTCATGCATTGACTTTCTATTCATCCATGGCGCCAAAATTAGGCAAAAAAGCTATTAATAAATACCATTAATATCATTGTTTAATCACCAAATGGGTCACACTTTTTGACATGGGTGAATTCTAAATTTAAGAAGTCAACTTCTGATGGGAATTTTCACCCTGCACCGCAGCTCTAAAAATCCCTTCTTCCACTTAAGTGATTTGACTTTCATCATGGGAATTTTTACCCTGCAAGGCAGTAATAAATTCCCACCTGCCTGCTCCTTCTAATTTTCCCACTGCAGCTTAAGTGACTTTCCAAAAAGTGCGACTTGTATTAAAATTAGCCCTTTTGAAAAGTGCGACTTGTTTGGGTGAATAAAACCTTCTGATGGGAAAAGTTAGCCTACTAGGCAGGCAAAAAATTCCCATCGGTGCTTTAAGTGATTTTTCTTTTTTTATAATGGGAATTTTCACCCTGCAAGGCAGGTAAGAAATTCCCCTTCCTACCGCCTCTAATTTTCCCATCATCAGCTTAAGTGACTTTTTGACTTCATGGGAATTTTCACCCTAAGGGTAGTAATAAATTCCCACCTGCCTGCTACTACCAAAATCCCACTGCAGCTTAAACCTATTCATTCCCAAAAAGTGTGACTTGCCTAGGAGAGGCTTTTTGTGCATGACTTCATCATTTTTGGTTAGAAGCTTGCATTTTGAGGCTGATTCCTTCTGGTAGCACTGTGTTGGTAGATGATCTCCAGATGCTTTGGGAAATTAAATAGACTATACTAGCGAAAATAATTGACCTAGGGGAATTTCACAGAGAAAACCGAGGAGAAAAAAACCAAAGAAAAAAAAAAAGAAATAAATAAAAGTGAAAAAACGTTGCTAAGTTGCAGATAATGCCCAATTCATTCTCGTGAAAACCCTAATGAGATGAGTGAATACTTGGCATGCAAAATTTCAACAGGATTCAACCGAGCACAATTTACTTCAAACGGGCATTATTTATTTAATAAATAATTAAATAAAAATTTCCCATAGACAAAACTTGGCGAGGGATAAAACGAGTTTGGGCATCTGGGTATTTGTCAAAATTGGCTCATATGATACACTGGGAATATCCTAACATAATACAGACATCTTCTGGCAATAAAAACACAAAAAGACCCGCTATTTTAAAAAAATGAATTTTTTTCAAATGGGTAGTCCCAGATTTCAGGGTGAAATCTGGGGACACCAATCGCTCCATCTGTGGACATCTTTGCCTCTATCAAAAACATAGAGTAAAGATGAGATCCCAACATCTCTAGTTTCATATCTTGTCCATTGGGCTCGGGTCGGCAAACAAAAACAACACAACACCGAAAAAAAAAAAGAAAAACAAAAAAAGTTTATTTATATACATACAGGTTTTACCCTGCACTCTTAGATCCGGAAAAGCTTCAAATGTTGCCCATTGAAAGGCAACGAGTTCAATTCCATCCTGATGAGCAAGGATGAAGCTATCTATCCCGGCAGTCTTCTTGATCACAAAAGGCCCTTTCCAAAGTGAATCAAACTTCCCGTGCATGCCTTTTGTTTCTCGTCTTTTGTCCCATAACAGACCCAATCACCGATCTCAAACTTTCTTTCTCTAGCCTTTTTGTCAAGATCACCTTCACCTTCCTTTGATGCTCTAACAATCTGTCGCTACTTGAACTCTGTACTTCTCAATTCAGTCATTAGATACATTATCCTCTTTTCAATGGCATCAGTGAATGTAGCATCCTCCAGAGCTTTAGAAAGTTGTAAAGTAGGAAATTCCAAGGTAAGAGGCAATTCTGCATCTCTCCCATATAACAACTGGAAAGGGGACATGCCTATAGCTTTCTTTGGTGTAATTCTATCTACCCACAGTGCATCAAACAAATTTTTGTGCCAAGTCCTTTGATTTTCAGTCACTAATTTTCACATGATAGTCACCAGATTCTTATTGCTTGATTCATTCCTTGCCATTCCTCAGGGTAATAATTGGAAGAATGTACCAGCTGAATTCCATGAGTGTAGCAAAACTCGACCAGCTCCTCAAAAGACAAATTAGGAGCATTATCTGCTACTATTTTACTGGGCACGCCAAACCTAATAACAATATTTTCTTTTATAAAATTACACACCTCCGCGGAAGTGGCGTTCTTAACAGAATGGCTTCTACCCACTTACTGAAATAATCGTAGTTGTCATGGATGTAATGATGACCGACACTGAGGCCGGGTTGAGCATACCAATAAAATCCATGCCCCATTGCTAGGAAGGGTTCTTCAATTACAACTTGGTTTTAAAGGTAATGCGGGCAATTTTACACGCCCAACAAAGTGTTGGCATGCTTGGCACTTAGACACCCACTCTGCAGTATCTTGAAAAAGTGTGGGCCAGTAATACCTTGCTCGAGAGGATCTTGTGAGCAGTGACTCGGGCTGAGAAATGACCACCACAAGCCATATTATGAAATTGTTTTAAAAGTTGATCCTGCTGAGCTTTATCTACACATCGGAGAAACACACCATCAATTCCTCTTTTATATAAACCATTGTCCCAAAGGACAAAGTCCTTGGACTTCAGTTTAATAGTACACTTTTCCTTTCGAGAAAGTTGATCCGGGCATTCTCCATAAGTTAGAAAATAGGCAATATTACTATACCATTCTTCCACCAGATCTATAAAAAGAACCATAGGCAAATCTTGACTTTCTTCTGGTTTTGTTGCTTTCATCTCAGTCATCAATTCACACATAGACCTCTTCCTCGAACCAGCTTTGTGGGCTTTATATCTAGGTCATATTCCTGCACCTTCATCACCCATGTGCCTCTTAATAGCCCTAACTCTTGTTGGGTGAGGATAGACTTCACTTGCAGTATCCGAACCAGGACCACAATATGTGAGGCAAGAATATAATACCTGAATGCCTTACATGCCTTTACCACTGCATATGCATGTTTTTCCATCGAGTATATTTCAACTCATAAGCTTTTAAAGGCATGCTCATGAAAGCAATCGACTTCTACATCCTCCTTGATTTTTCTGCATCAGATTGCTAGACATTGTGTGTTTCGGAGGAATAACAGTAAAGAATAAATTCTTTACTAAAGTCAGTGAAACCAAGACTGGGGCTTTTGACAAGGCTTCTTTAATTTTCTCAAATGCTTCCTTCCCTCACCTGCTCCATTTGAAATCATGTGTCTTCTTCATCATATTTGAGATATGACGGGTTAATTCAGTGAAGTCAGGGATGAATCTTCTGAGAAAATTAACTTTACCAAAGAAAGAGTGAACCCCCTTTTTGGATGTTGGCAATGGCAAAGTCTGAATAGATTTGACACGTTTCGGATCTATCTTGGTTCCTTCCTTGGAGATGATATGCCCTAGTAGCTTTCCTTCTGTTACAACAAAGATAGATTTCTTAGGATTTAGAGAAATACCATGTTTGTGGCATTGTATGAAGACTTCCTCAAGATCTGAGATGTGCTTGCTTCTTTGCTTGGAAAAGACCATCAAATCATCGAGGTACACTACTATGCTTTTATCTTTGAGATGAGAAAATGCCAAATCCATAGCCCTTTGAAACGTAGCTCCAACATTGATCAAACCAAAAGGCATTTTCTGATAAGCAAAAGTTCCCCAAGGTGTAATGAATGTCATTTTATATTGATCCTCCTCAGCCACCTTGACCTGATTATAGCCTAAAAACCATCAAGCATGGATAATATTTCAGATCCAGTAACAACCTACAGAGTGTGGTCCATGATGGGAATGGGGTAGTTGTCTTTCAAGGAGGCTTGATTGAGGTTGCAAAATCAACGCACAACCTAATCTCACCACTCTTCTTTCTCACAGAACTATATTGGCTAACCATTCAGAGTGATGTATGGGGTAAATTATCTTTGCATCTAACAGCTTTTGGATTTCTACAAAGATAGTCCCTGAAATAGTAGGGTTATGCCACCCACAACTTCTGCTTGAAAGGCTTTTGTTCTTGCTTTAATGGGATATAGTGTTGAACTTCTGCAGGCTGATATGTCTTTAGATCCTGGTAAGACCAAGCAAAAACATCCATATATTTCTTAAGAAGCTTTGTAAAAGCTTCTCTTTTCTACTCTCGAACAACACTTACCCAAATTTACTAATTTGGGATCATTGCTTGCTCCCAAATTTAATAATTGTGTATCAGAGGAAGAACCTTCCCCACTTTCTTCATTCTTTTTAAGCATCTTGATCATGCTTGTCAAACATTTCCTCAAGAGATACTAAGCCTTTAGGAATTTTATTTCCTTTAAGCTGAATAATCTCTTGACTTCCTGAGACCTTTGCATCCGTTTCTCCCACAGTAGTTTGTCTTGGAGGTGAGTTGCTTCCCTCATAGTAGATTTCTTCGAAGTTGTCCTTTTGTTGGAGAAATGCAGCAATCTGCTTGTCATCATTAAAAACCTGCCATTGTTGGACATTATCAGGAACCTTCAAGGGAAGACCATCTCAACTTTGTAATCCCCTTGTCTGAAGAATGTGGGTGGCTGATCTGGATTTAATAAAGTCAGCAGTCATACTACAAGTGAATCAGCTCTAGAATTTTGCTCTCTCGGAATATAGGATACTGAGAAAGCCACAAAAATCTAGGATAACAGAGTAGACCCGGTCTCTATAATGCCAAAGTTTGTCCTTTTTGACTTGGTAGAGACCTCATATCTACTTAACAATCAACTCGGCATCTCCCTTTGCATGTAAGAGCTTGATTCCCATTGTTCTTTCCTACTCCATACCTAACAACAGTGCTTCATATTCCACATGTGTTAGTATTTTCAAACATTAACTTGAAGGAATGTGCATGCACCTTTCCCTCAGAGAAATAAGAACAACACCTACACCGGATCCAAATGAACAACAACTACCATCAAATTCCAGAGACCAAACCTTATTATCCAGTTGATGTGGCTCTTGGATCACAAGTTGAATTTCTTCTTTATCCAGTTCTAGATAATAGACTCCATGATCGGATTCTTGAAACAAGATCTGAGATCTAGGATCCTCATATTTTGATACTTGTGTACTTGGATTTCTTCTCAGGTTCCAACTTCTAATTAACTCCCTTGATTGGTATGTGCACAAGACCAATCCATCTTGACTTCTCCGCCCAGTTCTTTACAAAAATTCCTACTCAACAACATGCCATAAGATACTAGATATCTCTTCTACAAGGATAGTCAGCTTTAATCTTTTTCTAGAATGAAGCAAGTACTGCCTGTGCATCTTTGATTTTCCCAACCAGAGGTACTTGTCTTTCCATTGAATAACATCTTCCAATGGTTTTTGTCAATGTGAGACCCAGAGCATCAACAACTTTGGTAGGCATCACATTGTCGGAAGCTCCAGAATCTAGAATGCAATTACTTAATTTATAACCATTAATAAGTAATGACACATAGAATGGCTCGATCCTTTCCGATGTAGCAGGAGAAGAAGTAGAAGGAGAAGAGCTTGCAGCACATTATTGTTTGAAGGAGGAGTAATCTTCGGACTAGACAAGATACCCCGTGAAACACTATTTGTTGGAGTATTGGGACCATTACTTTGCACATACTTAACCAACCTATTTAGCTGATCAAGAAATGCCCTCAAATACTCAACTTCTGACATCTAAACCTTGGTCTTTTTAATGTGATCAATAATGTCAAAAGCTTGACTTACTTCAGCCGGATGCACATTGGCCCTTTGTTGCGGATTGAAAGAACTTGCATGCTTATCTTTGGGAGCTAATGAAGAAGGTAGCGTACTTGCCTCTTTTTAGGATAGTAACATCTGGCCCAGGATCTTCTCTTTCTCTTCTTTGGCCACTTGTGGATGCTTCAACATTTTGGCATGTTTGGGACCTTGTGAACACCGCAAATGTGTGACCATCAGAATCTTCAAAAGATTCATAATAGCCCTCATCAGATTCATAGTCCAGGTAACCAATGTTGGAGTCGCCAGTGGGATCTACAAAGTCCTCATCATCAAATGATTCATCAATGCCAAGATCTTCTTCATTAGTTTCCAAGTTGTTCCTTGGAGCAACTTCAATTGCCAACCATTGTGGTGCAAGAAGTAAGTCTATTTCGATTTTGATTTTGACCATTAAAGGTCCGAGCAGGAGCTGTTCTTGAAGGAGTCACATTTCCTCCTTGAGATATCTGCTTCTTGATTTGCAGCATGTCGTTAGCCAACCTTTGCAACAAAGGGTCGGAAGTACTTGAAGAAGCTCCATCACCTTTGTGGGGTGATTGTCTGATTTTTCCAGCCATGATCAAGTCATCTTCAACCTCCAACAACATTTTGTGCTTCTAGTAGATTCACAGGTCTTGCCCTTCACAGCTGATATCCAACTTCGGGAAACAAAGAGCGTTTATAAAAATGTCTTTTGATTTTCATCACTAAGTGCAAAAAAGTGGGGATTTTATATAAAATCCTTTGGAACCTTGCAATAAAGTCCCGCATGTTCTCATTTGGTTCCTTCTTTAATTGCATCAGTTGAGTGATCAGAGTGTTAGCATCTTCTACAGGTTTGAATCTCTTCAAAATTGTTCTCACATGGATGCCCAATTTGTTATAGTTCCAGGGGCTAACCGATAGAACCATTCTCCAGCCAAATCATGGAGAGTCTCAATGAAAATTCTGACCGAGACATCTTCATGCTCCACTGCAAGCACACCACAAGATATGAAGAATGTTGCCAAGTGATCATCTGGATTTTGCTTGCCGTCTCCAAAGAATTTCGGAAATTATTTCTAGACCCTTTAGGCAGATCGTGCATAGGTGGGGTCAAGTTCAGTGGCCCAAAATTTGCTCCCCATGGAACATGTACTACTATATTGGTTTTGATTCTATTCTACATGATGATGATGAATGGGGCACATCTTCTACAAGAGTAGACTTGATGGATAATTCCAGCTTCCGATTATGTTGAAGATGATCCGGATCTGGATGAATGTGTACTCTTCTTCCTAGTGAGAGACTAGATCTGTGGCTTCTAACTTGAGGAGGATGATTGAAATTGAATTGCTCCTGCAATCTGTAGAAATGATCAGTCCTTCCTTGTGCCTTCATAGATCGGGTGAATGGACGTTCAACCAGGTTGAAAGTTGAATGGGAAAACACTCTGATCTACAAGAGATAAGCTTTGATCTACAAAGATAGTTGTTCCCAGTAGTGAGTCACCAAAAATTGTTGGCTAGATTTTTCTACACAACTGAAAAACCTAGGCAGTCATGAGATAAATCTCCCTCATTTACCGGTGAGGCTCCCATGTAAGATTTTTCAGTTATATATCCTAATATCTATTTGTTGGGTATTACTTTAACCATGTAGCTCATGAACCATAGCTATACGGTTCTACAATAAGTAAGTAGCTATAAAAGAAAGGAAAAATCTGCAAAGAGGAAAATAATAGGAAACGGAAGAAAGTAGAGAGGATGTGCAACCCAAGCAATAGTTTACAGAGTTGATTGCATGCACATAGATTAAAACAAATAGATCATTAAGCACAAAATTCAAAGCAAAGGAAACTTTCAGATCTAGATCTATAATAACACAAAGTTTATGAATAGATCTAGAAAGAAAGTAAGAAGCAAAATGCACCGTTGACACAAAGTTCTCTGGAAATCTCTTCTATATTCCTCTGCTTGTAGAAAATCAAGGGGTTTCAGCTCAAAGTCTGGAACACAAGAATGCTTGATTACAAATTCTCGATCCTTTAACCCATAGGTTCTTCCTCTACTTATAACACGTAGAGGGGAAATTACAAATGGGAGACTATAATTGAACTAGATCATAAACAAGAAGTAAAGAGAACATCTGGCAATCATCTTCCTTTAATTCCTCTCTTAGTGACATGCATCAGGAGTTCAAGCCAAAATTGTGCACATCTGTCACTTAACTCAAAGAGTCATTCCAAATAACTTAAAGTAATGGTTTTTAAACCAATAACTTTTAAGTTTACAATTACATCCGGGGACATAAGAAATAAGAGAAGAAAGAAAAGAAGAAGGAAGATCTGCCAGCTGTAACTCCTACACTTTCTTTTTGTTTTGATACTGAATATACTTTTCAAACATATAGTTCAGCAATTTCCCATCCGCTTTAGCCACAACTTCTTTCTCTGTCTTGAATTGCAACAATCCTTCATTCAAAACTTCGATGCTCGCTTCCACCTCCTTCAAACTAGGCCCAAACTTCTTAATGTCTGATTGCAGCATTACCAACTTACTGATTGAATTCATCATGAAAGGCCTAACAACTTCATCAATCCTCTCTTGAATCATCAAAAGAGATCCTTCCAGGGAATCAGCACTTTGTTGGGAATGGTCCTTTTGTATGAAGAAACGTTCCCAACCACTTCCTCATTGGTGAAAGCAATTACATTGCTTGACAGTGACAATGCCATACCCTCGAGCACCCGCATTCTTTTCAGCATAATTTTGAAGATCTCCAAGTGGAAAGAGACTATGAATTCAAGTTGCTTCCCCTTTTCAACCGATCCATCAGGCACAATTCATTCTACAATCAAAACCTCCTTCGACAACTTATTTATCTCGACCAAAGTGCCCAAGTTACTTTCAGCCACTGTATTCATATCTACTATGCTTTTCATTAGTTGCTTCAACTGAACTAATGCATCCTTCATAACCTTTAGATGAGTTGGCACCTCCCTGAGCTGTACAAAAGCTTGGCGAATGATTAGGCTCTTCCATTCATCGATAGCTTTAACTTGGTTACCTACATTTTCCACTTCCTGCATCAGATGATCACTCACCTGCTCATGTGCTGAAATTGGCTGAGAGGAAGGTTTGGCAACCTTAGCAATGATCTCGCACAACTGGGAAACCTGCTTTTGAAGTTCAACTTTTTCTTCCTTCTCTTTGTCAAGCTTAAGGAATAAAGCATTTATTAGTGTCTGTGTGTCTTGCTTTAATCCTTCGGTAGTAGTTTGACCTATTGCACCTTGGTTACTGATATATCTGCTGCCGTAAGCTTTCCTTTCTTCTACTTCCCTCTCGCTGAACTCGATACCTCAAAGAAACTTTTTCCCCGATTCTTCAATAATCAACCTAGAAGTCACCTTAGCAACTTTAGGTCTTCTATCTTTTCCACCCAAACTCAGGAGCAGCTGCAAGTCATGTTCCTCCAAGTTGATCTCCTCTCTAGCTTCTGGGATTGACTGCAAAGCCAACCACTTTGAGAAATTACTTTTCGAGAATGAGAAGTCATTGAATGCACCACCATCTCATGCTCTGGTTCCTCTCCATCTAAATTTTCTACAATGTCGTGACTTCCATCTTCTGAATTGTCCAAAGACAATGCCCTTTCAAACTCTACCATCTGCAACTTTAGCTTTTCTTCATGAAGAGGTGAAGATCGAGTGGCTGAGGAGAAAACAAAAAAATGTTGTTGGATTCAACGGAGGAATGAAAAGATCTCCCTGAGGTTCAAAGGCAGGTGAAGTGTTGTGAGTTGACGCTGGAGAAGTTGGAACTAGCACCATAGCCGTAGAAGTGACCTTTTCCTATGTCTGAGACTTCTTGTGCACTTTAAGCTTTTCAGGCCTTCTACTACTTTCACCTTCATGATTTCTTTTGATGGAGTCTCTTGCGCTAAGGTTTCCTATGATCTGATTCATCAAAGCTTCATCAAGGCAATACCCCTTTGTCAGCAACCAGTTCGAGGTGTTGACTAGAACCACGACAGATCTTTCCTCGATCGTGTGGCAACCACCAATGTTTTCCTGAAGAGCAGCTCTATCCCCTCCCATCTGATGATAAGTGTCAAGTAACACATGCCCATCATCTGTGAGATCTGCAGGTATCCGAGCTAATCCATAATCAAACACTTGTTGCATTGATAACTTGTTGAAGTCTTTCTTTCTGACTTCGTACTCATTTTTGCACTTCATCCAGAAGTCTTCTAATGAAGGCACATGCGAGTATTCCTAGGAGATTGTCTTCTTTTCTACCCCATATGGATCGAAGTTCAGCCGTGCTTGGGAAGAACTCATGCTCATACTCAAAAACATTTCAGCTTCGATTCCTCTAGCCTTGTGGATGCTCTGGCAACTGTAATAGCCTACTGTGATCGAAAAGGAACCTGTAGACTTGTGCCACTTTGATTGTAGGTCATGCATCTCCACGAGCTTCCTACACAACTCCATGATGACCCACTTGTCACTTGGATATCTTGGCAACTTGACTGGTTCTCCCGAAAATCTGTTACCCTGAGGTATGTGAAGTCTGCAAACTGGATGAAAATACAACCATGTTGGGATACAACTTCCCAAGCTTCTTTTCTCACCTTGTTGGTCTTCGATCACTATTCAATTTGCAAATGAATCCATAGAAGAATCCATCATTGACCACCTTGTAATCTTTATGGCATTCAGAACTATCAACTGATGGGTAGCACTCAAAAATGGGATCCTTCGAGAGTATGCCCCATCTATCCAACTTGGAAAATATACCCTGCGAAGCTGCTACGTATACCAGGTATGAAGTCATCTTGAAGTTATATGTCCACCTCACACTTTGAGCTTCACCATGTTATCACTGATGATCTCCACCCAATTGATTATTGAATCAGCTTTGTTGATCTCAATGGTTCTAATGAAGGCATACATCCATGAGCGAAAGTTGTGAGTGTTGGCTTCTCCATTTATCCTGCATAGCAATTTAGTAATATCATCCACTTCCTGCACCAAATTGGATCGTGGAAGAGTCCTCAGAACTTTGATGGAGACCTGGGATTCTTCATATATCTGCTATTCATTATGCCCACACAGTCTGCTTTGTGCTTCTCCCATCTGTTGCCAGCATCCAACATGCTAATTGTAGTCACCACCGGTCGCGTTGGAATCTTCAGACAATAATTGATAAATTGTGCATCCAACTTGATTATCGTCTTTCCCGCAACATCCCGAATTGTTCTGGATAGGAGATGGTATGACCTTGCACACTCCATGAAAAATTCAGGCAACTGAGTTGTGACTGGGAATGTTGAAGCTCGAATAATTCCACTACTTTTTATTGCCCGCATAAGAGACGTCTTTCCAGCCCTGGATCTGTCAATCAATTCGAGAGAGGGGTTCGGGGCCTAAATCCATGTCATTGATATCAACAAATCTGAAGTAATGCATGATTCCACTGATCCTTCTCTTTCATCCCACTTCATCATGGCCAAAGCAATCTTTATCTGAGAAACCTTTGTCTGAACTCTTTTTCTTTTAATCTTGCCGAATTCTTTGCAATTGGTGCAGATCTAGTAATTTCTTCAGATTCGAAGATATATTCAATGTACCTGACATTGATTTGAACTTCCTTTCACTTATATAAGCACCTGTAATGAATACCTGCAATTAATTCAGACAAAGATGGAATCCAGAGCATGAACACTTGATTTTTATCACAAAAATCTGCATATAAAGCCCGCTGCCCTAAAATTTGAGGCTTTGCTTGCATGCAAAGCAAAGCATAAATATTTTTAACTTCACCTGGGCACTTATACCAACATGCAGATAATTAACAAGGCTTAAATCAAGCTCCTCCAACCCTAGGTGCCAAACTTTGAAGCTTTCCGACAATGAAAACACTTTTTGATGCAAAAATCCTCCTTCCTTGGGCACCAAAACTGTCCGGCTGCAATCCTTTGCAAAAAGAATTAATTACATCTTCACTATGGCAGCCCATGCTTATATAACCCTCAACATTCTATTTCTAATAATTTCCATTCTATTTCTGGCAATTAATTAATAAACAATGATGTTTATTCACCCAAATTGGGCACCTATTTTTGCATGTTGTTGGCTGCCATTAAATAAATTTAATTTATTTATTTTTAGCATGCTACCTTCAGTTCTCTTTGACTAGCCTTCATGCATTGAATTTCTATTCATCCATGGCGCCAAAATTAGGCAGAAAAGCTATTAATAAATACCATTAATATCATTGTTTAATCACCAAATGGGTCGCACTTTTTATGGTGAATTCTAAATTTAAGAAGTCAACTTCTGATGGGAATTTTCACCCTGCACTGCAGCTCTAAAAATCCCTTCTTCCACTTAAGTGATTTGACTTTCATCATGGGAATTTTTACCCTGCAAGGCAGGTAATAAATTCCCACCTGCCTCTTCCACTTCTAATTTTCCCACTGCAGCTTAAGTGACTTTCCAAAAAGTGCGACTTGCATTAAAATTAGCCTCTTTTGAAAAAGTGTGACTTGTTTGGGTGAATAAAACCTTTTGATGGGAAAAGTTAGCTTTTAGGCTAGGTGCAAAAATTCCCATCGGTGCTTTAAGTGATTTTTCTTTATTTTATAATGGGAATTTTCACCCTACAAGGCAGGTAAGAAATTCCCGCCTGCCTGTCGCCTCTAATTTTCCCATCGCAGCTTAAGTGACTTTGACTTCATGGGAATTTTCACCCTACAAGGCAAGTAATAAATTCCCACCTACCTACTGCTACCAAAAATCCCATTGCAGCTTAAACCTATTCATTCCCAAAAAGTGTGACTTGCCTGGGAGAGGCTTTTTGTGCATGACTTCATCATTTTTGGTTAGCAGCTTTGCATTTTGAGGTTGATTCCTTCTGGTGTTGTGTCGGTAGATGATCTCCAGATGCTTCAGGAAATTAAACAGACTATACTGGCGAAAGAATTGACCTAGGGGAATTTCACAGAGAAACCGAGGAGAAAACCAAAGAAAAAATGCAAAAGAAATAAATAAAAGTGAAAAACGTTGCCAGAAGTTGCAGATAATGCCCTGAATTCATTCCTGGTGAAAACCCTAATGAGACGAGTGAATACTGGCATGCAAAATTGCAACAGGATTCAACCGAGCACAATTTACTTCAAACGGGGCATTATTTATTTAATAAATAATTAAATAAAAATTTCCCTGCAGACAAAACTTGGCGGAGGGATAAAACGAGTTTGGGCATCTGGGTATTTGTCGAAATTGGCTCATATGATACACTAAATCGGGACCTAACATAATATGTCCATGCTTCATTAATGATTTAAATTTTCCTAATGGTTTCAGAACCCCATGTCATGTCGTGAGCTCATATTCTAGGCATTGGAAATATTTAATATCTTACTACATGGTTAAATAAGTAAGGATTTTTGGGATTATTGAAAGTGGAAACCTTTTTGAAACTAGGTCAAGGTGGCCTTTCTACACATGATTTTTTTATTAAAGGTATTAGACACCCGAACTAGATTTGGGATCCTAGAGAAATTTAAGTGAGAGAACATTCAATCCCCTTCATGACCCATAATCTGATTTGGTTCATGTTTATTGGAAACTCAACTGAAACTCAGCTCACCGACACACCACCCTAAGAAAAAATGGATGTACAAGAAAACTATTGAGTAATTCATTTACAAACTTCTTAAGTAGGTTCATTAGACTCATTTACCCATTTCTATGTGAAATCATATATCATATGGCAAAAATTCACTAATTACATACCTCGGGGCAAAGGAAGGACTCCATAGATTAAAAAAACAAGCGGTACAAATGAAGTTTCAAAGTGCACCTTGGCGCACAAGTGAAATTTTCTTGCACCATTTCACCTTGGGTGCACTTTTGAGGTGTAATTTCACCCAAAAATTTTCCTCTTTCTGATTGGAGGATATTTTTTTAAAGAAAAAGTCAAGAAGTAATGTAAATACACAAAAGTGAAGGAAAACATGAGTTGTTATGACATGTAGGCTCCCCTAATTCACCTTAGGCACACTTTAAACCTACATTTACACCTTGGACATACATTTGAGGTGAAATTGCAACCCAAAACTACACTTAGAACTAGTGGACGTGACATTTCCACTTGCACTTACACCATGCACTTCAACTTTGCAAAATCACTTCCCATCTCCACCACACAACATGCTCATTGTTAAATAAATCATATTTACTATAGGTAATTTTACATTTACTATAGTTAGTAAGTCATTAATTGTTGATTGCATAGTTATATGGTTATATTATTATAGCCTTATTATTTGTATCTTTGCATATTCACGTGAGTTTGTTGTAGTAGCATATAGGTTTATTGTTGCATAGTTGTAACTACATATTTGTTTCTATTATGGTTGTCCAAGGCATGTGTACATTACAACCCTCATTCTCTATAATGAGATTGTAATCTTATTTATTTCATATCAATAAAATAATCACAAGCTACCTCCCTATTTTTGGTCCTCCACATTTGGTGGCACTTTTGTCAAAACCGCCAAATATAGTGGTGAAAAATCCACTAAAGGAGTTAGTCACAACTAAACCACCACCATTTTTAGTAGAGAAAACCTTAATCTAGGCTTAAATGACTTTTTTCCGAATTTGTCATAAAAGTGATTTTTGGGACACTTTTCCAAATGAGGGGTGCCTCAAAGTGTTATTTTTAATTGTTTTTCAGGTTTGTGAGTCATTCTCGAGCTCAAGGCCACTAGGGCCTTGTAAAAAAATTTTCCTGTCATTCAAATTTTCCACTTAATCGGTTGTAATATTGTATTTTTAGTGTGTTTTTACATTGTTTTGTACTAACAAGCCATATAGATAGGAATTGTCTAGCCACCCAATATGGAAAAAAATACTCTGAAATTATTCTTGTGTGATTTGTAGCTGCTCCATGGTGACAATTATGCCACATGGAAGATAAACATTCAAACTCAACTCGAGTTTAAAGAGATTTTTCCTATTGTGAATGGTTCTACAACCAGATCACCAAATGATGCAGCCCAACAAAGATAGTTTGACAAGGCCAATCAGAAGGCCAAAGTCATAATCTTGTTCATAGTGTCGATAACATGCAACCCCACATTTGAGATGCCAAAATAACCAAAGAAGCATGGGATAATTTAAGCACCATGTACGAGGCCCAAAACAAGAGAAAATATTCTATTTGTATAGTAATTTGCATACACTCAAATTCAAGTTGAATGAGAAAGTGAAAGCTTTCTTGCGGAGAGTTGTAGAATTAAGGGCTTCACTTATAGCCTTGGGAGAGGAGGTTACTCATAAAGTTATCATTACCATTTTTCCAGAGAGCACTTACTTCCTCTTACCATAGTTTTTGATGAAACTAAACTTTTTCGATCAAACAGTTACTTTTGACAAGCTAGTGAATCTACTACAACAAGAAGAAGCAATGTACAACAAATATGATGAAGAGGAGTAGGCACTATCTTCTCATCATAAAGGAAAAGGGAAAAAAATTTCTCAAAAGGAAAAAAAAACAACATCAACAAGGGGACAAGAAAAATAAGAAATGTCATATCTACAAATGAGGACATGATTTGAAAGATTGTTGGTTCAATACATACAAGAAAGGCTCATCGAGAAATTCTAGACCTCAAAATCAGCAATCTCAACAAGGAAAATCACACTATAAACAAGGGAAGAAGAAGGGAATTGGCGAAAGAAACCCCATCAACAAGGTAATGTAGCTGAAAATTGATCAAATTTAAAATTTAAGGACTTTTGTACACTACTCATTCCAAAGTGAACCATCAATGTCATCTAGTGATGTTTTTTCATTGATTCAGAGAAAATCAACATATGACTATGCATACAGATTGGTTTACTACCATGAGGAACACACCTTCAAATAATCATGTTTCGTTAGGTGATGATTATTTATACATAGTACAAGTTATTGGGAACATTTATCTAGCTCTTGGTTCATGGAAATGTAGAATATCTAATGCATTATATGTCCCTGTCTTAACAAATAATCTACTATATGTTAGTCAACTTCTAGATCATAATCTATAGATTTATTTTAACAAATAATCTGATAAGAAAGTGTGTTTGATTTGAGACAAATACAGAGGCTTTAAAATTGTTGCAAAATCCTCAAATGTGTGACGTATGTTCCATCTTGACTTTCTCCACAAGGATGATCAAGCACTAGTGGCTAATAATTCTTCCTCTGCATAGTTGTGGCATCGGAGACTTGGTCACACCAGTTTCAAATATCTTGAAACATTTCACTGATAGGATATGGTGAGAGGCTTTCCATACTTCAAAAAGGATACATATAAGTGTCCTAACTACGTATCAAAAAAACAACACATAGCTTCATTCCATAAAAGTACTTATCAAGTTCTAGGTAATCTTTATTTGGTTCATATCACTCTTTTCATTTCAATGCAACCTAGTCATTATAGATTTAAGCTTTTCATGTTATGTGTTGATGATTAGTCTAGAAAAATGTGGATTTTTTTCTTTGTAATAACATTGAAGCTTTTGAGAAATTTAAAAAGTTTAAAGTGGTCATTGAGAAAGAAACTAGTCATCATATCAAATCTCTCTGCTCATATCGAGGGTGGAATTCACCAAGAATGATCTCAAATCCTACCTACAAGCTAATTTGATTCATCGATAGATCCCTCCTCCACACACAACACATCATAATGGTATTTTTGAGATAAGGAACCCTACTATCATGGAGGATTTTCCTTTTATGCTTGATGATTTAGGACTAGCAAGGAAATTCTGGGAAGAAATAATAAAGACAACAATATATTTGTTGAAAAAAATGCCAAAAGTTGATCTTGATGGAGTAACACCACATAAAGCATGGTCAAATCGGAAGCCATAAGTTGCACACCTCATAGTATTTGGGTGAAAATATATCATGCACATACCTAAGTAGAACATAAATAAAGTTGATATGAAATCACATAAAATCATTTTCATTGGTTACATTGGGTATAGATTGATGGATCCAAAGACTAGAAAATTCTACACCAATATATATATTGAGTTCTTTGAGAATAATTAAGATGATACTCCTTCTCCGTAATCACATGATGTAGATAGTTCACCTGTTGTAAAAATATAAGCAAATGTTCCCACTGATGATGATAGTGATGATGGGGATGATGGTGATGATCAAACAAGACCACGGACCATGGGAACAATACAACATAATCTTAAGCGGTATACAAACATGATTCAAGATGTAAAATTGGATTCTCGACTAGATACATCCACCACTGGACCAAGGAATCACATTAAAACATGATACAAGGTAAATTTTTCTTTAATGAGTAGATTTTTTGAATCTATTGAGCCATCTACTATCCAATAATCCCTACAAATCAAAATCTTGGAATGATGCCATGGATGCTAAGTATCATTTAGTGATTAAAATAAACACCTAGAAGCTTGTTAGTCTTCAACTAGGGAAGAAACCCATTGGTTGCAAATAAATATTCAAAACAAAGTACAAATCAAATGGTACCATATACAAGTACAAAGAGAGATTGGTAGCAAAGGGGTGTGCATAAAAGGAAGGCACAAACTATGAGGTGACATTTTCTCCCACAACTAAGATCAAAATGATCAGGATGATATTTTCTCTAGTTGCTCAATTTGGTTGGAAATTCCATCAGATGGATGTGAAAAGTGCCTTTCTGAATGGATATCTATAGGAGGAAGTCTACATGACTCAACTCGAAGGATTTTTCATACCAGATTGAAGAAACAAAGGTATGTAGACTCAAGAAATATGTGTATGGCCTTAAAAAGACACCTTGGGCATTGTACATCAAGATTTATAGGCATCTCATTCAACATGGATTTTTGATAAATCCATATGATCCCAATCTCTACCTTAAGAGGCAAGGAGGAGAGATTGTGATATTTGTTGTATATGTCAATAATCTAGTCATCACCGATAACTCAAAGAAGATGATCAATGATATGAAGAAAATTGTTAATTGATCATTCGACATGACAAATCTTGGGCTCATGCACTACTGCCTTGGATTAGAAGTATGGCAGAAGGAGAGTCACATATTTGTTTCTCAATTAAAATATACCAAGAAAATGCTATAGAAGTTTAGGATGATGAATTTCAAACCGATTGTTACACCCATGGAGATAAGAATGTAGTTATCTTGTTCGATTCATCTCTTATGGTAAAGGAAACTCTTTATCGACAGAGTTGATATGGAGTGTCATTTACCTCACATATACTAGACTAGATATCAGTTTGTAATTATCTATATTTCTGGTTCATGCAGAACCCGTGAGTTTTCCATTGGAAAATAGAAAGGTAGATCTTGAGGTATCTCAAGGGTACTATGGAACTTTGTCTAGAATACAAGAAGAATGATAAATTCTTCTTGACTAGATATTGAGATTCAGATCATGTAGGCAATATTGATGAAAGGAAATCCACTTCCGGAATTTTATTCTTTTTAAGATTTGGAATGATATCATGGGGAAGTAAGAAAAAAATATTTGTTTCTCTCTCTTCTGACGAGAGGTTGAATATCGTGTTGCATGTGGAGTTTTCTACGAAGTGATATGGCTATGTAATATACTTGAGGGAATTGGAGTATCACAAGATAAATCCACCACCTCATATGTTGATGATGAGGGTGTTCTCAAACTTTTTTGCAATCCAATTTTTCATGAGAGAACCAAGAATATTGAGGTACAAGTTCACTTCATACATGAGCACACATTGAAAAAAAATGTACAACATTAGCTTTTCCCAACATCTGAACAAGGAGCAGATATCTTCATGAAATAACTTTCATGTGACAAGTTTTAGTTGTTCAGAGAGTTCCTTTCCTCATCCCTTGAGGAAATGTAAAATTAAGGGGAGAATTTTAGGTAAAACATATTTACTATAGTTAATTTTACATTTATTCTAATTAGTAAGTGGTTAATTTTTTGTTGCATAATTATATGGTTATATTGTTATAACCATATTATTTGTAACTTTCCATATTCATGTTAGTTTTTTAGCAACACATAGGTTTATTATTACATAGTTGAAACTACATATTTTTTTGTATTATTTTTTCCAATGAATATATATTACAGCCCTCATTCTCTCGTGATGAGCTTGTAATCTACTTTATTTCATATCAATAAAATAATCTTAGGTTGCCTCCATGTTTCTGGTCCTCAACACTCATGACTTTTTTCCCTATAACTATCCAAAAGTGTATTAAAAAATAATAAGGAAATACATTTAAGCACATTTGAATTTGTTTATTCATCCTTCCATGCTTTTAAAACTCCTCATGTTCCCTAGGAAGAAAAATAGGTGTTTTTCTCATAACTCATGATCTTGTACACATAATCACTCCAAATTTTAACCGTAAATTCCTATTAAAAATTCCTTCATGGTGATACAATAATTGTGTCATGATATTACTCTATCAGAAATTTTTTCATGACTATTTTTTCCAGCCATCATATCCCTAATTTGCCCATAAACATTGAATTGGCAAAGGAGATTGTGAAAAAAATACCACAAGGGAATCTCACCGAACTTGGAACATCCATTCTTATCCTCGATACCGTTATTTTGAGCCATTTATCATGATATAATAATAATAATTTCTTTATTTATGAACAAAAAATCATTCCTTGTTAAAAATACTTGCAAACCCCATATACAAGTAAAATTTGTTTTGTCATTTTCTCTCAAACCTCATGAGAGAATCAATTTAAAATTGGAGCACATTTCTCCATCACCGATATAGTTCTAAAAAATCAAAAACCACTCAAATTTGATAATAATTTCTCCCATAATGATGAATTGAAATTTTATCCTTTCTTTCATTAATGTCAATTTACAAGCCTTCCACACAACTATAACGTGTTTTTGAAATTCCCTTAATTCTAATTAGATGATCTCACCAAATTTAGAACATATATTTATCTTGGAAATATATTTCTAGTGAATCAATCTACATCCAATTTGGATTTTATTTTCTCTCATTTTTCCTAAAATATGAAATCAACTTCCCTGTAACATTAAAATCCACACAAATTTACTTATTTTTGGAAACAATAGTGAAATCCATTTTTCTTACACCATAGCATTCTTGCCACTTTTTAAGGATAGAGAAATAATAAAAAACCCAATATGAATTTCCATTATTCAAGTATAATATGAGCATGTTTCTGTTCTAGTGTCTGAGTACCCAGACATTGGGGACAACCATGTGGACAACATGAACTTCGATGACCTGAGGTAGAGAGTAAAAGAAGGAACACGTAAAATCTTGGATGATAAGGTCTTTCATAGTGGGCTAAACGGAGTAGCCATATTTACTCTAACCATTCAATACTATGATTTTTTTCTTATTTATGCCAAGAACTATGAAGCCAAGAGCTAAACCATCATTGTTGATGATGGCTCAATCATTTTTCGTACTTTCTTCAACAAAAAATTTAGGATGCATCTGTATTCCAAGGCCCAAGAATGATGTGATTCTAAGCAAAGAAGATGTCTTGGCCAAGTGGGAAAGGAAAGATTCATTATTTCAAGGGATGGCCATTATAAATTGGATGAATATGCCACACAAAATCTCATGGTTTCCAAAGACTCTTTTCCAATTTGAGTTCATTAAAGAGATATTTGACTACATCATGCTCCTCAGTAGGCTTATGGGAGAACCATCAACCATAAAATCCCATCCATTGATGTCACAATTCATGTTGATAACTACTAAGGCATCCCAGATAATCAATTGGAGTCAATTTTTTTGTGATGGTTTGCATTCTCACCGATCAACCTTGAAGGCAAAAATAAATTCACCATGACATCAATCTTGGTGTATGTCATCATAACATTGTAAAAGTGTCCTAGAATGAATTCGAAAAGGAAATTTTCAAAAAATGTGTCAAGATATTGAACCTACCCTCAATTCATATTGAGGGAGTATAAACAACACTATGTAAGATTGAATGATGTCTTCATGATATAATTTATCAGGAAGATGGAAGATGATACCAATTGCAGTTATTAATAGAAGATTCCATGTTGATAATTAAGTATGAGAGCTATTTCATGCGGTTGAAGACCTTATCCTACATCTACTTTAGGGTATTTGATGAAGCATCACTGAAACTCCCATGGTACCCCATCAATAATTTGGTACTCATCAAGCTATACACACACTTTTCAATAGTACACATCAAGTGTTGTGAAAGGAAAGTTGTGAAAGGAAAAGGAATGGGGTAACATTCCCAATTATTTTGGGAATCTATTCTTATAAAAGATCAAGATTGATTTAATTTAATTTGAATTAAATCTATAGATATTACAAAGTCACTAATGAAATAAATGATTTATAATTACAAAATTACATAAATGAAACAATAAGTTAAGATTAAGAATATGAAACCCTAAGCAATGAAGAAGGAAATAGGACTTAGTTAATTTATGCTTAATTCGGGAGTGATCTAGATTGGGAAAAGTGATGAATAGGATGGGAAGAGTGTCATCACCGCTCACAATAAATTTTGAGATGCAATAATGAGGTCCAACATGGGCACCCATGGTAGGATAGGGGCACATGGGTCTTGAGACTACTTCTAGGCATTGGTAACTACACATGAGTTTAGGATCTTATTTTTGATGTGTCGTAGGGTCTTCATTGTAGTTCTTGTTTGATCACTCGATAGTCACACAATCAATACCAAATATACATGTAACTTGTGAAATATATATCACCTACACAAGCCCATAAACTACATCAAATATAAAAAGAATAGGGATTCGATGACCCTAGTGGTGACCCTTAGAGTGATCTTATGACCGAGTGCTACACTATATGTCATAATCCATGTAGTCATAGTGAGTGTGCATATAGATTATGGCCTAAGATGCCCTTGTGCAAGATGCACTAGATAGCAATTTAGATTTTATAGAAGATGTAAATGTGTAGATGGAATAGAATGAACTTCCCTTTCCTATGTTGTGTATATAGAGTATGAAGTCCTTTTTCCCTTGAATGGATGCTAGATGGATGATTTTAAGTGCTTTAGGTGCCTTTTGGATGCAATATTAGGTGATATTAGTAATGCTTAGTGCTTGGTCCCCTATTTTGACAAATAACTATGTATTTATATGATTCCCTTGTTTGAATTTCGTAATTGCCAACTAGAAGGTTGACCCATAAGTGCCAAGGATACCCAAAAGATAAAAAAGACCTAAAAGGAGTGAGTAAGATGGAAAAGGGTCAAGGGATTATAGAGGGGATAGGGGCACATGGGTGCTCCTGTCCTAGCTTGGCACTTGGTGTTGGAACCATAAAAGATAAATAAGTTAAATACCGACTGAGATGTGGGGTGTGTAAGGAAAAATAAAAACAATAAACACAAAAAGAGGATAAGGGCAGTCTTTGATTACTTGTTTTCTTGCTTAGGAATCATATGAATGCTATATGTATTTAAGACCTAGAAATTTACTCAAGTGTATGATTTAGTGTCTACATTTGCCCCCATCTTATGTTGTTGAGTGAATAATCAATAACATAAAGTAGATAAGAGATGTGTACTTGATAACTATGTAGAGCATGTGGCAAAGTACGTGTCGTGTGGAAAAGTGAAGTGTGTAATGAGTGAAAAGATGAATTGTGGAGGCTAGGAAGAAAAATTGACCCCGGTGGTGAAATGTATGCATTGTACGGTGTTGTACCTATTGTTTTGTTCATTATTGATTCTCCTTATTACGTATTAAGGATGTAGTCAAATTCATGTATATGAAAAATTACATATGTAAAAGTATGTAAAAATGTATAAAAGGAAAGTGTGCACCTGAGAAAGAAAGAAACAAAAAAAGAGGCCAAGGATAGTCATCAATGACTAGTTTTCCCGCTTAGGAATCCTATGAATGTTAGTATGTATTTAGGACCTAGAAACGTACTTAAGTGCATGATTTAGTGTCCACATAGACATAGGTAATATTAAGGCCTATATTATATCATTAAATCTATAATCCTATTAAGTGAAGATGTCTTTTAACAAGAAATAATACATTGAAGATGAGTATAAGTATCTCAACCTATATCATCAACCCGAGCTAGAGAATTGTTGGAAAGATTGTGTAAACAAGATGAAAGTTAGGAAAAGATATGTCTTGAAGATAAAAATGTAGAAAATGAGATATTTATAGATAAAATGGGATAATGCTAACATTAAATATAGTGGGAGTGATATATTTGAGCCCGAGTAGTTGGAATCCATTCGGTTTGAACCTATCCCCTTGTGAATTGGTCGAGGTAAAACACATTGACATCTTGAACCAAACTACAATGATTCTCGCATAGGTTAAGGTATTAGTTCATAATCTAAGTTACACCTATTCTCATCATATAGTAATTTAGAGAAGGCATGGAAAAAAGTGTACATAAGATAAATGAGAGACCTAAGACATGAGGGCACTTACCAAGTCGAAAGCTATGTCATAAGCATAAACAGAGCCCTTACTTGCACCCTCTTTCCAAAAATTATCAATGAGATGATTTGATTCTAGTACCCTTGAGCTTAGAGAGTTAATTAATTATCTTGTAAGGAGTAAGTCCAAGTATCCGAGCTTTCCAAACATTCATCTCACGGACTGTCATTCCTCTAATACAATCTCACAAAGAAATTTATTACGGATCCTCTCTCGGTGAAAAGTTTAACAAGAGTGGCAATGCCTCCTGCATGTATCCCATATGTGCTTCATCTCCTTCTTTATATCATTTTTTCTCGTGGGTATAAGATATCATCAATGACCACCAATATAGTGTGCCCAAGGAAAAAAATCCAATGGTCGAGATCTCTCTGAAATTTGGAAGCATACTTCTTATTCGCGAAAAGCCAAGATGACTTATTATCTCATGATGGATGCCTTAGGGTCTCAATTCATTGATATATCTTGACCCAAAGTGGATAAAGATGAAGCATAAATGGGAATAAATGATTGTGAAATGATACACTATTCTCTTAGAGATCTTAGACCTAAAGGATGCATCCATATCTTCGAGCATATGAGTGAGGTAACTAAGGAGCAATTATAAAATCAAATGCACGCCTTAACCACATATTTCCAAAACTTATTGGACTCAAACAATCCTCCTCTCACTCATTCTAAGTTATTTTTCCACTAACAAAAATTGACTCACATGCGGTCAAGAATCCAAAACAATGGGGAAAATGAGAAAAATGGCATATTCATGGATTGAATTTATCTTTCTCTAAGGCTATGAATTGGTCCCCAAAATGATCAGGATATTCAAGATTTCTTCCTTTTCAACTAAAAAGATAAACTATGTTCTTTCCAAAATAAAAAGAGGCAGATCACTTGAATGATTTGTTATCCAAATTTATACCCCTTACAAATATGGACAACTTATCAAGTTTCCTGACTTGGAAAATATCATTAAGATTTAGATTAGGAACTAGAAAAAGTAACATAAAACTCACATTTTAGGACAAGCTCAATGACCCAGAGCATTCCTCTCCCTCCTTCTGAGCCCCAAAATTTACTAGTTATCCAAATATCAAGTGAGATGAGGTAAAACACAAGAAGATTGGTCAAATTAGCCTTTGGAGGAAAAAGAGAAACTATTCCTTTGTTCCTCTTATTCTTTACAATACCACACTAGACATATGAGGGATTAGAGGGATTTTAGTTATCCTATTTGGTTCTTATGATCGGGATGTATTAGTTTTTGGGGCCTTCGGTTCCCGATGAGGTGACATTACCAACAAGCAAGATAGGGTAGCAGGGACAATCATCGGTGAGAATGAGTAAGTTGGTCCCATTTGTCACACTAGGAACCATTATTAACTTCAATTTATACCCAAAAACCCACTTTATCTAGACCCCACTCCAAAAAAACATTTAAATCGGTTTATCATGAACCACGGGAACCCTATCTAGTTCCTCCCACATGTAAGAAATCTACATGGTCGTAACTTTTTCCCTGTAACTCCAAATCTTACAAAATTGGTATTATTAGAAAGGTCTTATCATGAAATTCACTTTAGAGTCAAAAATTTAGAAACTAATTGGATTATTTTGGGATAAAATGGAAAAATATATGCACCTAATTGAAATTACATTTCTAGGTAGCTCAACCACCAAAATTGATGAAGTATAGGGTATTACATTATCCAAGTAAGATATAATGAGGAATGGGTTTGATAGGGTTCCCATGCTTGTTCTCAATGGTTTAATTCATTTTTTTGGTGGTTGGAGCTTGAAATCAAAGTTTAATGCATTTTTCTATATATTTGTAATTGGCGCCCATTTGTAATGGTTATACTTTCTTAGAATACACGGGATCATATCAAAGTGTTAGTACGAGTATTTTTATTTGCATGCCTTAGATATGGAATTTTAAAATGAGCTTTTACCTTATTCCTTCAATGTAATGGTTTGTACATACTTATAAGGTAATAAAGTTTATATTTTCTAGTTTTTTTCTGCCATATCTTGTGTTTTATTGCAATTTCTTGCATCGTTATTTATTATAGGTATTTTGTGTATGTTTTTATCCACCTTGTAGGATTTATTTTTGTTTTGTTTTGCATGGAAATGAAAGCTAATATATTTTTTTGATCTGTGGCACTCCTATCTACCCTCTTCATCATCGATTCCTCCCATTTTTGTCTTCCCCTTTTCTTGGTGTTATCACCTCTGTTAGCTTAGGATTTCCCTTTTATGTATTTCTCTCCTGGTCCATGTGAATGCTTATATTAATATTATATATTTGTATTTCTATCAAGTATGAGTAGTTTAACATTAGGATAGGTAGAGGAACCAACCTTCTCTAACGGTTTGTCTCAAGCAACAAGGTACTACATTTAGAGACAATCCCATGCTACCCAAAAACACTTGATTTCTCATTCATGACAAATTAGAGGGTTTTTTGTGATAATATTTATGGAATGCTAGTTGGGACAATTTAGAAGTTAACCTCTCTATTTTCCAAGTTTGATGTGTTCTTGGTAAATTTTCAGCCTTTGGAGGCTCTGTAGAACACATCTAGTGACTCCAAACTACATATCTATTGGTTTCAATAGTTTTTACCCTATCTTTATGAGAATAATAGAAACAAGACAAAGGATAGCATCCAAAAGTACCTTTGACTACTTGTAGTTTTCACCAAGAAAAATAAGAAGAATATCAGTTCGATATCATCATCACCACTAAACGAGTCCTCTCTACTCCTCTGGTATGCCCTTTGTGTTGTCCTCTAGGGTTTGAAGACCCATTATATTCATGGGTCATCAAATTAATCAAGACTTTATTACGTTCAATAGAATAAATACTTTAATTTTATCCCAATATGATGGCATTTGGTTGTATCTTTGAAGAGTGTTCATTTCTTCATTAGAGAGAACACAACTTCCATTGAGCATATTAAATATGTTGTAAACATATGTTCAATATACATGTCACTCAATACAATGTTATAGTCAGGTTATTGGCTGCTTATTTTAAAATAAAATCCCTACAATGGTAAAGGGGTTTGGTAATTAATTCTATTACAAATTGGGTAGAATTAGGATAAGGTATTTATAACCATTTTGAAGACAAATCAGATAATCTATTGATAGAATAACAACTAACAAATATAAAGAGATCCTCTAACGAGCTTATGATTGATTTCGATATCGATTCGAGAAGACTTGGGATAGATTCCCATAAGTGGTAAGGCCTCGCATTCCATAAATCTTTCCTCTATTATTTAAGAGCTTTAAATAGTGATATATTTGTCATGATTTAGTCTATAGGAGGTAAAACCTTACCATATGCCTTTGTTATTTTCATTAGAGACAAAAATGTCTCATACAAGATGGGAAACTTTCTCCTAGACATCTGATGCCCATATTCCTAGAGGTAGACACATCCACCCCTCATCAAGCTCTTGAATTAGCTCTCATCCCATCTCCAAGAATCCAAAATTCAAGTAAATAATCTACTTCCTTAATCCCTTCCACCGAGTTGCAATAGGTAATGAAACAATTCCAAAATTTTTGGAATGAGTTGATATCCTTAAAGAGGAAGCAAGCTTAAAGTTTCAGACCTTACCAACTTCCATACCAACCCAAAAAATCTCCTTAAAGAAAATTCCCCAGTTCAAAATCATATTTCCCCTATAAAACCATTTCAACCATATAATCCAAATGTGGTTAGATCATCCAAAGCCTTGGTTCCCATTCAAAATAACCTTGCATAATATTATGAGTTTTATTTCCTTTTCATCTTCCACATAACAAAGAAACCTTTCCCAATGGCATTTTAAACCAATATTTGATGGTAAAAAATGAATCTACTTCGTATGATATACCCCAAAGGAAAATAATTAGTAGGTAGTTACTTAATAGAGGCCACCAAGTGATGCTTCACTCATAAATTGGTAAGTGGATGACCTTTATGGAATAAATTAGACTCCTATGTAAGGTGTGGCTACTAACAATAGGTCTAATAGAATATCTATTAAAAAGAGGGAAGTTGGTAAATGTAGGTCCTTCCCAACCTTCTTTGACACTCCAAGGAGGTGGAAATTCAAATGTAGCTCCAAATGTGCAAGGCCAACCTAAGGGTCCTTCCACATCATCTCAAACACAAGAAAAGGTTGTTATAAGTAAGGTGCAACATAAGGATAATTCAACTCCTTTCAACATCCTTGAACAAATGAAAAAGAAAAATGTGAATATATAAATGTGGGAATCATTGGTTATTACAAGAAAAGAGATCTTCTATGAGTATTTATGTCCAATATATATTCAATAGATGAATCATCCAAAGAACTAATTAAGGTTGTTCTCACTAATACACCATAATAAATGAATGTTCAGCCAAGTAAGGATGTTAAATATCCACCCTTCTATTTATCCTTTCTATGTATCCTTGATCATGGGTAATAATTTAGTCCATAATTGCATTAATGACTTAGGGGAAATTAGTTTTATGATGCCCAAACAAATTGGGGACCAGTAGGATCTTAATTATAAATATCTCTCTAAAGTTGTGGTTCAACTAGATGAAACAATAGTAGGAAGGGATGGGGTTATGAGGGGTTTAAACCTTACACTACATGCATGTCATAATTTCTCAATTCCTCAAGATATTTTCATAATTGATTCACCTCTTTTGTTCACTCTATGCCTCTCTAGGGACTTCATGCAAAAAAATTATACTTATCAACAAATTGGTCTCATATGCTCTTTAGGACCAAGTATGGCACTAAGGATACCATAAAGTCTAAACCAATTTCTACATATCATATAGAGCCTAATATACCCATCCCTATCAATGTAAATTGTGCCATTTTTTATTAATAATATTGTCCGAGTTCCCAAGATGTAAATACTCATATTGGAGGCATTCTTGATTTGATACTTAATGAGAATGGAAACCAATGTCATGGTTTTGATTCATATCAATAGATTGAAGAAGTTGGAATTGGTATATATTGTCTACATGAGGATAATTCACCTCTTCCTAGTGTTTTCAAATCAAATGATGAAGAAAAGGATGGAATTTGGAAAATTTTCTTTGATGGATTGAGATGTAGGTAAGGTGCATGAGGAAGTGTGGTCTTTGTATCTTCTACTAGTATGAAGTATTACTCCTCTTTCATATTTCAGTTTTGTTTCTCCACTAACGCAAAGAATATGAAACTCTTATCCAGGGATTACAACATGAAATAAAGAATAATATAAAATAATTGTAAACCTTTGGGGACAAAGTGAGATGATTGTGAGCCAAGTCATAGGATAAAATGGATATAAGAATAATTTGCTAAGATATTACAAGCATAGAGCATAGGTTCTTTTAGATGATTTTGAATCCTTTAATATCCATGTCATTCCAAGGAAAAGTAATGAATTTACTGACATTAGACGCGATTAGATCACTCAATAAGGTTTGATGTTGTTGAGAACATTAAGAGAGACAAAGTGCAACCACATATTAGGGTAGTAGTGAGGCTTGTTATACCAGACAATGACACTAATTGGTAGGTATTTGAGAGTGATCAACATATCATGAATTTTATCCAAGAAGAGGATGAGTTTTCATCAAAAAAATTAGGACAAATTATTGCATTAATACGGGGAGCCAAAATTTCCAACTCAAGGGAAATAACCTACTCAAAGGATTAGTGACCTTGGATTCTATTTTTAGTCTCGATGACTATTTTAGAAAAGAAAATGAAAACATGAAATTTAAGGGTGAAGATTCAAAACCCATCTCAATTGGTGAAGGAAAATTTCTCAAAATTGGTAAAGTATGCACTCTAGAGGAAAATATGCTTTAGTAGATATTTTCCAATAATTTCCTGACTTTTTTGCATGGAGCTATAAATACCTTAGAGGATTTGATCCTAATTTAGATCAACACACCATTTAGATGGATTCGACTACTAATCCTATCAAACAAAAATAGAAGCATGTTAATCCACAAATTGATCCTCTCATGAAAATTGAATTGAACAAGTTGGTTAAAGAAAGCATCATCTTTCCCATCAAATATTTTTCATGGGTAGCTAATCTAGTCCCAGTGTGGAAAAGAAATTGAGAAATCAGATTGTGTGTTTATTTCAAGGATTTGAACAAAGAAACCCTAATGGATCATTACCCACTGCCCTCTCTGGAATAAATATTACAAATGGTAGTAGGTTCGAAAGGTTTTATCTTTTCGATGGTTACATTGGCTATAACCAGAACATGCTAAAGGGGTAATATCAATACAAGAAAACCTTTACCACTAAATAGGGAACCTATGCCTATAAGAAAATTCCACTCGGTTGATCCAATATTAGGGTAACTTTCCAAAGATCCATGGATATGTCGTTTAAAGGGTTAATCAAAAACATTATTTGGGTCTATCTTAACAACATCACAATGTTCTCTAAAGATGTAGTAGATTATATTTTACATCTCAAGAAGGTATTTGATAGATTTTAGTAGTTTTTCCTCTCTTTCGATCCTAGGAAATGTATCCTTGAGTATATTGTATCTTAAAAAGGATTAACCATTGATCCAAAAAGAGTTAGTTCCATCCTTTTATTTCCCTTGCCCAGTCATAATAAATCACTTCAAATTTTCTTAGGAGAATCAACTTTATCGGAAGCTTGTCCAAAAATTTCCAACCTTTTCAAGTCATTGACATTTATCTTTGAGGAATAATATATCTTTTACATGGAACACATAAGGAAATAACTTATTTGAAGCCATTAATAAAGTAATTATGTAGGCCACGAATCTCATTAACCTTGATTTTACTCAATATCTCACCTTGTATGCTTTTCAAGGCATAGAGATAATATCTTCAATGCTAGTGTGAACAAAAAGAGAATGTTTGGAATAATTTATTAAATTCTTCAATAGGGTCTAAAGGATTATGATTTAGGATTTTCATTTATTGAGAAACATGTCTTGGTTGTTAAAAGGATTTTGAAGAAATTTAGGAATTTTGTATCAAACAACAATATCCACCTAATGGTTTCACATGTTGGTGTGAAATATTTCCTTTTTAGTAAGGACCTAAACTAGAAGAGGGTTAGTTAGATAAACATGGTAATGGAGTATGATGTTGACATCAAGGTGACCAATATCATCAAAGGAAAAGGTTTGTGTGAGAAAATGGATTCAAAGTCAGTGGATGAAGAGGAATTTTTTTAGTCCTCAAACATGATCAAATACAACTAATTGATGCCTTATTTACTCCTTGTTAGACTCGTGATGTAGTCAACTTTATCCAAATAGGCCAATGTCCTCAAAACTTGAGCAAAGCCAAAAGGAGGTATTTCATACTTGATCTCACTCCCTTCGTGTTTAGTGATGAAATTATATTTAAAAAATATGTGAATGGTGTTCTATTGATATGCATTAAAATAGATCATATAGAGAAGGTGCTACATGAGTTCCATAATTGCGAAGTGGCAGGGAATTTTTCTCCAAGGACAATAGCTCTCAAGATCATGAGGGATGGTTATTATTGGCCCAAATTTTCAATTATTTCCATGTATGTGTTTGGAAAATTAGGAGGTGTGCCTTATTTACAGATTAAGGAAATATGAGTAGATCTTCCACTCCACCCCATTTCTATAAATCAACCATTCATATATTTTGCAGTTAGATTTTTTGGGTTTATAATATTAAGCAGAAATGTCTTATTTATAAAACCCAAAGAAAGACCGTGTGTTTTGGGTTTATATATTATATTTAAAATATAAGCATGCCTAGACCCAATGGGTTGGATTTTAAGAGTGGATCATGGCCACCCACCTTGTATATAACAAGGTGATCCCATTAGATATTTTTTTACACAAGTTGTAACATGTATGTGAGCTATATGTGCAAGAAAATTACATATACATGAGGCGAATGAGGTAAAAATCATGAGTGAATGTATGAGGAAGTTTGTAATGCTTTATTGAAGGTGTAACTATATTTGGAAATAGTGGGAGTGTTGGGTGAAAGTTTATCCTCAATAAAGATAAGTGATTTTTCAGTGGGCTTTTACCTTTTACAGTTTTTCCTCTTATATCTTGTGTCACTGTGTTTATTTACTTTTTGTTCATGATATTTACATTATTTAATATATAATATAATTATTTTAATCTATGGTTTTAATTACTACACTTCATAAAATATAATCTTTATCAATTTATATTGTGGGTCTATAATTCATAACATTATTCATCTCGTAAATTTTATAACATAGTATTAGAGCTTATGTTTATGCATGTGTATGATAGATTTGGATGTTTTTGATACACATGTGTGAATAAAATTGAAGTTTTTAAATATTCGAAACACTAGCTATTTTTGGTCAACTTCAAGTCTAATCGGGTTCAAAACTCGAATTCCTGCTAAAACAATGAATAATTAATTATTAGTTTGTTATATCTTACTTGTGAATGTGTTTTAGCCTCCAATGCTATTTCGCATGAATTGATATGCATTAATCACCGTCTCGCAACCTTTTTCTAAGTTTATCGGAATTCAAAGAAAATTCTTGGAATTTTTTTTTTTCCTTTTATAGTTGTTTTATAGCCATTGTACGAAAAAATTGAAAATTTATGTTATTTTAGTGTTGTGAGACCTTTATGTCTTTCACATTATCTCTATGTTCCGCAGATCTCTATTGTATTAAGTGTAGCATTCTTTATCATGTAGTATTTATTTAACTTATGGGATTGTCTTTTCCTAGGAGGACTTCAAATTCCATTGAATATTGGCTCATTCCGCAGTTTGAGGTCTACGGAATGATTTTCCTTTGAGATTGCCGGAAACATGACACGTGTCCCCGTTGAATCTTTCCTTTTCACACGTGTCCTATTTTTTAAGGCTATTGACCTAACTATTTTTCGAACACTAATATTTTAAGACATTATTCCTTTATTTCATAGATTTCTAAAATTTGAAAAAATTATAACTATTTATTCTATGCATCACGACCTTTTGTGGCTTGTTTTTTATGTTTTGTAGGCGTCCACCTTGGTCCTTGAAATTTGTTTAGAATTTTTCATCAAGTTACAAGCCATTTTAATTTTAATTTTAATCTTCTATATTATAATTTTTGTACCGTTGTTTCTTGTAACTTTTAAAAAACTTGTGTAACACTTTGTTTTTCAAATTTTGATAAGTTTTCCTTAAAATGTCTAGTTCTTCTATTTTTTCCATGGATAAATCATAAATTTTAGATGAATTTAATTAAAATATTGAGAGAATTAGGGATATCCTTATTGCTAGAAATATATGGGATTTAGTTAGTGGTGTTGAGAAGAAACCCACTGGGAGTCAAAATACTCCCGAGAACCTTCTTGTTTATCTCAAAGATCCTAAGAAGCTATGTACATCTTATTGTAAAGTATCAAAGACGAGTTCTTATTGCATATTGGACATGGAATCTCTAGATGATGCATGGGATTAATTATAAGCTATGCATGACAAGATGATTTGCCTCTCTAAGAAAATTAAGTTAATCATGGAATTATTCACAACCCTTATGAAAGTGATGAAAAGTTTGTTAATTATCTAGCTAATATTAATTATATTAAAGCAAAGATAGATGGATTTAATTGTGAATTGTGTCATGATAAGTTTTTTTACGTCATTATTCAAATTAACAATCATGAAAAGTATAGGAACTTCATCTCTATTATGAATTCTAAATATCAAAATGAAGATGATTTACCCGATTTAGACACATTTTATTCTCTTCTTATTCAAGAAGAGAGAGTGTCATTAAGAAATTTTAATCAAAATAGAATTCCTCTTAGGAAATGCTCTCTCAAAATAAGAAGTTTTACAAGAATCATTATATCAGTAATTTAAAACAACAATCAAAATTTAAACCCAAGTTCAATAAGAATAATCAAAATTTTATAGCAAATTTTGATGGTACTTATAACAAGTGTGGTAAACTTGGTTATAAAGAATATGATTATCATGATCACTTGTCTCACAACACTCCTAAGAATAAGAATAAAAAGAAAAGAATGAATAAAAATAAAAATCATATTCATACTAATAACCAATCCCATATTGGTGAGTACTTGGTGCCATTTATACTACTCGTTCAACCTCCAATGACAAAGTGAATGGATCCTAGATAGTGTTGCATCTAGACACATGACATATATACACAATATCCTTCATGATATTGTTGAATGCCATAAAAAAATTATCTAGGAGATAACTTTGTCATAAAGTTTGAATGTTGTGGCAATATTAAGATTAGAAATGTGTTTTTATTTTTAACCTAAGGAATACCATTTTATATTGTTCACAATTAACTAAATATTACTTTTGTAAAGTTTTGTTATTGCAAAATAAATGGGTTGTTAAAAATAAGCTTGGAAAAGTAATTAGTGTTGGTTTACAAAAGAATGGACTGTATTTTAATGATGGATTTTTTGTAGAATATTTGCTTTCCACTTCTTCTAATGTTGTTCAATTATGGAATGGAAGTCTTAGGAATGTAAAATTTAGAATTTTATTTGAGATGTCCCACCTTAACCTTATTACATGTCTTCCTAAGATAAAATCATATCATGAATCTTGTGAAATTTTCTTACATAATAAGCAACATGTACAACCATTTCATAGATGTCATGAACCTAATTCCTCTTACGTGCTTTAGCTAATTCATAGTGATGTTAGAGGTCTTTTAGAAGTACCTTATCTTGGTGGTGCTTTATATGTTGTCAATTTTATTGATGATTTCTCAAGGATGGCATTGTCTTATTATATTAGGAAATTTTCTAATGTCTTATATAAGTTTCAAGAGTTTAAAACCCTTGTTGAAAACATGGATACTATGAAAATTAAAAGAATCAAAACTGATAATGGAGGTGAGTATGTTAATAACAAGTTTTATGAATTTTGTGTATCTAGTGGAATCCAAAGGGAATTAACAACTACATATTCTCCTCAACAAATTTACATAGATGAAAGGAAGAATAGATAAATCAATGGCTAGGACTATGTTTCATGCATCTAATGTGACTTAATTTATATGGGTTGAAGATATGAACAATCTTGTTCATATTCTAAATATAATGCCTACTAAAGAGTTGCAAAAACCACACCTCAAGAAGTAGAGACTAAGCAAAAACCTGATATATCTTATTTAAAGATATTTGGCAACCCTACATCTCTTTTGTTAGAATTTGAGGATTCTAATAAATCCGGATTTAATCAACTTACATATTACATAATGTTACGATAAATATTTAAATAAAAATTACATCATAACATAAGTAAATAAAGAAATACTTACAGGAAATAAATAACATAGGTGACACATTATTTATAGTGGACAACCCCAATAGGGTAAAAACCACTTTGAGAATAACCTTTTACTTCATAGAACTTATTTTACATCCAGGAAGATCACGTCCACCTTTGAAACCCTATTTACCAAGGGTAAAACCAAATCACTTGATTTGCACACCTTTGATATATTTGCTTGAATATATCAAATGAGGACCTAAAGTCCTTTTTATATAAGGTGATCGGGTATGTATTCTCGACCCACCTTTTCAACCTAAAATGGTTGATACATACACCTAGGTTTATAATATTTAATATTAGAAATATAATCATTTCATGATATTAAATTTTAAACCTAAAGTATATACCTAGGTTAGCATATTTAATAATAGAAATAAAAATATTTCATATTATTAAATATTAACCTATATATTAGTAATGAACCCATATACATTAAGGGTTGGCTAGACCACTTAATCATTATGTTCCAACACTCCCCCTTAATTTTAAGTGGGATAATATAACATATGCCAATAGATTATTTACCCGTGGTACACTATAGGATTTACAATCCTTAAACCATAAGGGTTTTAGGCTAGCATATTGGTTGAAGAAATTATAACACTTTCATCATACTCAATTTACCTTTTGGTACAAAAGGATTTGGAATTCCAAAGATCATCCCATGATTATTGGCTAAGTATGATTTGTGAGTTTTACATGTTCTCACGAGTTCTCATAAAATGTTATTGAATCGAAGCATATAAGAACCTTTTACAACCAAGGACCTCCTTAACAATATGCTTGTATCTTGGATGTTTACTAGTAAACTCAATAGCACTAAAGAGTTTATTGAAGACTGCCTTTAAGATCTTTCTACAATTATTTCTAAAAAGAAGTTGAGGAGGTATACATGCCCGAAGGTCATTTACAAATGCCCGAAGGTCTTTTTACAAAAACTAAGTTCCATTTAGAGGTGACATTTTCATGCACACTTCTTCTCAATGGAAACTCTGAAAATCTAAGATTTTCATGAAAGTGACAAAACTTTACAAAGCACTCAAAGAATTTGTGAAGATGTCAGCAACATGAACTTGAGATTTATCTCATCACTTTGCACCTTCTCATGGGTGAAGCGTATATGTATCTCAATGTTCTTTGTCCTCTGATGTTGAACTAGATTCTTAATCAAGAGTAATACAACTCTGACCACCACATAGAAGATAAATACTTCTTTTAGCTTCCATGTGTATCTCTACCAATAGTCATTGCAACCACATGACTTCTTTACTTCTTCCATTGTACTTCTCTACCTTAGTAGAAAAAATGGAGACTGTTGATTGTATTTGTTGTTCCAAGTAATGGTTCCTACACCAAAAAACTTGAACACATATCCAGTATATTTTATAACACAACATTAGTATGGTTAGAATCACAAAATCCATATAAGATAGCATTTTCATTCTTATTATAATGCAACCCATAATTGATTGTTCCTTTCAAATATCTAAAAATTATTTTTGCAAGATTCTAATGATCTCTAAAAAGGTTCCTACATAAACCTTGAAGTAATTCCTTTTGTATAAGAAATATTTGATCTAGTTATAGTTAGATAAATCAAACTATCAACTAACAACGTATATAAAATAGGATCAACCTTTTTCATATGCAAATTTATGATCAATATTTATTCCAACTTCCATTGAAATAGAAAATGGTTTATAATCAATCATAAGAAACTTTTTCAATACAATGGTTGCATATTGTGTTTTAAAAAATAACAATAGAATAAAATATAATCATAAAAATAACATGATGTGAGAGACCTAACTCATTCATTTTAAAGTATTACTTTAATTTCTCTTTAATCTTATGAATTAAATCAAAATTTTCACCAGACATAAGTAAATCATCAACATATATACATATAATGATAATATGTGAGCCTTATTGTTTAATGAATATATCATTTTTAGAAGAAACATTAACAAAACCTAACAGTTTAAAGAAGGAAACAATTTTCGCATACCAAGCTCTAAGAGCTTTTTTAAACCATACACGGATTTCTCAACTTACAAACATAGTTTTATTTACCATTTTCTTCAAATCCTTTAGGTTGAAACATGTAAAGTTATTTTAAATAACAATTCAAAAAAGTATTTTTCTTATCCATTTGGTGGATTTTCCACCCAAATTGAGCGGAAATTATAAATAAGGCCCTAACAATACTCATTTTAGCTACAGGAAATGTCTCAACATAATCAATACCAAGTTTTTGAGTGAAACCTCTAGCAATAAGTCTAGCTTTATGTTTGTTAATACTACCATCACCATTATATTTTACTTTATATATCCACATAGACCCTATAATACTTCACAGCTCAGGTTCATACAAGGTAATTAATGCATGGTACATATGATGGCTTCTGGTCATTTTCTTAAGGTTAATAGGATTTGAGTTTTCTAACATAGATTGAGCCCAATTTAATTTCTTATCTAGGAAGATAAGAGTTTCAGAAACATCTATAGCATCAAAACATCATCATGACCATTTACTAAATTAGAATCAAAACCATCATTTAGAATCATTTAATGAAGTAATTTCAAGAGAAGAAGACAACACATGTAAACATCTCACTAGACTATATCTATACATTTTATATAAGCTTCGATAATTAACATGTCCTAACCTTTCATGCCATAGTTTTGAATTATCCAAACTCGGATATAAAATAAGACGCAAAAGAGAAATCATCAAAAATGCATAGATCGTTTATTTGAATTCCTTTAGCTATTATACTCTCATTAGTATCCTTGATATATACCAAGTATTCTTCATGCATGGATTCTAGTTGTGTCAATACCTCTTTCGGATGTTCAATATTACTAATGTGTGAAGGTACTCCTCGTTCACATTGCATAGAAAGAACATCTTACATTCATCGCAAGATTGCATTCATGTTATCTACATTGCTTGACAACCGGTTGGAGAAACCTCGAGATCCGAAACAATTATCCGAGTTTCCTCACCATAAATTCTATTTTGACCCAAATGTTGTAGTTGGTTTCATTCGAGTTCTAGGTTTTGTCAAGATAGAAATAGTTTGACGTCACCGTTTTCCTAAACCTATAAAACAAACCCCATTATAATATACAATGTACCACATTTAGATACATATTTATCAATAAAAACAACACTTTTAATAGAATCAGATCTAAATTTTATAGATCTAAAGAAACTATTTGATCATAACTAATTATATCATTATAATGCATACTAATTAACCTCTCATGATCAAAATAATAACCCACATTATAAAGGGCTCTGCATTATACCCCAAATTTATATAAAAATATTTCTGACCATATAGAAGTGAAGAAGAGACCCTTAAGAATGCATAACAACTTCAAATTTCTGAAAAAAATTAATGTAGACAAAGATCCGAAAGCTTAAATTTGACGTCTAAATGACCGTCATAATGGCTTTTTTTGGTCTATCGTGACGGTCATTTGACCATCAATTTTAACACAGTTAAAGTTTCCTAGAACCTACGAGCTTAAATTTGACGTCTAAATGACCATCATATTGTCTTATGTTTGGTCTACCATGACGGTCATTTGACTGTCAAATTTAATGAAGTCAAAACTTGTTGTGTATTTCTAAAATGTGAAATTCTAAAATTTCTTCTTCTGTATAATATTAGGGAGGTTATATTTTAACACATTATAATAACCTATTATAATTATAATAAAAATATATATACACTTTTTATTAAAAAAATGTATATAATTTATAGAATGAAAATAAAAAACAACATATAGTTCATAAAAATTATAAACTATAGTTTATATTAAAAACACATAACCCTTATTAAAGAGGTTTAAAATACATAGACTAGGTTAAAAGAATTTTACCAGGTGAAAGTAGATTTATGAGAGTATAGATTAACCTGCATATTTTACAGAGGGGACAAGTAATTTCACCCGACCAATGAAATAAATTGAAATCCCTATTTTCATAAACATTTTCTCTTCCCTTCATTTACTCTTAATTTTACCACTGTACACATTTAAAAGTATGAAATATTGCAAAATATTTTATATAATTCTTGCAAGCTAAATTTTTTGAAACTTTTATGTGGTTCTAACTACCAATATTTTAATAAATATTTACCACACTTCACATGAGCCACCAATAAACTAGCCCCCTTTTTTAATTCTCCATTTATACTTGAGAGTTCCACATTTATACCTGAGATATTATCTCATTTTATTCTCCACTCCCGCTCTTATATAAAAGAAAACCTTTAAATAGGTTTATTTATATAGTTTTATAAACTATAAGATATAAATGAATGGGGCCGCCCCCTTACATGGATAATATAAATGGGTAGAGACACATGTTAGGTTTTATTTCATAAGTATTAAGATTTAAAAAGTAATCCCTTCATGGCCAAATAATAAACACGGCCCCCTTACTAAAAAAAAGTAAGCACTTTAAAAAAAATTAAAACATATATAAACCAAATCTAATAAAATTTATAATTTAAGCAATTTAAAATAACCATATATATAAAATATGATTTAAACTTAGATTTGTTTCTTTAAAAAAAAACTATATATGGCTAGCTTTATAAGTTAAGTTTAAATATGATTTAAACTTCACTTAGAATATGGTCTGTTGACTCTTCCCTCAATCCCATGTAATTTTAATATGGTTTAAGGATTTTAATATATAGTTTTTTTCAAAACATAAACTATAGTTTTTCAAATTAAATATTTTTAGAGGGGACCAAAGAACATGGGTATGAATTTACCTTCTAAATATTTAACCTACAAACATTTGAAATTATAGAAAAAATGAAAATTATTTCATATAGTAATAAATCCTTTAATTTTTGTATGTGACTTTCACGCAGGTAAATATTTGAAGCCCCTTTCACCTGTGCACACATCAATCTCCAAACAAACATTAATTCCATATAATTTATAAAATGTAAATGAAATTAAGAATCATATCATATTACATCTCCCCTTAAAAAAATAGGGATTTAAAATTAAAAAACCCTAAAAATTTTACCGAGAGTTTAATTGCATAAATGTAATGCCAAAATAAATTAGGAAAAAAAAGAAGGGGACCAAATACTTTTAAATACCCTTTCGGGTTGGTTGAAAAAACCCGTATAAATTAAATAAATAAAATACAAAACATTTGATCTTAATTTATTTGATTTACCTCACTCTATTACCATGTTAGAATTTAAGGATTCTAATAAATACGGATTTAATCAACTTACATATTACATAATGTTACAATAAATATTTAAATAAAAATTACATCATAACATAAGTAAATAAAGAAATACTTACAAGAAATAAATAACATAGGTGACACAAAAGTATTCATAGTGGAAAACCCCAATAGGGTAAAAACCACTTTGAAAATAACCAATTACTTCATAGCACTTATTTTACATCCATAAGATCATCTCCTCCTTTGAAACCCTATTTACCAAGGGTAAAACCAAATCACTTGATTTTCACACCTTTGATATATTTCTGAATATATCAAATGAGGACCTAAAGTCCTTTTGGGTATGTCTTCCACCCACCTTTTCAATCTAAAATAATTAACACATACACCTAGGTTTATAATATTTAATATTAGAAATATAATCATTTCATGATATTAAATATTTAACCTAAAGTATATACCTAGGTTAGCATATTTAATAATAGAAATATAAATATTTTATATTATTAAATATTAACCTATATATTAGTGATGGACCCATATACATTAAGGGTTGGCAGGACCATTTAATCATTATGTTCCAACATCTTTATATTCCTAAGTTAAAATCTTGACCTTATCTCTTACCCTTGAATTTTTGTTGGTTATGGAAGTCAAACAAAAGTATTAAGAGTCTATGACTTAGTTAAGCATGTGATTGTAGAAAATAGAAATGTGTATGTTCTTGAGAAATATTTTTGTAAATTTGTATCTCTTCCCTCTTCAGAGTGTCCTAAATTTGAAATTGTTCTACAAGAATCGTTTAGGTCTCCTTATGATATGATGGATGTAGAGATTAAGGGGGAGTTATCTCAATCCTTGACTCATACTAGGATTCCTAAGTGGGCCAAAAATCTAGTTTTAAAATCTTAACCTAATGATTTGAGAAATATAACCCAAAGTCAACAATATTATCATGCCTTCTAAATTATTTATGAGGCTAAACCTAAAATTTTGAAGAATATAGTCTAGATGAAAGATGTGTTGCGGTATGAAAGTTGAATACATTTCTCTCATCTATAATATAACATGCATGAACAAGTCCCTCTTTCTTTTAAAAGAAGCATTGTATGCTCTGTATGGTTTTATAAAATCAAATATAACTTTGCTAGTAAGATTGATAAATTCAAGGCAAGATTAGTCGCTATAGGATTTTCTCAAAAACTCGGTGGTGGACAATGTTGAAACCTTTTCTCTTGTTTCTAAAATGATCACTTCTATAATTCTTCTAGATTTAGCTATTCAACATGGTTGAGAGATTCACCAAATGGATGTCGAAAATGTATTTTTGAATGGTGACTTGAAAGAATAAATTTATATACATCAACCTAAAGGATTTGAAGAACACTGAAAATAATTGTTTGTGTAAACTTAAGAAATATTTGTTTGGTCTTAAGAAAGATCCTAGAACTTGGTATGCTAAGATAAATAGTTTCTTTCATGATCTTGGTTTCTCTAAATGTTTTTCTTATAATTATTTATTTATCAAGTATGAAAAAAAGCATGTTATCAATATTGTCTTATATGTTGATGTTCTATTGCTTACTTAGTAGTGATAAGAATTGAATTCTTAAAATTAAAGAGAAGCTAATACAACATTTTGAAATGAATGATTTAGGAATATTAAATCATTTTATAGGCATGGTTATTTGTCAAAATCAAAAATATATTGTTCCATCACAATCTCATTATGTTACTAAATTTCTAAAAAGGTTTAATATGATTGATTATAAACATGTCTCTACTCCTATGCAATTTGGTATTAAATCAGATCCAAAACCTTCTTGTGATAAATTTCATCCTACTTTATATAGATATCTAGTTGGTAGTTTGATTTATTTAACTACCACTAGGTCTGATATATTTTATGCAGTTGGAATTATTTCTAGATTCATGTAGGATCCTTATGTCGACCATTGAAAAATGGAAAAAGGATTCTAAGGTATATGAAAGGTACAATCAATTATTCTTTGTGTTATTTTTATTTTGATAATGCACAATTATTTGGTTATTTTGATTCTAACCATGTTGGTGATATTGTGGATAGAAAATGTACCTCTTGATATGTTTTCAAGTTGGGTGCGGGTGAATAACTTAGAGTAGCAAGAAGTTACCAAAAATATATATCTCTTCTACCAAGTAGAGTATAAAAGTGTTATAGAAGCAACAAAGGAAGCCATGTGGATCTAAAGATTGTTGGAATAACTTTATATTGATGTTAAAGGAAGCACTCCACATCTATGTGATATCTAAATTTTCATTGCTCTTAAACAATCGAGTCTAGCATCAAAGAGCCAAACATATTGAGATTCATGTACACTTCATATGGGAAAGAGTTCTCAATGGTGATATTGATCTCAATTTTTTCCACTTATTAGCATGTTGCGACATCTTTACTAAGTCATTAGGTGTCATAAAGTTCTGCAAGTTCTATGCTTATGTTGGGCATTTCAGATATTTTTTCTTGTGATCATGTGGATGATGTTGATCTAAACCTTTGAATATGCAAAGAATATTTTTTTAGCTCTTATGATCATGTGAATGATGTTGATCCTCACCTCTAAATCATATGATTTTGGTCTTTTAGATCTTTTCTTGAGGGGGAATTTAAGAAATGAGCATTTTGCAAGTTTTTTTCTTATGCAATGTCATCTCTTAATGGTTTGAATGTGTTAAACTATACTCCCAAGTTTATTTATATGTTGTTTAAGTAAATTTTCATGTATATTAATTTTAATTATAATCCCTAGCGAATCATTAGATATGTTGAGTTTATTAACTCCATAGTCTGATGTAAGTCTTCATCCTTAATCACTTTATCTTGAGAATTTGTATATGTTCCTTTATATTGCGTTTTTACGAAAACCTTGGAACATTGCTTTGAACTATGGAAAAACAGTGTCTCATAGATTTTCTATAATCCAAAATGCATTTGCGGCTTGTATAAGTCAACAGGACACTATGGTAGTGAACTTTGGAGCTGGAAAACCTATAAGACTCTATTGTAGTATACCGTAGAACTGAAAAAATGAAGTTTACAATTGTTTGTGGCTTGTATAATTCCACCAAACACTACGATAGTGTACTTGCAAAGTTGAAAAAACCCACAGAATCTTCTTTAGTACACCACATAACCGAAACCCATAAAACAAGTTTTTTTTGATGCTAGCCTAAATCACGTGTTGATTTATGGATTATAATTCCTTTTGTACTAAAATGTGACTTGGGATAAAGAACAAATGTTAACATGTTTTTGCATGTCTCCCTACTTAACATTAAGGGGGAGATTTGGGTTTATAATTGTTGTGCAAATATGTGATAAGGAAATTGGAAGTTTCCAAGCATGACAACTATACCCCGCGCCAAAATTTTCATGTTTTATCATTTCTAGGAACCCCAGTCAAATCCATCATCTGGTCACCCCTATTTGATGTAAAATTGGTTCTCTAGGTAATTTAGGAAAGTCTATTTATTCCTCCTAGGTGATTTTAGGAAGTTTTGAAAAGATGCTATCTTCTCGGCAAGATTGGGAAGGGCTATCATTGGCCTTCACAGATGGATCAACCCCTTGGAGCGAATGGGAGGGGGAAAATTAAACATGGAGGTTAATGGAAGACATTAGAACATTAAAGAAATGATTTTGGAAGTTTTGGGGAAGTTTTGAAAGACTTGAAGCATTTTGAGTAAAAATGGGGTTCACAAGCCTAGGCAAAAGACACAAAACCTAAAAAAACCGTTGGGCTTTAGAAGAAGATTCTAGAAGCTCTAGATGGAGTTAGAAGTAAAATTAAACATATCAGGAAAAATAATTTCAACACCTAAATTATGGTGAAATCATATTTTTCACAATGCCTTGGCACACATGATTTGTAGTCAATTTTTCTCAGAACAAGTGAAGTATCAAATCATAAATCTGATTTTTAGGGATCACATGGATGAATAAAGAAAATTTTCCCCCACCATTATATTCCAAATTCCATTTCCAGTCAGGATCATATAAAATTTCACCAAGAAATTCCACCGGGAGCTCAAGTTATCATCATTCCAAGTCACCCTCTTAAAGACAACTCATGAATTAGTCAATTTTGAGAGGACACATGTCACACCAGGATCCCGGTGGGATTTTATGTCCCCAAAGTCTTTGAGGTTAGGTACACTAACCTTGGAAAATACGCCCACCCCCAAGTTCATTTTGGAGCTCAACTTCCTTTCCATCGATCGATCGCCGCCATGTGTCAACTCCAAGACCACCGTTGAATTTGATGTTCCTCACATCCCCGAGGTCGGGAAATAAAACATATAAAAATTTCCCAGCCCCTATGGGGAGTATTTTGGTCACCCATGTGACCAACTTTCAGCCCACAGTGATTTAAATCATCTTTTCTCACCTCCATTCCCTATCGTCAAATCACCGCCACATGTCATCCTCTTGACCACCATGGAATTTAATGTCCCTCAAGTCCATGAGGTCAGGGACATCAAGTCATGAGAAATTATCCCAAGCTTCTCCTTCCATAATTTCAAAAATCTAACTATCACTTCACCTACTTCTAATGCTTCCAGCTGCTTCCACTCCCGTGCACATATTTCCTCCATTCTTCCTCTAAAACTATTCACAACCATTCCTCAGTTGCTGAACCGTGAACCAGACATGCCACCAAGGTACTTCCCTCACTCCATGAAAGCATGCAGGTCCTAGAAGGAAAATTGGAGCAAACACAGAAGGAGAAGCACAAAAGAAGAAGGAGAAAATAGAGAAAACTCCATGGCCATGAAATGAGAAGTTGAAGAAATATCCCAAACGGACACATGAAACAAAAATTTATATTTTTATGTTCATTCCTCTACCCAAGTCCATCAAGAAGACACCTTCAAACTCTCCTCTCGTGCAACAGAGCATCTCGCAACAAAGAAATCCCACTTCGGCTCAACAAAGAAAAAATCCACTTTCCCGTAAAACTGTTGGGTGAAACAAAGTAGAATTACACGTGAAGCCTCAGAAAAAAACCCACATAAAAAATATAAGTTTTTTTGTAAATGGAGGAGAAAACTAGACTTGCAATTTTGAGGTCCATTAATGGTTTCCGCATCTAGAAGCACTGTCAGGTCTAAAAATTAAAAGTTTAAAATATCCTAGAGTTTTGAGCGAGTGGGCCTAAAATTTAGAGGGGTGATATTGGGAAAAAACCCATATCAAAGAAATTCATTGCACGTCAATCCGACCTCCAAAATATAACTTTCTAAAAATAGTAGGTCTACTACATAGGGACTGTTATTTTGGGAAATTCATCAACAGAAGAACTTGCGAAGGAGGCGAAGACATTGGAGGTGCACTACAACTGAGAATTCACCAGAACAAACATTTTTGGAACTTACTAAAAATAGTAAGTGGGCCCACAAGCACCTGCTAAAAATAGAAAGTTGATCCAGAAGGAACGAGGAATGCAGGGAGAAAGAGGAAAATAGAGCCGCAACATCCAGTTGAAGATCGGGGACTTGATTTTTCACACTTACTAAAAATAGTAAGTTATTCTTTCTAGGATAAACATGAAGTCGAAGTGGACGGGTCAAAATTTGACACAACCCTTCACCTATGAGTATGACGTGGAAGACAACGATGTCTTATACATGGACCTGAATGACCTAAAGACTCGCATGGCCTCCAAGGACCGAAGGAGGATTAAAGACCAAATATTCACAAGTGGCTTGTTCACCGCTATACGACACCCAATGTTTATGCAAAGTCTCAAGTTGATCGTAGCTAGATTTTTCCACTACGATCTGAGACACAAACCATATGAGTTGAAAATGCTACAACGATGGTGGTCATCATCCCTAGGACCATTTCACTCTCTCTGTAGATACCAACATCCCCAACATGGTCATCATCTCAAAGGATAGGACCATGCACGATTGGGAAACAATGGATTCATATGTCTAAGGAGTAACACTCAGCTCATGGTTGAAAATAGGAATAAATCCTTCTAGGATGCCGAAGAATTTACCAAGGTGTGAGTTACAAGAAGGGTATTCTAATGTCATTTCTCTCCTCAGTAGAGTTATGGGTGAAGCAAGCACGAGAGACTTCAAGGACTGGATGGACCTTTTCATACTAACATTGACAGAAGGAAAGCAAAGAATTGACTGGGGGCAGATCATCAGTGACAATCTCCATCTGCGCAATTGTTTCAAGTGCTCTGCAACAAGGAAGTTCCACATGAATTCTTACCTAGTCTATCTCCTTGCAAGCTCGATATCATTCAAAGGATTGGCTCACACACAAAACATTTCTGCCAAGGTACCTACATTTGAGAAACTTCCACAGTTGGTAATGGATGAGAGTAATAGGAATTTCACTTGCGTGAACGATATGTTCACTATGTATATGGTCTGAAGCTTAGAAGGGGATCTTGAAGTTAGGATGTCACCAAAATTGGCATCCCCGATTAAGTAATATAGATCATACTTCATACAGTTCTCAACTTTCTCCTACATACACATTGTTGGCTTTGACTAAGCTCCGCTAAGACTACCTAAGTACCTCAATGACAAGATTGTATTGTTCAAGCTTTGCAGGAAGATCACTGAAGTGAATAATGAGATCAAAATAAAAAGAAAGAAGTTGATTTCAATCTCTATATCTCTAGGGGTGTTCATATGCAAAAGCTCAAATGACGCATCTCACCTGGAGGCCACTTTCACACATCTAACTTTGCATTCCTACATCGTCAGGCCCAACTTTGACATCCAAGAAGATCTGACTCGTTTTATGTCCCAAAACTGCAACATGAGCCACAATTCAAAGACTACTGGACCAACTGTATTGACGAGTTCAAAGTACGTGAAAAGGACCACATGAGGATGAAAATCAGTGAGATGAAGAAATTTAAGTTCTCTTGGTATGAAGACATCTTGCATGATGATGGGACAGAGATGTACGATCCTAAGAACGTAGTAGTCAAGATGTCCCCAATGCCCCAAATCAACTGGCATGTTCATGAATCAGGAGATATATTAGAGCGGACTGAAAAGGTGGTGAGGAGAACAAGGAACTAATTTCAGAAGAAGAGGACTATGATCATTCGATCCACAAGGAATTTCTTGAAACCGGAAGAAAAATTCACATCATTTGTCTTCAAAGTGGTGGAGGTCACTCCCAGTTCTAAACACTCTGAAGTGAGTTCAAAAAGGAAGGCCATGGAATCAAAAAATTCTCACCACGAGAAGACACCCAATAAAGTTAGGGTAGAAGAAGGTTCATTGGCATCGCCACAGGAGGAAGACGTGATCTCAATAATGAAAAAATAAAATCCAGTAGTAGATGCACAGGTGAACGATGAATACATGGTTCATGATCCAGTCTTCAAACCACTGCAAGAGGCCTCGCCTCTTATCGACACCAACGCCCCTCTCATTCAACACTTTCCTCCTTTTGAATAAGAATGGTTGGTGCACCCATCATTGAGCTTGAATCGGCAAGAAGTTTCCAAGGATGCGGGAAAAGGTCATCCCTTACACTTGCACTATGCACATAGGTAGCACCCCGACTATCAGGTGATATTCTCGTTAGGTAAAATAAAAAGGTTAAGAAATATTTCACATACAACATCACGATTCTACGGTGGGGAGATAGGTAATCGCACATCAAACTAGCTGGACCTAAGGTAATCAAGAAAGTGGATGAGATGACACCGACCGACTATGAGATGAGAATGATCCAATTCATACCAGCTACTCATGAGGGATATTTGCACATATATCAACAATCTTATGCTCAGATGGTGGCAAGGAATAAATAATATAAAGAGAAGATTGAGGTACTAGAGGAACAAATACGGAATCTTTCATCTTATGTGCAACACCTAGTGCAACCAAACACTACAACACTTCCTATTGAGAAAGTGGTGCCCATCAATAGCTTTGATCGAGAATCCAACAGGAGAATGCATGAGCTAACAATGTAGGGGTGAGAAAACAATGAGTGGATAGACTCAATCTCCAAAAAGGGAAGCCAACACTCTAAGAGGTAGTCAATATATTTTCATACATGTGCAAGATGCCCAACAAAACGAGCACTCAAAAAGGATGTGGAGAAGGAAAGAGATTCTTGGGAACCTCTCGGGACAAGTAGTAAGTGAAATGAGCAATAACCATCGTCGGGAGTTGATCGACAAGAAGGTTTTTGAAACTTCTGCAAAAGACTTGACATGTGTATGGGAAAGGGCCTTGGAAATCAGATTTGAAGCAATCAATCGGGCCTTCACAAGAACTAAAGGAGAAAGAAGAACAAACATACAAGTTGCGGGATAGTATAAATCAGAAATTTCAGAAACTTGGAGTACCTACAATGACATAATGTAATGAAATTACTAGTATAATTCAGATTATGAGCAGTAATAGAACACCAAATAACATAATATTTTAGAATAATGATCTCAATATGCAATTATAATAGCTTCGCCACTTTAAGGGGGCAACCTCCAAACCATATAATAAGACTCAAATGCTCAAATGATGATGAACTACTACCTATAATCCCCTATATATACTATTCATATGTTATGGCCATCACCAAGGCTGACCTATTAAGCATGATAAAGTATAAATGATATAATAAAATGATATGGTAAGCCACAATTTGGCTACTCATATACTAATACAAGCTATAGGTTAAGGGCATAGCATGCCCTTCCCCTTCAAACCAACATTGTCCTCAATGTTGAATAATCCTAGATGTTGCTCTGAAGAAAACCTTCATCCTCCCAGGTTGCATCTTCTATGCTCATATTCTTCCACTTGATCAGATATTCCTTAATGTCTCTGGTTCTCAGCCTCTTAGTACGTGTTTACAAAATCTTCTCTGGCTCCAAAATGATTCTTCCTTCCTTGTCAAGTTCTGGTAACTCTGTTTGGGCTTCAAATTTCTATCCAATAACCTTCTTTAGGCATGAAACATGGAATACTGGGTGTATGTGTGAAGATGGAGGAAACTCTAGTTTATAAGCAACACTGCCAATTTTCTGTAGAACCTGATAAGGGCCATAATATTTAGAAGCAAGTTTGTTGTCATTTTTATGTTACTTTAGGGACATATTTTTGTAAGGTTGAGACATACAAAAACCCAATCACCAATTTCAAAATGTCTTTCACTACGATGTTGATCTACTTGTTGTTTCATCCTATTTTGTGCTAATGTTAAATTCTCCTTCAAACTAGCCAAAACCTGTTGTTGATGTTGAATGTGTTCCTCAACATCTCTGACCTTAGTTTGCACCCTCAAGGAGGAAGTGATAGAAGGTGGATGGTAACCATATAATGCTAAAAATTGGGTCATTTAAGAAGAGGTATGAAAAGATGTGTTATACCACCATTCTACAAGTGGTAGCCATTTAATCCACCTTTCTTGCTTATCTGATACAAAACAACTTAGATACCCCTCTAAGCATTTTTTGACCACTTTTTTTTGCCCATCAGTTTGAGGATGATAAGATGAATTGTGAGTTAGCCGAGTACCCAAATATGAAAATAATTCCTTCCAAAAATTACTTGTGAAAATAGGAACACAATCACCTACAATTATCTTTGGGGTTCCATGTAGCCTTTGAACTGTCTCCAAAAAAATAGTTGCGACTGTACTAGCTACAAATGGATGTGATAGGGAAAAAAATGGGCATATTTTGTAAGCCTATCCACAATCACGAAAATAACATTCTTACCCTTTGAACAAGGCAATCCGGTGATGAAATCCATGGAGACCTCCTCCCATCTCTCGGCTAGGAATTGGTAAGGGTTAAATAAACCATGGTTGAATTAGTTTTCCCTTTTCCTAAATTTCTCACTCCTTTACCACTTTCCTAGTGAATTCCTCTCTTGTAGATATATGCAATATTTTTTGTAGGGTCAATGGAGTGCCCCTGTTGGATCCCTTGATCCGAAAATAATCGAGTTATTACTACCGATCTCGGACCCTTGTAGGCTTTAAATATTTTCCGATAATTTACTCCTTTTAAGTAATCAATTTAAAATAATGCAAAACAATAATGAAAATTGCACACGATTGATTACGGAGTTCGGTAACTACCTACGTCTCCTGGTTCATGGTCAAACCATTCCACTAGTCAAAACTTGTAAGTTACAATAGTAATTTCACAAGAAAACCTAATGGAATTTTACTTGCCTATCAAGACACCGGTTCTTGAAAAAAACTTCCAATGATCAGTCGAATTGTTCTTCACCTTCTTGATGCACAATATCCTTTGGCTTCGATCAGCCTTCCCGACGCTATCAATGCAAAGCTAGCACTCCGATCGACAATCCAGGATTTGCGAGTAATTGGTGTGGCTCAATGGGCCTATTGGGTAGTTTATAATTTACTCCCAATCACAAATATTTCATTTACTATTGCGTAAAATAATAGGTCAATAGACAATACTTGTTGACACATCCCACAAATAAGCTTAACAAATAATAAGCTTGTTGGACTCATGTGTTACAATGAAATAGGTACCCTATTTATACATTTTTAGGGTCCTTAAATAATGCATTGCCATATTATCCCTTAGGATATTTTTAAACCTTTAGCCCGTAGTATGTTGATAAGGGATAAAATATTCTAAAATGGGCACTTAGCATTTTAAATGGGATTAAATCCCAAAAGAGCGGCTAAGGAGAAGTGGGGTGGTTTGCTTATTTAAGTGGGATATCCCACATTTGGCGCCATTAAATTTGGGTAAGGTTTTAATAACCCTTACCCACTCCATCCTTCACGTGGAAACATCCATGCATGGCTTAGCCCCCTACACCGCTTCACCTCCTTCCACATGGTCCTCCGTGCATGGCATGTGGGTAATTTCTAACCATTAATACATGGCTATTATAATAAAACCCACCCCACTTAGTCATGTGGCATGGAAATTGATTTGTAAGTGGACTTACCAAGATAATATAATTTCGACCCATATAATGTGGTATAGAAATAATTAACTTGGTCCATAACATGTAATCCACTTGTCGTCTCCTGATAGGAAAATCAATCTAATTCGACGAGTGGTGGCAAGCCACGTGGTGGCTTATGGACCCACCACGTCGGTGATAATACCATAGTCCACACGGCGGTCGAGCTCCCCTCTGTAATAAAAGTTGAGCCTCTTGTTCCCGTGCACCATTTTTATGCTCGTCGAAGATCGGTGATCAAAACCAACAAACAACTCCCTTTTGCCTTTTCGCCACGTGTCGCAGTGTCATTGGTCCAATATTGACCAGATTGACTAGAGTTGACTTTCCGTTGATTGAACTTTGACCAGACATATCTAGAGCTCCCGATGTCTGTTTTTCACGTTCTTACAATCATTGGAAAGCTCTCGAGATGATCTTCTGCACTGACACCATTTAGGGATGTTTAGGGAACTTTCAAAAATGATCCCCTGATCACACCTCCCCACTGAGAAAAGCTTTTTGTCCCAAAAAGCTTCCATACTGTCCTGAATCTGAAAAACTCTGCTGCCACCTTGGAAGTGCTATTGTAGTAGACCCTTGGGTCTTCTCCTCCAACCTTCTCACTTCGAAAACTCTGCTCTCGATCCTGGGACTTGTGGGTTATGGGCCCATGACGCTTCCGCTGCGCCACTCTGATATCCGAAGAAGACCTCCACGCCTCTGCTTTATGGTGCTAAGTTTCTAAATGAAACCTCAACGCTCCTTCTGTGCGGTGCTAAGCTTCTTGATATCTAACAACAAGGATCTTCTATGACACAACACAAACTCCTAGATCCGAGTTGATTCAATAGAATCCAAACTGGTTTGAAGGAACTCCATGTTACGTAGAGCTTTGATTGATCCGATGTCAATGATGGACAATGCCTTGTCCCTTTACAGACCTCAACACCTCCAATGCATGATGCTAAGCCTCTTTCAAGACCTCGAGCCTCCGATGCACGATGCTGCTAAGTCATTCACAGACTCAATGCCTCTAATGCATGATGCTAAGCATCTTTCAAGACCTCAAGCCTCCAATGCATGATGCTAAGTCTGTTGATCAACTACCATTCGTATGTGTGGTTGCAATGCCTTGACACCGAATGACGTTTCGAGCTAATCCTTTGAGAGCTCCTCTTGCTGACATACTAATATCAAGTACCATTCTGCTGCATGGTCGCAATGCCTCTATACAGAATGAAGTTCCGTCCCAACGTCAATGCCAACGGTGATTCAGCTACCATTCCGCTGCAAGGTCACAATGCCTCTACACAGAATGAAGTTCCGAGCTGATCTTTTGAGAACTCTATTGTATGTACAAATGGCAGATCAATCTCCAAGCTTTATATGAGTCAAATCACCGTATGCAAGTCATGCAATGTGTACTCACAAGCTGATTAGGAGATAGGTGCCCCTAATAGGGTCTTTTTTACAACTTTCAAATACAAGTGTAAGGAAATTATATCCTAATACATCATGTAGAACTAGTTGTAAAAATGCTCCATTTTTGGAGTCTTGTACAATAAGCTTAAAAACCAATTCTATAGGAAAATAATTTTGCATGGTAAACCTGTTGTGAAATTTCTCCTACTTGGTGGCTTATGTACTTGGTCTTCTCCACTACATCACAATGTGGATTGACTTCATTTGTCTCCTCCTGCCCAACCAATGACTAAACAAGGAAAATATACTGCATTTTATGGTGTTAGAAAAATCACCAAAATAATTGCCCTTTGGGGGTCTTACTAATGTAAGTATAACAGAGTACAAACATTGCCCAGAATTGGGTCTTTAACTAATGTGCCATGTCTGGTTAGATGTATACAAACGTTTCCCTCAAAGGGGTCTTACCAATACATTCTACCTAACACAATAGTTTATGGTTTTATTATAACAAGAGCAATAAATAATGCTCGGAAAAACCCATACAATAGTTGAACAAAGTCAACTTTATTTACACCTTAGATTTCTTACCAAAATGTAGAATCCTCGGTGTCTATCTAGGATACCTCAATAGGTGTCCTGTGGATCCTTGGGCTCTCACTCCTCTGCATACAGATCCTCATGGTCTACTGGAATGTACGTGACCTCCGTGTCTGGATCTGGATGATCCGTAGGGACATATGAGCTCGACTCTACACTAGGATCTACTTGATCCCCAGGTACATATGATTCTGAAGTCTCACTATCTTTGCCTTGTGCAATATGAACAACATGGCCTGATCGCGAACTCGATCCTCCAGTTGTGCCTAAGGTGAAGCTCCACTCCACTCCTGTCATCAGTCATATAACCTTGACAAGTGGTCAGGTAGAAGTTTCCTAATACCATTTCGTCCATCTCCAAATGGATGATGTCGAGCGTGATATTTTCGGAAACTCATCTCCCGGCTGTGAAGCTCACAATGCAATAACTGGTAGACACTCCATGTAGAGTACCATCTTCTGTACCAACTATCTTGGTACGAGGAAGTGGTGTCATGGGAAGTCCTAATCGGTGCACCACATCGACAGTTACATACCCTACTTCGATAGTCCAATCGAGAATAAGGGTTACTAACTGTGCTCGTGTAACCACTGGAATCCACTATCTAGAGGCACTCACATGTCGCAGGATGATGTCTGGACATTCCACTGGTGATCTTCATGCAAATGGTGCTACTGACTAGCCGGTGCTAGGCCCTGCAATAGCCTTGCCCTTCTTTTGCATCCACTTAGGCCTCCTGTCTGATACAATTTCCAGCATTCCTCGGTTTCATGCCCTTTGTCACAATGACGACATATTACCGAGTCTGGTGAAGGTTGCCTCTCCAAGCGGTGCTTCCAAAGCTGACTGGCTTCAGCCCCCTTCCCAAGTGGAGCATTCAAGCTTCTTTGCAACCCTATGATGTGTTGTTGTTGCTTGCGTTGATGCTCTCGAACAGTAGCTAGGTGGGTTTGTAACTCCACAATTTGACGATCATGTTCTCGATGTCGAGTGATCATTACTCAAACCATGGTGCCCAATAATGCAAGCATAACCGGTAGCTGGAAGAAAAGGTATAGATCCATTTCTGTAAAACCAGCTCTGATACCAAACTTGATCCGAAAATAATCAGATTATTACTACCTGATCTCGGACCCTTGTAGGCTTTAAATATTTTCCGATAATTTACTCCTTTTAAGTAATCAATTTAAAATAATGCAAGACAATAATGACAATTGCACACAGATTGATTACGGAGTTTGGAAATTGCCTACGTCTCCGGGTTTGTGGTCGAACCGTTCCACTAGTCAAAACTTGTAAGTTACAATAGTACTTTCACAAGAAAACCTAATGGAATTTTACTTGCCTATCAGTACACCAGTTCTTTGAAAAACTTCCAATGATCAGTTGAATTGTTCTTCACCTTCCTAATGCACAATCTCCTTCAGCTTCGATCGGCCTTCCCGATGCTATCAATGCGAAGCTAGCACTCCGGTCGACAATCCAGGATTTGCAAGTAATTGGTGTGGCTCAATGGGCCTATTGGGTAGTTTATAATTTACTCCCAATCACAAATATTTCATCTACTATTGCCTAAAATAATAGGCCAATAGACAATACTTGTTGACACATCCCATAAATAATCTTAACAAATAATAAGCTTGTTGGACTCATGTGTTACAATGAAATAGGTACCCTATTTATACATTTTTAGGGTCCTTGAATAATGCATTGCCATATTATCCCTTAGGCTATTTTTAAACCTTTAGCCCGTAGTATGTTGATAAGGGATAAAATATTCTAAAATGGGCGCTTAGCATTTTAAATGGGATTAAATCCCAAAAGAGGGGCTAAGGAGAAGTGGGGCAGTTTTCTTATTTAAGTGGGATATCCCACATTTGGCGCCATTAAATTTGGGTAAGGTTTTAATAACCCTTACCCACTCCATCCTTCACATGGAAACATCCACGCATGGCTTAGCCCCTACACTGCTTCACCTCCTTCCATGTGGTCCTTTGTGCAAGGCATGTGGGTAATTTCTAACCATTAATACATGGCTATTATAATAAAACCCACCCCACTTAGTCATGTGGCATGGAAATTGATTTGTAAGTGGACTTACCAAGATAATATAATTTCGACCCATATAATGTGGTATAGAAATAATTAACTCGGTCCATAGCATATAATCCACTTGTCGTCTCCCGATAGGAAAATCAAGAGAATTCAACGAGTGGTGGCAAGCCACGTGGTGGCTTGTGGACCCACCACGTCGGCGATAATACCATAGTCCACATGGTGGTGGGCTCCCCTCCGTAATAAAAGTTGAGCCTCTTGTTCCGTGCACCATTTTTACGCTCGTCGAAGACCGGTGATCAAAACCAACAAACAAATCCCTTTTGCCTTTTCACCACGTGTCGCAGTGCCATTGGTCCAATATTGACCAGTTGACTAGAGTTGACTTTCTGTTGATCTGAACTTTGACCGAGACATATCTAGAGCTCCCGATGTCATTTGTCGCATTCTTACAGTCGTTGGAAAGCTCTCAAAATGATCTTCTACATTGACACCATTTAGGGATGTTTAGGAAACTTTCAAAAATGATCCCCTAATCATCACCAAATTGAAAGGCCACCATGATAAAACTCAAATTTTACTCACGCATGCACGTATGAAAGTTGCACCAGTTAAGTAGAGGGACTTGGACTCCTAGAGTGTTGGAAAGATAACCACCAATTTTTCCCTGACAAATTTTCTCACCAAAAATTTATGGCACCCACCTTGGGGTAGAGTTAGCAAGATTCATTTGCACTGAAAATGACCAGAAATTCTGAAAATAAAATAAAAATAAAAAAATACAAGAAAAGAGAGAAAAATTCTGGAATTTGAATAGCTATATTAGACACATGTCTACAAACCATGGCTGTTCTAGGAAATCCTCATGTTGAAAGACCTAAATTGTTCTTCCACATCCAAGAGGATATTGCTTCAGACTTGAGAGAAGTTATCTGGCATAATCGGAAAAGTATCAACCACTACTTCATTTCCACAAGAATTCTCAACCTTGAAGAAGAACGAATCACTGAAATGAAGAGGCAAATAAAAATTCCAGCACCACAAAGAAGAGCATATATTTCCATGCTGGCAGATAGACGATACACCTAGAAGTAAAGACAAGGAGGAAAAACCGGCCCCACTTTTGAAGAGCTTCAAAGAAGGAAAGAGCTGCTCAGAATTCCAAGGTCTCCTTTTCATCAAGCAACCAAATACGTTGGGAACCCCGAGTGTTGTCAATAATTTTGAAGGTGAATTTTAATACATCAAAGAGAACCTTGAAGATTTCACTGACGTGGAGACCGAAAAAGAAGCTAGAGAAAGAGAAGAAAGAGCGAAGAGGAAATAAGAGCTCAACTCGAAGAAATTGAAAGACTTCAAGCCAAGGTGGATGAAAGAGTAGAAATAGAAGCTACAACCTTAGTAAGGTTGGAAGATAGAAACATAAACGAGAATGGGGGATCGTGAGTGTGATTTTGATCATGAGGCCCGTTGGCCTAATGTACCATGGGGATGAAACACTTGTCCACTTGCTCTTCCTTAACCACTCCATGAGCTACCGAGCGGCTCAAGAAAAAAATTTCCAAAATTTAGAGTGGATGGTTCTCAACTCCCCAAAGAGCATGTAGTAACATTTATCACAAATTGTGGTGTATTGGATGTTGAGGAAGAAGATGTGTCGATCGACTCTTTGTGGATTCACTTCAAGAAAAGCTTCCGAATGGTTCTACATGCTACCCCCGAGGTCTGTCACCTATTGGGAAGATATAAGAAGTGCATTTGAACACATGTTCAATACCACAAAAGACCGTCAGATCTCTTGGTCTAATTGGTACAAATGAAGAAAGAACCCTCTAAATCAATGAGGGAATTCATAGCAATATATAATAGATTGATAAGAAGAATCCCCAAAGATGTGGTACCTCTTGAAAATAATCAAGAGATTCTTCATCGAGTGCCTTTCCATTAGAAGTAGTTTTATTCCTTAGAAAAACCCAACCAAGAACATTGAGGAAGCTCAAGACCATACAATAGAAACCAATGATGATCTAATCATGTCCGGTAAAATGAAAGGCCTAAATGGAAAGAAAAAGGCCAAAATTCAAGCTCTATCACCATGGACCTAATGTTCCAAAAATAGCGAATGACTTGGTTGCTTTGAAGAAACATTTGTTCTATATCACAATGCAGTAATGCTCCAAGGAATCCAAATCCCCCAATAAACCAAGGATTGGTCCACCTCCTCGTTGGATCACTTTGAAGCCCCACCAATCATTTCCATCTATGACACCAAGGAACCAGAGAGGAGGAAGTGGAAATTGAAGAACCCGAATAAGAAAATGCGGACGACTATGAAAACTATCTTGAGGTCGAGGAATTTGATGGTGATACACACAATGGCCTAATTGAGTATGTTGATGATGAAGATGATGATGATGAAGAAGCTCCAAGTTTCTCATGTGTAGTTTTCACTCGCGCATAGTCTAAGAAAGGTGCTTCATCCTTGGCGACTATAGTAAAGGAAAAGAAGAAGAAAGAAGACTCTTCTCTAGAGGTCCCACAAAATAAAATCATCAGCAAAGGATCACCATTACCACCTTTTATGGATTCATCTTAGGAAAAACCAGGACTCGCTAGTTAGCAAGGATCATACTTTGCCATACCAAGTAAGTCATCTAATCCTTATCCTAGCTCAAAGGTTACTAAGAATAATTATCCTTCAAATGTCGATCTTGCAAAAACATCTAAGGTTCTATCAAAACTTGCATCCCCATCTCCTTCCAAGCCAGTTACTACACCCATGAAGGAAAATTCAACATCCAAAGTAGCAAAGCCTTCACCATGTAAATCTTCTGTCATTCCCGGAACCTCTTCCTCTCCCACCATAACCCCATTTGACTTTGTGGAACACACAAGCAAAACTAAATTCCAGCTCTCAGAAATAGAATACCTACAAACACATCCCGCCCAATTTGATAGCTTCATTGATGTAGTTCATGGTGCTAACCCTATAACCTTGGGTCCAAGTTCCAAAGACTTACTCCCCACACCATCCACACCACATTAATAAAAAAACATGCTAGTTCTCAGTTCCTCTAAAACTAATAGGGTTGAACCTTTCTATGCGTCACTTCTCATTAAAGACTTCCAGATAAATAATTGTATCTTAGATTCTAGAGCCTTAGATAATGTGATGCCTGTAAAAGTTACAAATGTTCTTGGTCTCACCTTTACCCAGGAAAATGGCACCTTTTATTCAATTGAATCCAAAAAGTTCCATTAGTATTAAGAATCAAAGATGTACAGGAGCACTAGCTGATTTTCTAGACAAGAAGGTTCTCCTAACCATCCTTGTGGTGGACATCCCAACATCCTTTGCCATGCTATTGAGTGAAGATTCTACAGGGACTTGGGTGGAGAAATAAAAATTGATTGGTCATCTGCAACTATTTCGGGAAAGGAGAGATGAAGAAATTGCTACCTGTAAGGAAGATGAAGTTCACAGGATCGAAAGTTTGATGATCCAAAGCAAAACATTATTTTTCAAGATAGTGGGCTAGGAAACTACTTCCTCACATCAGGAAAATATGAGAACTTGCCACTTCTTATGGAAGAGGAAGAAGATCAAGTTTTGATGATGGAATTTTATGGTAGTCATTCTAGTGCAGGTTCAAGAGCAGGTGTAGTGTTGTACTCTCCTTCGATGAATTGTACCCATTTTCTTACAAGCTGAAATTTGATAATACAAACAACATGGCAGAGTATGAAGATCTCCTCTTAGGCATGGGTGTGGCAAAAGACATGGGAATAAAGAAATTGATATTTCAAGGTGATGTAGAGGTGATAGTAAAGCAATTCTATCAACAATATCAGGTGAAGAATCCAAGACTCCGACATTATAGAAACAAAGTATGGGACTGCATTGAATCTTTTGATGCATTTTCCATTGAAGCTATCCCAAGAGAAAATAATGAAAAGGATGATTCTCTTATGGTGTCAGCTTCCCTAGTGACACCTCATCCTTATTTTGGTAAAGACAAGGTGACCATTGAAATGGTATTCAAGCCTAGTGTACTAGATAATGCAAATCATTAGCAAGTCTTTAATGACGATGACTAGATTCTAGCATTTTTGGAATAGAGGAATAATTTCAATAATCTCTTCTTTGAAGGAGAATAAAATCCACACCGAGAATTGGTTGTCAAAGAAGAGAAGGAAGGTATTGAAGGGGGTTGATGAAGAAGGAGTGATCAAATTGAAAGGAAACAAGATTCCCAAAGGTCTAGTTTCTCTAGAAGACCTCTTTGATAATCATGACAGATTCATTCAAGAGAAAGCAAACCAAGCTTCTTGGTTCCTAGATGATTTTGATAAAGAAAACATCAACACCCTTGAGAAGCCATGGATGGTAAATATTGGAAAATGTTGCTCACCCTAAGAGAAGAGAATATTTGTTTCATTACTCAAGAAATATTCGGATGTTTTGGCCTACTCTTATGATGAACTCAAATCCTTCCAACCAAAGGAAATGCATCACTCGATTCCTTTCAAGCGGGATGTTAAGCCATTCGGTAGAAACAAAGGTCGTATAACCTAAATATTTTTGATACCATCAAAGAGGAGGTAATGAAGATGCTCAATGCAAGAGTCATCTTTCCCATCCATCATTCAACATGGATGGCCAACATTGTGTCGGTGTGGAAGAAGAATGGTGAAATAAGAATATGTATAGATTTTCGGATCCCGAACTAGGCATCACCGAAAGAAAATTATCCTCACCCTATCATGGACCAAATTTTGTAAGTGGTCACTAGATCTGAAATGATTTCATTGCTTGATTTATTCTCGGGGTATAATCAAATCAAAGTGGTGGAGGAGGATCACCGTAAGACAACCTTCACAATGCCTTGGGGCACTTTTGCCTACAACAGAATGCATTTTGGCCTAATCAATGCATGAGCTACATTTTAAAAGGCACTGGATTTGGCATTCAAAGATCTAAAACATTGCATTGTCATATATCTTGATGATCTCATGATGTTTTCAAAGAAGAGGGGAGATCATATCCATCACTTTGAATAAGTACTTGTAAGGTGTAGAAAACATGGCATATCACTAAATCCAAAAATTACATTTTTGGATTCATAGAAGAAAGTTACTTGAGGCACATTGTGAAAAAATATGGAGCACACATTGATCCCGAGAGAGTATGAGCCATTCAAGCATTATATCTTCCCACAAGAAATGAGTTCATTCATTCTTTGGAAAGGTGAATTTTATTCGTCACTTTTTTCCTGAGTTTGTTGAATTGAAAAGCACATCACCACCATGATGAAACCACTGGAAAATTTCAAATGGAACAATGAAGGGAAGGAAACATTTGAAGATATCAAAAAATCCATCACTAAGGCTCCGAATCTTGTGTCTCCATATTTTAACAAAAAATTCATCATGTATTGTTATACATCAGAACATACCCTCTCACAATCTTGTCCAGAAAAATGATGAAGGCATGGAAGCACCTATTTTTTTCATGAGTTGTCCATTGAAAAAGCATGAACTAAACTACAACCAATTAGAGAAGCCTACCTATGTAGTGGTCAAGGTTATAAAAATTTCAGGTTTTACATCCTCAATTCTCATATGGTGGTGATGGTCCTTGGCAAGTGAAATTAAGTCCATCTTAACACAGTAGGATCTTGAAGCTATAAGAGGGAATTGTATTAAAAAGACTCAATAATATGACTTCAAGATTCGACCCTCCAATCTGGTAAGAGGGAATGGTTTGTGCCGCTTTTTGTTGAAGATGAAACACTCAAAGATTAACACGGTGAAGAAAATTGTGCTTTCTCGACTTGTTCTAAAAACAATCCACAAGTTCTCTTTGTAACCACTCACGATGAGTGGTATTTTGATATTGCATATTACTTAACATATGGAGAATTCCCTCCCCATCTTGATTACAAGGAAAGGATAATTATCAAGTTGAAGGAAACAAAGTTTGTAATATGGAATCACGTGCTTTAAAAGAGAGGTATGGACAGATGCTTCCTCAGGTGCATAGATAAAGAGCAACAAGAAAAATTTCTTAAATCATATCACAACCAAGCATGTGGTGGAAATTTTTTAGTGATGGTCACTGCACACAAGATCCTCTAGAGGAAGGTATTATTGGCCCACCCTCTTTGCAGACACTCAAGATTGGGTTTCAAAATGTAAAGCATGCTAAAAATCAATTGGAGACCACAACTTGTTGCACTACCGCTCGAGCCAGTTGTTATTGAAGAAAAATTTCAGCATGTGGGGGCTAGAATTCATTGGTGCTTTGAATCAACAATCAAGTGCGGGCACACCTATGTGCTCACATCAACACATTACTTCACAAAATGGGTGGAGGCCATTCTGGAAAAGCAAGCCAACACCGAAACAGTATGCACCTTCATCAAGGATAATATCATAGTACATTTGGGATTACCAAAAAAGATTGTAGAAGATAACGCTACCTATTTCTCTTCAAAGGAGTTGAATGATTTTTTCTATGGCTAAAAAATCTCTCTATCTCTTTTATCCGACTACTATCCATAGGGGAATTGACAAATTTGAATCAAGTAGTAAGAACATTATGACCATCATCCGTAAACTCGTAGATGAGAACTAAAGGAATTGACACAAGAAGTTGTATGATGCATTGTGTGAGGACATGATCACTCTTAAGAAGGCAATAGGTATGTCACCATTCCAATTGTTGTATGGAGTCAAAGCAGAAATTCCCCTCATGATTAAGATGCCACTCAAAGTTACTACAGGGAATAGAAGATGGTTAGTACAAGGATTCTAGTGACAAGAGGATCCTCTTTCTTAAGAAGCTCGAAGAAAATAGACTCCGAGTGGTGGACCATATCAAAGAGCACCAGTTGAAAGTAAAGAAAAATTTTAATAAGAAGGCTAAGGCGAGAGAATGCAAAGTTAGAGACTTCATCCTGCAGTGGAACAAGAGAAGGAAACCAAAAGGTAGCCCTGGAAATTTTGATTCATTATGGTTTGGCCCATTCCAGATTCATAAATCATGCGATGAGAATTCTTTTGTACTCTCATATTTGGATGGATCGGTCTTTGGAATTACCTCACATGGGCAATACCTATAATTATATCATCAGTGAAAGTGGGTTGTCCCTCACCTTGTACCATAGGTTATTTCTAGGTTTGTTTCCCCTTCTGTTGTGTGTCACATGTTCCCTTTCCATTGTTTGGTGTGTGTGTGTGTGTGTGTGTGTGTGTGTGTGTTTCCTTCTTCCATTCCTTCTTTCTCAAAATTGTACATGAATTTGCAAGGCCCAATGGATAAGGCTTTAGTCAATCGGTCAATGAATTATATGGTCTAAAAATGAGATTTTGGATTCCCATGTCATGTATTTTCTACACTCATTCCATGCCATGTCCCCAAGCTAGAGTTAACTATTTTCGTGTAAATGTGTGATAAGGAAATTGGAAGTTTCCAAGCATGACAACTATATCCCTGCGCTGAAATTTTCATGTTTTATCATTCCTTGGAACCCCGATCAAATCTTTCAATCAGGTCACCCCCTATTTGATGTAAAATTAGTTCCCTAGGTGATTTAGGAAAGTCTATTCATTCCTCCTAGGCGATTTTAGGAAGTTCTGAAAAGATGCTATCTTATGGCAATATTGGGAAGAGCTATCATTGTCCTTCACAGGATCGGATCAACCCCCACGAGCGTAACAAAGGGAAAAAATTAAACATGGAGGTGAATGGAATACCTTAGAACATTAGGGAAATGATTTTGGAATTTTGGGGAAGTTTTGAAAAACTTGGAGCAGTCTGAGTAAAAAATGGGGTTCACAAGCCTAGGTAGCACACAAGCCTAAAATAGTTGCTAGTCTTCAGAAGAATATTACAGGAGCTCCAGATGGAGTTAGAAGTAAGAAAAAATCAACGGAAAGAGGATTACAATACCTATATGATGGTGAAATCATCTTCTTCACAACACCTTGGTGCATATGGTTTGCAGGAAGTGTTTCTCGTACATGTGGAGTCTCAAATAAAAAATCTGATTTTCAGGGATTAGATGGATGAATTAAGACATTAAACCCACACAATTGGATTAAAAATTCCATTTCCAATTAGGATCATATAAACATTTACCAAGAAATTCCACCAGGAGCTCAAGTTATCATTGTTCCAAGTTGCCCTCTCAAAGGCAGATCAAGAGTTAGTCAATTTTTGAGAGGACATGTGTCAACACCAGGAGCCTAGTGGGATTTTATGTCCTTGATGTCCCTGAGGTCAGGTAAACCAACCTTGGAAAAATTCTCCCAGCCCCCATGTGATCTTCAAACTTAAAAGTTCAAACCCTAGGTGCATTTTTTTGAGCTCAACGTCCCTATTGTTTGATCGCCACCATGTGTCAGTTCCAGGACCACCGTGGAATTTTATGTCCCTCACATCCCTTAGGATAGGGACATAAAACATGGAAAGATGTGCCCAGTCCTGATGGGGAATATTTTGGTCACCCACGTTACCGAATTTCATCCCCTCGTGCTTTAAAGCAACTTTTCTCACCCCCATTCCCTACCGTCGAATTGTTGCCACGTGTCATCTTCTTGACCACCATGGAATTTGATTTCCCTCACATCCCTAAGGTTATGGACATCAAGTCATGAAAAAATATCCCAAGCTTCTCCTTCCATAATTTCAAAAATTCAAAAATCTAACTGCCGCTTCACTTGCTTCCACTCCCGTGCACAAATTTTCTCCATTCTTCCTCTGTAACTTCTCACCACCATTCCTCCATTGTTGAACCTTGAACCAGACCTGGACAAAAGGTAATTCCCTTCACTCCATGAAATCATGCAGGTCCTAGAAGGAAAATTGGAGCAAACACAGAAGGAGAAGCACATAAAGAAGAAGGAGAAAACAAAGAAAACTCCATGGCCATGAAATGAGAAGTTGAAGAAATATCTCAAATGGATGCGTGAAACAAAAATTTATATTTTTATGTTCATTCCTCTACCCAATTCCATCAAGAATAAACCTTCAAATTTTCCTCTCGTGCAACAAAGTATCCGCAACGAAGAAATCCCACTTCTGGCTCAACGAAGAAAAAATCCAATTTCCCATCAAACCTTTGGGAAAACCGAAGTATAATTACACGTGAAGCATCAGAAGAAAAAACCCACATCAAAAATATAATTTTTTTCAAATGGAGGATAAAACCAGGACACTGCAATATTGAGGTCCATTAATGGCTACCGCATCTAGAAGCACTATCAAGTCCAAAAATTAAAAGTTTAAAATCTCCTAGAGTTTTGAGCGAGCAGGCCTAAAATTTTAGAGGGGTGATATTAGGAAAAAACGCATATCAAATAACTTCATTGCATGTTAATCCAACATCTAGAAGCAAACTTTATAAAAATAGCAGTCTACTACATAGGTGCTCTTTGTTCAGGAAAGTCATCGACAAAAGAACCTACGAAGGAGGCTAAGACATCGAGGTGTACTTTAGCCGATAATTCACCATAATAGACATTTTTGAAACTTACTAAATATATTAAGTGGGCCCACAAGCACATGATAAAAATATAAAGTTGATCTAGAAGGAATGAGGAAAGCATGGAGAAAGAGGAAAACAAAGTTGCAACATCCAAGTGAAGATTGGGGACTTGATTTTTCACACTTACTAAAAATAGTAATTTGTTCTTTCTGGGATAAACATGAAGTCGAGGTGGATAGGTAGGAAGCCGACACAAACCTTCTCCTACAAGTATGACGTAGAATACATCGTTTTCTTGTACATGGAATTGAAAGACCTTAAGAATCACATGGCCTCCAAGGATTGAAGGAGGATTGAAGACCAAATATTCACAAGTGGCTTATTTTCCATTGCAGGGACACCCGGTGTCTGCATGCGAGTATCGAGTTAGTCATAGCCTACTCTTTCCACTACTCCAAGTGGCCATGAAAAGGAAGTTCCACATGAATTCTTACCTATTCTATTTCCTTGCAAGCTCAAGATCACTCAAAGGATTAGCTCTCACGCAGCATATCTTGCTGCCAAGGTACCTCCATTTGAGAAACTTCCACAGTTGGTAATGGATGAGAGCAATAGGAATTTCACTTGCATGAATGATGCATTCACTATATACGTGATCCAAAGCTTAGAAGGTGATATTGAAGCTAGGATGTCACAAAGTGACATACCTAATTAAGGAATGCAGCTCATACTTCATACAATTCTCAAATTTCTCTTACATACGTATCACTGGCTTCAACCAAGCTCCATTAAGATTGCCTAAGAACCTCAATAACAAGATTTTATGGTTCGAGATCTACGGTAGATCACTAAAGTGAATAAAAGCTCAAAAGAAGGAGAAATAAGTTGATTTCATTCCCTATATCTCTAGTGGTTTTCACGTGCAAAATCTCAAATGATGCATCTCACCCGGAGGCCACTTTCACACATCCGAATTTTCATTCCTACATCGATAGGCCCAAATTTAACATTCGATAAGATCCCGACTGCTTTTATTTCCTGAAATACAACATGAGCTACAAGTCTAAGACTACTGGACCAACTATATTGACGAGTTTTAAGTACGTGAAAAGGACCACATGAGGATGACAATCAAAGTGAGATGAAGAAAATCAAGCTCTCTTGGTATGAAGACATATTGCATGATGATGGGACAGAGATTTATGATCCTAAGTACGTAACAATCAAGATGTCCCGATGCCTCAAATCAATCGGCATGTTTGTGAATCGGAGATATATTAGAGCGGACAAAGGTGGTGAGAAGAACAAGGAACTCGTTTTAGAAGAAGAGGACTATGATCATTTAGTCATGAGAAATTTCTCTAAGCCGAAGTAAAATTCACATCATTCATCTTCAAAATTGGTGGAGGTGACTCCCGCTTCTAAACACTCAAGCAAGTTCAAAAGGAAGGCTATGGAATCAGAAACTTCTCCCTATAAGAAGACACCCAAGAAAGTCATGGTAGAAGAAGGTTCATTGGTGTCACCATAGGAGGAAGACGTGATCTTAGTAATGTAAAAATAAAATCTAGTAGTAGATGCACATATGAAAGATGAATATATGGTTCACGATCCAGGTCTCTCTAAACCATTGCAAAAGGCCTCGCCTCTTGTCGACACCAATGCCCCTCTCATTCAAGACTTACCTTCCCCTTCAAAATAAAGAATGGTTAGTGCACCCATCATTGATCCTAAATCCGGCGAGATGTTTCGTGGATGAGGGAAACATTCATCCTCGACGCTTGCACTATGCAACAAGTAGTAGCCCCGACCTATTAGCAATTTTCTAATTGGATAAAAGAAAAAGGTCAAGAAATATTGCACATACAACATCACAATTCTATAGTGGGGAAATATGTAATCAGTACATCAAAGTAGCTTAACGTAAGGTAATCAATCTAGTGGATGAGATGATACCAACCGACTACGAGATGAGCACGATTCAATTAGGACCAGATACTCATGAGGGATATTTGCACATATATCAACAATCTTTTATTTGCATAGTGGCAAGGAATAAAGAATATAAAGAGAAGATTGAGGTACTAGAGGAACAAGTACAAACTCTTTCATCTTATGTGCAACACCTAGTGGAAAAAAACACTAAAACACTTCATATTGAGAAAGTGGCACCCATTAGTAGCTTCGATCGAGAATCCATCAGAAGAATGCATGAGCTCATGATGCAGGGGTGATAAAACAATGATTGGATTGATTCAATCTCCAAAAAGGGAATCCAACACTCTAAGAGGTAGTCAAGATCTTTTCATACATGTGCAAGACGCCCATAGGACGAGAGCACTCAAAACGGATGTGGAGAAGGAAAGAGATTACCGGGAACCTCTAGGACAAGTAGTAAGTGCAATGAGAAACACCCATCATCGGGAGTTGATTGACAAGAAGGTTTTGAAACTTCGCAGAAGACTTGACATGTCTATGGGAAAGGGCCTTGGAAAATCATATTTGAAGCAATCAATTGGGCTTTCACAGAGCTAAAGGAGAAAGAAGAACAAACATACAAGCTACATGATAGTATAAATCAAAAATTTCAAAAACTTGGAGTACTTGCAATGAGTGAACACATAACTGCTGATGAGTTGATCGGTCCTTTCAAAGAATATGTCAAGAAAGGGGTGGGAAACCCATTTTCCTTCACTAAGTATACTCTCAACTTCTTCTCAGATATCTAATCCTCCCTTGCACTTATCATAGAAAATAATTCATCATGGTTCACGAAGTGCATGGACATCAACAATGTGACCGATGGATAGACTAAAACCTTGAGTTGTATTCACATCCCTCATGTCGACAAAGTAGAACCAGCAGTAGCTCATTTCAACCAGGAGCTTGGAAAGATAGAATCCTTCTCAGGAACATGAAGTGGAGAGAAGTCAAAGAGCGGAGCCAAGTCCACCGCAACAGCTCATCCTTTAGCATAATTCTTCTTCTTCTTCTTCTTCCTCTTCTTTCTCTCTCTTCTCTTCTCATACAACACTCTCTCTCTCTCTCTCTCTTGAATGTTAATTTTTGTGTTGAGGTTTGCACTTTTTAATATTACTTTAAGTGACTTTAGAAACATAATGTAAACTTTAAGTCATCTTTTTTTATAAAAGGGACTTAAATATTTAAGTGGAATGTGAACAATCTAAATTCACATTAAAGTATTTGAAAGGTCATCGGGAAGATGAAGAGTTGCCTCTTCTTCTATAAATTGTAACAAGCTCCTCATTTGAGCTTCTTCAAAATTCTTCTAAAACTTCCTATTCTTCTTAGAAAAATTCATGAGAGAGATATCCTTGTGAAGAGAGCAAGAGATAGCAATTTTCTTCCATTTCTCCTACAAAACAATCTTCTACTTCTATGTTATGTACAATTTTTGCCCGAGCTTCAATAAAGGAAGAAGGAATTTTGGCCTTTTTTGATTAAGGAGTTTAGTGGTACTTTGTGCTCATTAAATGCTATTTAGTCTTGTAGTTATTTCGTAGATTGGTTTTCTTCTATATTCAAGTGCATGTAATGAAACTTATGGCTGATGTATGCGAGTATCTTATTTTCTACTTGCAGCAGATTAATTTTCCCTTTTCCTAAATTTCTCACTCCCTTTCCCACTTTCCTAGTGAATTCATATCTTGCATATATATGCAATCTTTTACCGCAGGGGTAAGTGGAGTGCCCCTATTTGTTCCTTGGTCGAAAGGCCACTAGGATAAAACTCACATTTTACTCGTGCATGCACATACAATAGATGCATTGATTAAGTAGAGGGACTTAGACTCCCATAGCATTGGCAAGATAACCACCAATTTTTCCCGACAAATTTTCTTGCCAACAATAATATTAAGTGGGAAACTACTTATTCATGAAACCCACCAAAGACCATGTGTTTTTGTTTTTATCTTATAATATTTAAAATATAAGCATGTATGGACCCAATGGGTCAACTTTTAAGATCGGATCATGACCACTTGCTTTGTATATATCAAGGTGATCTAATTATAGATTGGTTACACATGTTATAACATGTATATGAGCTATATGTCCGAGATAATTTCATTTATATGAGGTGAATGAGGTAAAACCGATGAATGAATGTATGAGGCGGTTTGTAATACCTTATTTAAGGTGTAATTACATGTGGAAATTATGGGAGTGCTAAATGAAAATGTTTTCTCAATAAATATAAGTGATTTTTCAAAGTGGGTTTTTACCTTCTACATTTTTCCCACTTATATCTTGTGTCACCGTGTGCATTTACTTTATTTTCATGGTATTTACATTTTGTAATATACAATATAATAATTTTAATATATGCTTTTAATTACTACACTTCATAAACTATAATCTATCATAATTTATATCATGGATCTATAATTCATAAAATTATTCATCCCGTAAATCTCCTAAGAATATTTTATTGGAGTAATCAATCCACACTCAAGCTCAAGTCACAAGTGGATCTTCATAGCTACGACTATTTCACCAAATGGATAGAAACAGTTACATTGAATGAATCAAATGAGGATAATATTTTAGACTTATACAAAGCCATTATGGATAGGTTTGATGTTCCTTCCAAGATCATTTTTGATAATGATTTGGAATTCATTAGCACAAATATCTCTGCTCAGGATGTTAAAAATGGAACCTACTTGAGAATCTCCTTAAACTAGTATCCTCAAGGTTATGGCTAGGTTGAATCAAATAACAAGAAACTGTTGAGAATCATAATGAGAACCTTAAATGAGAATCAAATAACATTGTACATGAAACTAAAATAAGCCATATATGTTGAAAGGGTCAATCCCAAAAGGTCAATGGGAAGCTCCCTTACAAATTAGTTTAGAGCTCATCACACGGTAGAAATATTTAAAGGAGAATCTATGGAAATTAGATATGTGGAGCTCATGGACCTAAAATATTTGAGAAACTGAGAAATGTAAATAATGGAAAATGATCAATCTCATATCAAGAAGTATTTTGAAAATAAATTAGTGGCTAGGAATTTCCAAGAAGGAGACATCATTCTCAAATGGGACCAAGACAGATCCAAACTAGGAAAACACTCAAATTTCAACATGATATGGAGTGGCCTCTAGGTGGTTTCAATATGTAATTCAAACAATAATTTTCAATTTTCAAAATTGGATAAAGAGGAACTACATATCCCGATCAATGATATCCATATTTGAAAAAGTGACAAGCGAGCTTGGGAATCTACAAGTAACTCTTCCTCACACCCGACCTCTCGAGGTCGTGCATGCGAGACAAATGGTGGGGATGAAATACGGGTGGGATATAGACAAATTATTAAGCAATCTAATGTCTTCGATGCGCACTAGTGGAATTTGTGAATCTAAGGCAAAGAAGGCCCTCCTAACTCGAATCGGTGTGATAGATCGGTCGCCAAGGATGACTGCCCAAGGCTCCAATCAATATCGAGCTCGTGTGATTCGATCTATGGGTTGTGGTATACATGGAAAATGGCCTGGAATAGTTTCATGTATGTCTCCAGACAGGGTCATAGAGTGGATGATGGATGTAGTTGTCTTTATGGGCGGTTCTCTGGCCTAGTCCAGAATTCTTTAGCTTCGTTAGCCGCTATATCTAACAAGGATAATTGTGTGATGATGATAGGTGGAAGTGGAGTGGATCTGAATACTAGTGTGCGTAGGCTAGTGTCTATGTCTGATTCACTTACGGATTCGTTGGGTTGCGGGATTTGTGGATCGCAACCGTAGACTCTTGGTTGTTGTGGTCCTGCTATGGTCATGTACGAATTCAGTCCCTGATCCCTAGTATCTAATAATCATATGCTTTCTCAGCCTCTATATTCAAAATTAATAGCTGTATGATATTTTCAGAGTACCTCACAGGTGTTCTTGCGACCTGAATTCTTAGGCTAGTATCTATGTCTGTGAGAATGTCTCCTGCGTCTGGTGTGGGACCAAAGGATCACAACCGAACATTTGCTCTCTTTCAAGCCCTTCTACAGTCATGTGGATATTTTTCTAGGGTAATCTGTAATTTGGATGATTTGACCAAACGTGTGCACTTGGTCATCTTCTATGTTTAATCCGCTCAACTGGGAATTGATTTGTTGCAAGCTTATCGTTGTTCGGAAGACTTGGATCCTAAGATTTTGATCTATATCAGTTATTGCTGTGATGAGATTGGGCTGAGGCACGATTGGCTCGAATACGTATTCTCTGGGATCCCTAGGTCCCGTGATTGTCATACAAAAGTAACAATGTAAATTAACTACGGCAAAGTGAAATTTAACTATTTTGAATGTATTTATAGCATATATGATTTCTCTATTTTTGTATTTTCTGATTTAACTATTTGAATGAATCTAAAAGAGTAATCATAACATATCTAGAATTTTGACAATTAATCTAATGAGGAAATTAAAACAAACAAGATAGCCGAGTGTAGCTATTTGTCTCGTGTAATTGTGAATCTATTCTAAACAATTAAATAACTGATCTAATCTATTTGCAAGACTCTCGATCCTGCCTCAGAAGTGAGGAATGAATCATAGTCTCTCAGAAACTATCAATCCCCACAACCATTCCCGGCAATATCGAAAGTAAAATTGACTGAAATGAAGTGATTAACTACTCTATTTGATATGCTTCTAACTTAGAACTTTGAAAGCTAGAACCTGGATTCTGCAGAACAGTGGCAAATCTGATGGTGTGTGTGATCTTGTCCCCTCAGTGTGATATCCTTGTTTTTTTGTGCTTACGTGGATCCATAAAAGCTTGTAATGCTTGCATCAAAAGAAGTAGATGTTGGGACAAAGTCAGCTTAGGATACAGACTGAATACAATGTGAGTAGGAGAGAGATAGCGCAAGAGTACAGAGCTTGGCTTATGCAATTCCTAGCGGGATCTATTGTGAGTCATACAACATAAAACATCCAGAACCTGAAACTATCCTGTTTGAAGAACAAAACCTGTAACTTTAATGGCTTCCTATTGATAAATAGACTATCCTATTCCAATGGATTGGATGAAATAACAACAACACTTGCACAAGATGGATATGTGGCTTACTAACAGTAAAACAATGCTAACTAAGCATGCAATGAAAGAAACTAAGCATTCTAAGCAAAATGAAAACTAAATCTATTGCAAAGAGAAATCAGAGGCAAATTTGAGGGGCCATTTTCTTGAGCACAAGCCATCTATTTATAGCATTTGCATTTACCCAAGGTAAAAAAAAATAGAACTCTTAAACTATAAACAATGGAAAAACACTAATCCAGGGAACCGAATCATAAATGCAAGCTTATGGCGGTGAAAGAAAGAAAGTGGTAAAATGTTGAAATTACATGAGTCGTGTTAAAAGAGCTTTCTGAAAAATGCATAAAGGACCGCCACCCTGAGCAAGGTGGCGGTTACAGGACCGCCGCCTGTTCAGGGCGGCAGTCACGAGACCGCCGCCCAGTCAGGGTGGCGGTTTCATCACTGAAGAGAAAAGGCCAAGAAAAGAGGGGAAAAGGGAAAAACAAAGCATGCGGGGGCTAAGCGGGCATGCGGGATGTTAACGCACACTTGGAGATCTTTTCCGGATCCCGAACACCTTGCGAGGAGACCTGTATCATCATTGGGGCACTTGTTACGTTGTTTTGGCAGTACAGTACCTTACAATTTTGGGTACATACATATTGCCCCCTCGGAGAAGTGTTTTAGCCATGAAGAGGTGTAAAACGGTGGGTCCGAGTATGGCGGTCCCAAAATGGGAAGTTAAAAGTTATACCTGATACGTCCGTGTGTTGAAATGACGCCGTCCAAAATTCCCGCTACCTACAAAACGAAAAGAGAACTCAAGTGCAGATAGACACAATAGTTTGGAAAATAAACGCTAAAATAATGGGAAATGAGGACGTACCATTTGTGCGGGGATAAGAACTTACCTCTGTCGGCACTCCAAACCTGTGGAAAAGGGCATTTAAAACGAATCAGGGTGCTATATATATGAAAGTGGGCCCATTTTCCTATTCATTTGCGTGAGTTGATTTGATTGATTTTGAGCTCTGGAACCCACGGTGACGGTTTCTTGCGTGAGTAGAGTCAAAATGTCTCGTGACGGGATAGTGATCATGCCTCCACGAGTGGAACATCGACCCGCGAGATCACAGGTTAGTTTTCTTCAATTTATCCCTTTTACCCCCTTAATTTTGAAATGCTAAAATCTTTGTCGTGGGGGGGTAATTTTTGAAAATGTTAGTGTTAAAAGGTTCATCTAGGGGGGGCGCCTACTGGGTAGGCCTTGTTTTAGTTAAAATGGTCTTGTTTTGTCGTTTTTGGGCTTTTTAGGTTTAAAAACCCGCGTGGGTTTTGGGTCACGACCGCCGCCCTGCTCAGGGCGGTGGTTACAAAACCGCCCCTCTGCTCACAAAACCGGGACCTCGGTTTTACATAGAATGCCAAAAGAACATTTGTTTGAGATTATTTTTACATTTTTAGCATTTCTACATGTTTTCATGATTTTTCTAGTATTATTCGGATGCTAACTTGCTCTGTTTTGCATGTTTTTGGGTGTATGCAGGCGAGAGAGGAGTATATCCAGTGGAGCCGAGAGAGGGAGTGTGACTGGCTCCTAGGAGTATTGGATGCCCTTTCACAGGATGAGGAGGACACTCTTCGAGGGGCCGAGGATACTACGCATCTCACACGTGCCCCATGTTACACCATCCAGTCACATTCTTTGTGACCTATTCTCCTATTGGGATGCTGATCGGAACACCTTCCGATTACCAGGGGTCCGCGGTGAGTGGACTATTACTTTGGAGGATGTCTATCGCATTCTGGGGGTCCCGATTATTGGGAGACGTCTCACCCTTGAGACAGCAGGTTCACGGGCCTAGATAGCACAGTGGGCCACATACATGGGAGATGCAGTCATCTCCACGGGGTCGAAGAAGGGGGTTAGAGTTCGATCCATTCCTAGTTTTCCCATCCCCTTACTTCGCCAGGCTATCATGGGGATCCTTGCCTCGAGACTGATCGGGGACAAGGGAGGAGATACATTATTATATTGCTGGTCCCCCATTATTACACAGATAGAGGGACATGGCCGGATATATGCCTAGGGAGTAGACATACTTGGGACCACCTACCATGATTTATACAGGGTAGTCCGTTTACAGGGGTAGTCCTTGAGCCACCCGACCCTAGTCATGAGTTGGGTCTATGAGCACTTCATCCCCTATGGCAGAGGTGTAGAGGTGGCAGATCCCGAGCTGTGAGGGCAGCCAGATGGACAGATATGTCGGTGCTCCGAGCACCTCATCAGCCAGTTGCTTCTCTGACTATTACCGACATGGAGGCCACACCATATCAGACTATGGCAAGTATATGGGGCGAGGAGGCTCTTACTTTGATCTCCTGCTCCACCATAGGGCAGCTTATTGATAGAGTGGGGCGAGTGGAGATGCACCCCTTTGGCCGAGTTCCTCAGTAGTTTGGCCTACCATATGTGGGTATGCTTCCCCCAGTAGCGCCAGTATATAGATCAGTCCGAGATGCCAGAGGGGGGCCTAGAGGCTAGGGTTGGACAGTGGTTACTCCTGGTATTCCCATTGCGGCCAGGAGGATAGTACGTGTCAGAGGGAGAACCGTGCGCCTCAGGCACCCTTGCTTCAGATTTTCGCGGGTTCTGCCCATAGCAGCGATGACCCCATTGAGGTAGACTCTAAGTCTGAGTTTACAAGGGGAGAGACAAAGGAGGAAACCATGGAGGACAGTGATCCTGAGTGGCATGATACTCAGGATATCATGCAGCCAAAGAGGGCCGAGCAGAGTGTAGAGAGAGTGACTCTGGTTTCAGAGGAGCCACTCTCCCAGGGCCATGGCGGGGAGGATGAGTCCGTTGTGGGGTGCTACATTGCTCCAGCCATAGGAGTAGCCCCTCAGTCGGCGGCGGCATCCGTGGTAGGTGCTAATCCTATAGATCCATCCTAGAGGCCTGGTGATCCGAGTAAGTTACCCTCTCTCCTTTTAATGTTTGTTTTTAGTTAGGATCTCCTTAGTTACTATCTCTCCTTTTATTTATCTTGTATTTCTAATCTCTTGTTTGGTTTCTAATTTGTTTTCTCCTTTGTTTGCAGAGACTGCCGATGAGTGGCGGGACTTGATTCGTAGGGTATGTACTGATACCTTGATGATCCCCATGGAGAGGACCCGCGCAGAGCTATCCGTAGATGTTGGGGAGCCCTCAGCAGCTGGTAGGCACACTGACATCTTTTCCCCAGTCTGGCATGTGGCCAAGATGGTATCGACTCTTTGCACGGAGCTAGCGGGGTATAGGATGGCCGAGCGCTTGATGAGGAGCCATTCTCGTGGCGAGACTGCGGCTGCCCCTCGGGATCCTAAGCCCTCCATGCATTCAGAGCGCCGGCGTAGCCGAGTCCTAGGCGTGGGCGTGTGCCTTCAGAGGGGTCTCGTAGGGATTGAGAAGCCACTTGGCTCTCCTAGATTTTGCATGATACATTCTTTTGTATATCCCGGCTCTTTGAGCGTTTTGACCATGCCTAGTGCATGATGGCATTGTACAGAAACGTTGATCATTTATATATATATATATATATATATTTTTTTTGATCAAACCTTTGGCATTTATGGCTCTGCTTCTTTTCTAGTTTCCTCATGTAGATTATGATGTTTGAATGCATGCTTTTTTGAATGTATGCAATGGAGAACAAATGATGCAAATGTTTATTTTCCTTTTGTATTTCATGATGCTGATATATGATGATGTAGATATAATGTGATTTTGAATCTTAGTTTCTGTAAGCAATTTTGAACACTTCATATTTGTTTTGGCAAAGTAGTGAATATAAACCGGTATGATGAGCAGATAAACCTGCCCCTACCCCCAATTCCACGCAACTAGTAAGATGTGAGGGCTTATCACCGAGAGTTGGGAAGGGCGCAAGTTATGAGATGTGTTGAAATGATATTGATGAAAGACATAAAAAGCTTTAACGGAACTAAATTAGGATACCACAAGCCCACTCCACTTGAGTGACTTCATAGTTTTGGGTAGAACTTGATTTGCGGTTTATCCAGACTTAGATCCTTAGATGGCCACATAGTAGACAAAATCTGGGTTTTTAGGATTTTGAACTCTTTTGGAATTTTGGACATTTGATTCATTTGTTTTTGACTCAAAGACTTTGAGATTTGAATTGTTTGCTTATGACCTTTTGCATTTATTTGTCAAGAGGACCCCCTACACTTTGCCCCATGCTACTAGTAAGAAGCTTGGGTTTATCACCATGGGCAAAGCATAGGCGAGTAAGGGCATTTCCATCCTTTCCCAACCCTATGTCACTAGTAAGAGACGTAAGCTCATCACCAAAGGTTGGTGGGGCAAGGAAATGTGTAAAATTAAATTTTTCTGTTTTGATTAATATTTGACTTGTTTTCTTGAGTAAAATGTCAGTATGTGCTTATTTCCAAAGAGATATACATATGGGATAGATGTGACACCATGAAGCTTCTAGAACAGACCATAGGCAAGACACCTATCCTAAGAAGAAACCATAAGTGAGAATAAACCTGCAGATCTTGGCATGGGTACCGTTAAGACTTTGTCATATCTAGCTTTACTTGATAAAATGATTCCGAGATAATTTGATGATATCATGAAAATGGAGAGGTATGATTAGAATGTTTATGCCAACAACATCATGAGTTTGTAATGAATTTCTTTGAGAACAAAATTCCTTGATCACAATTTGTGTACGAAACAA